>CM019159.1:20545958-20689873 GCA_009733165.1 Naja naja | reverse complement strand
CCTTTAAGGCAGCTTTGATTCCTGGTGACTGCCTGACAAATCCCAGCCATTTTCTTGGCAAGATTTCGTAAGTGGTTTGTCATTCCTTCCTTCCTAAGATCACCCAATTGGCTTTCGGCCTAAAATGGGACAATAACTCACAGCCTCCCAGTTTCTAGTCTGGTGCCTTAATCACTAGATCAAACTGACTGTCTTATAAGAGTCCATTCTAAACCACTGTTCTTATAAGCTAACACTTTGCCACAAACTTCTCCCCCCACCTCACTGTAGCCCAGAAAAAGCTGTATTTTAGCGATTCCAACTTTTTGCCTAACTCCTTTGCTAGACTGAACAAAGACTTATCTGCCCTGCCATTCTTCAATGGGATCATCTTGAAGCTTTTAAAGAAGCCAAGGCAGAATGCTGACATCCTTTCAGAACAAGTTTCAATGTTTTACTTGCTATAATTAATAAAATATATGCTATAGTGCAGTCTTTCACAGTTTTTTTGTCCTTAAGAAGCTCTTGAAATAATGTTCAGGTCCCAGAAAACCCTGACATAAAAATTGCAAAAAAACTCACAAAAATTACAGTATAATTCATTCCTATCCTACATAACATTCATTTTACAATATTTGCAATAACAACAAAACAGCTAAGTCATTAGCACTGCATAGCACAAGAACACTTCTAGTTAAGGCTGGCATAGCATAACATACCTGCTGATCTTTAAAAAAAATAATTGATGTATAATATTCTACATTTAATCAATCTTACGAGTAAGACACTTGATTACAGTTGTATCAGATTCATGCATCTGTATATTTAAATTGATAGAGATGTTTACGTACCTCTCCAAGATCTGGATAATAAATCAATACATCCAATTTCTTTTCCACACATTCTCTTATTTTGTCTGGAATATTATACTGTGGAAGGAAGCTTGGAAGCCCTCTCCTTGACTTTCTAAGGTATTAGAAAATCAAAGTAGTAGCAGTACTCAAAATATACAAAGCAGTTAATCAGCCAGTTAAGATACTATCAGACTTTTTTTGCCACCATAAACTAACATACCTCTCCTTCTGCAACACCTTCCACAAATGCTTGGACTTTTCAGTCTTAGAAACAAAAAGAGATTATAGCAACTTTGAAGTTAATTTCCCCAATAAGGAAACTTCATTGGCCACTAATCAGACATGACAAAAAAGTCACATATAAATTATGAGCAGAGTTTCACAAAAACACATGGATACTGCTACTGGTTCAACACCATAGATGTTGGAATGATTTGTAAAACAATTATGAAGAAAGTTTCAATAAAACAGATGAAATGTACTTCTTAAGACTAAGTAGAATGCAATGTTTTAAATATTGAAAAGGTGCAGCTAAGTTTAAAACATATATATCTCATGGCCCTCTTTAAAATTCAAATATTGGACACTGAAACAATCCTTACTGAAAAACTTTTCACTGCTCAAATAAAAAAAAAAGTTCATCAAAAGAATTCAAGTTTCCAAAATGCAGCCTGAGAATCTTGATTTCGTAAAATAGGTATTTGAAACAGACTTATTCCATTTCTTTGAAGTAACTCCTATCGATTATATTTCTACTAATAAATCTCTGAAATGAAGATAATCCCTTAAAGACAAACAATTATAGGACATTAGTGCTTAAACAATTTTTACTCAAAAAAAGCAAACCATTTTTTTAAAGTGTATTTAATCTCACTTTAATCAGCAGTACCTTTTCAATTGTGGTAAAACCACTGTTGCTTTTGCGACCTGGGATTCAGAACTGACTTTGCATTGTCTCTGAGAATACTTCTCAGTAGCTTCTATCAACAACTCTTCTTCCGTTACTATAGTTGCTTCAAGGTATCGACCAATAATGCAGTCAGAAAAACACAGCAACAAAACTTCTTTGCACCGGCCAGGATTTCTTGAATAACGTAAGAATTCAGTTAAAGCCATAAAAAGGTCTATAATAAAGTTGGCTTTTATTCTAGGCTATGCCTACAGCAGCACAATAAGACGACCAGATGACAACCGTATGAACAATATTTATTATTTTAAGATCATACTGGGTGGTTCAAGCACACCTGACTTCTTCAATCTACAGAAAACCAATTACTAATGCCATTCCCTTTCTGTATATTTCTGGATTGATAGCAAGGACTGCCTGTTTTGCCTTTTCTGGGCCATGCTAGCTGGGAACTGTTAGATCAGGAAGGGATCACATGCAAAGGCTCTCGTTAACTAGAGAAAAGATGCCTAGTATGCATTGAACAGTGTTTGTGAATGAAAGTTAAGGCAACGAACTCCTTTGCCAAGTTTGTCAAGAGCCTTCTGTAACTTGAGTCTATCTTCTAAGGTGTTAGCTGCTCCCCAAGGCTGGATGTCATCTGCAGATTTGATGAGTTCCCCTTCTATTTTCTTGTCTAAAGCATTTGTGAAGATGTTAAAGAATACTGGGCCTAGGACAGAATGGGCATTGTTTATCTGAACACCACTTTTCCTTGTTAGGCAAGACAGGTCAGGATGGGTGTTACTCCTCTTCAGCTGCTAAGGACTGAGTCTGTGTAAAAGGCTTATTAGCCTAGCACCGCCCACTCCAGTTTACTCCTCCCCAGTTCTGCCAAGACCGTGCAGCAGACTGAATTGCCTCTAAGAAAAGGGAAAAAAAAGAACAAGAACATTATCGGAACCCCGCCCCTCCCAAAGATCATTTGGCCAGACCATTCCCCAAAGGGTGGGGCTGACTCGTCTTGCCTAACAAGGAAAACTGGCGTTCAGGTAAACAACGCCCATTTTCCCTTGTAAGGCTGCGACAGGTCAGGATGGGACACACCAACGCAGGGTTGTCCTCAGGAGGGTTAAGATTGGTCCTGGCCTCCATGGTCCTTAACAACCTGTTGCAGGACCCATCTTTCAAATGTCGCATCCACTGAAGCAAAGGCGTCCAGCCGGTAGTGGTGGATGAAAGGCGAAGGGGACATCCGTGTGGCTGCTCTGCAGACCTCCTCCACTGATGCCTGTGTTGCCCAAGCCGCCGTAGTTGCCGCACTACGAGTGGAATGTGCCGTGATGCCCCTGGGTACTGGAAGGGACCGAATGGAATAGGCTCGAGCTATACATGCCTTGATCCATCTACTTACTATGGATGGAGTCACCTTTCCTCCCAATGTAGAGCTTGGAAAGAACAAAAAAGAATTCAGAATTCAGACAGAATTCTGCAGTTCGTTTGATGTAAATCTTTAACGCTCTGCGCACATCCAAGGTGTGCCAAGCCTTCTCCAACTCATGGACCGGATGGGAACAAAAATCCAGGAGAACCAGTTCCTGAGCTCTGTGGAAAGAGGTGTTGACCTTAGGAATGAAGGCTGGGTCCAACGTAAAACCACCCAGTGGGGATGGAAGAGACAGAGATCAGGTCGAACTGAGAGGGCGACCAACTCAGAAACTCTCCTCACCGAAGTAATTGCCACCAAGAATGCAACTTTCAGTGTAAGAAGATGCAGGCTGGACTGTCTCCAGTGGTTCAAACGGAGATCTGGTAAGGTTCTGCAGGACCTTGGTCAAATCCCAAGTAGGGTACCTATGTACCATAGGAGGGCAAAGGTTGGTCACCCCTGTGAGGAACCTACGGACAGTAGGGTGCTGAGACAAAGATTCTAACTTCCCACAAGTCAGCACCGATGAGATAGCTGTCACCTGCCTGCGAAGTGTGTTGGGGGCAAGACGTTTGTCCAGGCTGGCCTGTAGGAATTTCAAAACAGTAGCCACCGAGACTTGCAGAGGAGAAATGTTAGTCTGGTCACACCAAGTAGAAAAGAATTGCCATGTAGCCTCATAAATACGAATGGTTGAGGGTCTCCTGGAGGCCTGAATGGTCTTAAATCACCTTGTTGGAGAGGTGGGCGCTTTTTAAGATGCCCCACTCAATCGCCAAACTGCCAGATGTAGCCACTGGGGCTCCAGGTGAATCAGGGACCCCTGAAGAAGAGAGACATCTTCCTCAGGAATCTGCCAAGGGGGGGGGGCAACTGAGAGACCCATCAAATCAACAAACCATGGCCTACGAGGCCAATAGGGAGCCACTAATATCGCATTGGCTTTCTCCAATAAGATTTTGCGAATCACGACTGAGAGCAGAGGCAATGGAGGAAAGCATACAGCAAGCCGGTAGGCCAGCTACAACGCAAGGCATTGGTCCCCTCTGCCCCTTGGGCGAAATATCTAGAGAAAAACCTGGGCAATTGGGCATTAAGGGGGGTGGCAAACAAGCCCACCTCTGGCAGACCAAATCTGTGCATAATTTGATGAAAGAGAGAGGGATGTAAACTCCATTCGGACTGATCAACTGAGGTCCTGCTCAGCCAGTCCGCCTGAACATTATCCAAGCCCTATATAGGATCAGCCTGGATAGACAGAAGATGATGCTCAGCCCATCTACCCAGGGCTTCTGCTTCTGTCATAAGCGATAAGGACCTGGTGCCCCCTGTCTATTGATATGGGCTTTATTTTTTTTATTTTATTTGACTTTAGTGGCAACATTGTCTGCATAATTAGGACATGTGACCCAGATACTTGATGTCGGAACTGTCTCAGAGCCAACGGACCGCTCTGAGTTCTAACCAATTTATGCTGTGGGCCTGTTCCTCCATACACCATAAGCCCTGGGCCCAAAGGGAATCTAGGTGAGCCCCCCAACCTGCCAAGAAAGCATCTGTCGCGAGAACAATGCAGGATTCCACCTTAAAGGAATGGCCTTTGGACATAGCTCTAGATAGCCACCAGTGGAAGGAAAGTAAAACCTGCTTAGTCATCTTCACCTTCCTAGGGGAATGACTCGACCCAGACCTCTGAGGTAACAAGAACCACTGCAGGGACCTGGCATGAAGCCTGGCCCAGGGCAGGAAACCATTTTATCCAAAAGTTGAGATAAATAGGCCAGTGAGGTAGAATGTGTTCTCCGAATGCCCCTAATCATCTCCTGCAGGCTGTCCAGCCATTCCTGTGAAAGGAAAACTTGACACACTCTTGTGTCAATAATAGCCCCCAAATGAAGGAGATAGGTAGAAGGCGTGAAATGGCTCTTTTCCCTATTAATGGAAAACCCCAGATCCTGCAGAACCGACATCGTGACCTACAGATCTCTCTGAGCCCTTTGAACGGAAGAAGACCTGATTAAAATATCATCTAAATAACACTGCAGATGCACTGGAAAGGAACGAAGGTGTGCTGCGAGGGGAGCCAAAACTTTGGTGAAAACTCTAGGGGAGGAAGACAACCCAAAGGGGAGGGCCCTATATTGAAAATGTCGCCTCTGGTAACAAAACCTTAAATATTGCCTATGAGAGGACAGATAGGAACATGTAAATAAGCTTCCGTCAAGTCAATGGATGTAAGGAAGTCCCCCTGCCGAACGCTCTCTAGAATGGAAGAAAGAGAGTGCATCTTAAAACACCTGTAAACAACATATTTATTGAGTCGTTTCAGGTCAAGAATTGACCTCCACACCCCCACCCGAGGTCTTGGGGATTACAAAACTCCTGGATGGCCAACTCCAGCAGACCCCTTCTCCCTGCCTCCCTAGATACTGGGCAGGAGATAAAGAAACTCAGAGGAGTGGAGTAGAATTCCAGAGAACGACCCAATCTAACTGTGGACAAAACCGAGGTGTCAGAAGTAATACCCTCCCATTGATCCGCAAACCACGCTAATCAGCCACCAATGGGAATAGACTGTGCATTAGCGCTGGCAATGATACGGGCGACTTCCTCCACCTTGAAAGGGCCATGTAGCAGAAAACTGCTGCCTGCCCTTGCCTGAACGATCTGGAGGGGTTTCCTGGCATTGGTAGGAGGTCTTGGATGGCCGGTTGAAACTGGAACTGGTTTCCCCTCTGAACTGACAGCGTTTGAAGTAAGGGATGGCCCGATGCTCAGCCCTCTTAAGGAGCGAAGGAAGGATTTTTTGCTTATCCTAGGTTTCCACCAAGAAAGGCTCGAGGGCCTTGCCAAAAAGCTTAGCTCCTTGGACGGGGGCAAACGCCAACTTCCACTTCCTCCTGCCATCCGCTTGCCAGTTGCGTAGCCAATACATGTGCCTGGCCGCCACTGAAGAAGCAATGACTTTTGTGGCAAACCTAGCCCCATGCAGGGTGGCATCAGCTGTGAATTCCGTGGCCACCATGATCTTATTGATGTCCTGGTGGGCTCCGACATCTGACGAAGGAATTTGATCCCGCAACTGCTTCAGCCACTTGGGCGATATCCTGGTGAAGAAGGATGCTGCAGTAGATGCCTTGACTGCCCAGGCAGCTGCCAGGTGGGATCTCTGAAGCGATTGTTCCATATGCTTCTCCTCGGACTTGAGGACATCCTCTGGATCCGATGGGGCAGATGATGAGGAGGCCAAAGCTGCCACAGGAACATCCACTGTGGGATCTTGGATTGTTTTTGTGAGCTCAGGCCCCATGTTGAAAAACCTGCGGTCGGAACCCAGAGGACTGGGCCCTAAGGCAGGAGACTCCAACTATTTCCGAATTACCTTCAGGAACAGTTGAGGAGACGGGACCACTTCTTTCCTCACCTCTGGCTCATCAAAAAGAACACCAGACTCCTTGGGAGGAAGAGAGGCAGCAACCTCATCATCTGCGCCCTTCAGGTTGGCCGTGTTCCTTGCCTTGTACAACAAGGGACTGAACAAGGTGTGCTTGAAGCAACCTGTGAATACTGGAATTTCATGGGAGGTGCCTTCATCTGCTGACATGTCAGATTCCGGCTTGTCAGGTTCTCCCACCAAGGATGGAGCCACTGAGTGAGCATGAGCATAGTCCTCAGCCAACACAGAAACTGGATCCTGGATAAAGGAACCTCTTTCTGACAAGAGAGCTTCTTGAACCCGGGACCGTCTCTCTGATAAATCAGAAGCTGCAGAAGAATGTCGGGTCGCTCTCTGCAAGCCTTCTGAGATGCCCTTCCTGATGGCCTTGTCGATCAGAATTTGTAAGTTGACAGGGACAACCGATTCAGAAGGTTCAGCTGGTCTGGCCCCAGCAGCAGTAGAAGGAAAGGAGGATTCAACCCCCTGCCTACTGCACCCAAGGTACAGCTTCTCCTTGAAGTTCATCAAGCTGACTGCCTCCTTCAGAGGGAATGGGAGAAGCGCCTCTCCTGGACACATCAGGAGACCAAGCCTGGATACCGGGTCTAGAAGAAGGTCCAGGCTCCTCCAAATCCACTTCACTGATGAGAGATGCTGGAGAAGTAGCTCTTGTAGTCATTAAGCGAGTAGAGGCCTGATGAACCTTGGCTATTTGCTTCTCTATGGCCTGATGGCGCCTGGAAGCATCCTTCTCCTCCATTTTTGAAGCCTTCTTCACAGGCTGCTTTCCTTTGGTAGAAGCAGCAGGAGCCACCTTTTGAGGCTTGGCAGCCTGAGAAACTCTGGTTTCCCTTGGGGCTTCAACCATCAGGCCTATTCTGGACTGAAAGTCAGGTGCAAGGAGGAGAGCACACGAAGGGATTTATAAAGGGACTTCAGGGGAAATCTTCTCCATCCCCACAACAACCATCACTCTCTTCTGCCCTATACAACTTCAGCAGGATGTTTTAACACATCCTCCTGGGATTCATACCCTCCTGGGCCTAATAAGGCAATAAGTATAGACCAGGCCTGGCTGGAAGCCCGAGGGCCCTGGTCTACCTCAGGATAGGGAAACCAATCCCTCACCAGGAAAATTAGGAAAATTGAGTGCATACCTTTCGATGTCTTCCTCAGCAACAACAAAGACTGGTGGTGACAAAGATGCAGGAGTGGTGGGAAGAAGAAAGGCCTCTTCAAAATGGCCACCGGCCATGAGATCTTCAACAAGATGGCTGCTTCTTGCCACGAGTCTTCTTCTTCATCAGGGAGTTTTCTGTTAACTCCCTGGAGCTGTCTTGCTCTGCAGGAGGTAGAAGAGCTTGCAAAAGGCAGCTGCTGGATCACGCAGCTGCCTGCTTCACTGCAGGGGGGAGATCAGCTGCAAGGGTCTGTAACCAGCGTGCCTCCCACACACACCTAAATGGCTGAAAAGGGCTCCCAGGCTGCATCGACAATAGCCAGCTGAGAAGTGGGGCCGTCTGATTTAAAGGGGAAGACTTTTTTTTTTGAAGCTTTTTTTTCTGTAGTGAGAAAGAATTTCCCTTGCAAAGGCTGCCTTTGGAAATAAAGTATCTAAAGGCAGGAGAGGCAATTGTGTCCTTCTTCAGCCAAGGACTGAGTAGAACTGGGAAGAGTAATCCAGAGTGGGCGGAGCTAGGCTAATAAGCCTTTTACACAGACTCAGTCCTTAGCAACTGAAAAGGAATAACACCCATCCTGACCTGTCGCAGCCTTACAAGGGAAAACCTTGAGGTACCCCATTGCATGCTTCCCTCCATGTAGATGTCATTCAATTGAGGACCAAGGGCAGTTGGTTAGCCAGGTGCGGACACATCTGGATACTGGTGAACTACATTTTTCTATCTTAGCAAGAAGTTGAAATATCAAGAAAATGGATATCTGCCCTAGGTTTCAGGATTCTGATCAACATAGCTGTCTAAAACAAGAAATTAAAAACTTCCACTGTAATGTTCTTTAATTTTACTGGTTTAAATTTACTAAAAGAAAATTTTGTTGTGAAAGAGTCTGTCTAAGCTCCAACATCTAGGATGAATTTAAAGACATTCAAAATCACTGGTTAATACTTAAGACAGCTTCAATAAATTCACTCCTGGATGTTTGCTAAGTCTCCACTGAGATCGATCATTACCTTAAATGATTCCATTCCAGCAATATGGACAATCAACATTCCTGAGCTCAGATTCTGGATGAACGGAATGTTAAACCATAAATTTTGCCCCTTTTTCTTACTTTTTCATGAGGCCTTATCAAGTAAAAAAACAACAACAACCCAGATATACATACTCACAACAGAGGGATCAAGAGTAGTTAGTCTGATAACATATGTGTAATTCCTTTTGGCTATCCATTTGAATCCTGACTTCTAACAGAGAAAATCATACATTGTTGTTTCACAAAATTGTACTTGGGGAAAAAGGAAACATACTTTGCAGTGCATACAACTGTTATAGAAGTCTTGCTCCCAGAAGATAGAGATATGCTTCTGTTATGTCCTCTGATTTCTTCTCCTTTATATTCTTGTTGTTCAGAGATTAGACTTTCAGATTGTCCAATTGTAGAATTATTAGAATCTCCAATATTGCTTAGGTATTCACCTTTCATAAAAACAAAACAAGTATTCCAACTAGAGTAGAACTAACAAGCAGTGTAATAATTTTTAAATACTGGATGTATAATTTACCTGAAGTAGCTTCATCAGGGACAGTCAATGCTGAAGCTGTTTTCCAGCACATCTGGTTCTTTTCTGACAACTGAAGACAGAACTGTTTCTCTTTATCCCAGCCACATAATTTGCAGCTAATTAAAGAATGCTCTGTTTCCCCTTTGTTCCTAAAATAATAGCACCACTTTCCATCTCAATATTTAAATATGTTATATATAAGAAATGATATCTGAAGTCATTTTATTTTTATTAAATTTATATAGATAGTCCTTGACTTATGACCATCACTGGGGCCAGAAATCCAGTTTCAGTCATTACAGTCATAGGTCAAGAAACTGATGTGGCTGAAAGTTATTTCCCAACCTTTTTTGCAGTGGTTATATTAAGCAAACCAATTCATCTCGATGCACTTTTTTTTTTGCTAGAAACCGGCAAAAAGCACCACAAATTGTGATCACATGAACCTAGAACACCAGGACCGAACCACCCACCCTGCTCTGTGCAGCCCAACATGAGATCGCATAATTGCACAGAGTAGGGTGGGTGGCACAACCATTTAGAACAACAAGAATGCTTTATGGCCCATAAAGCACCTGTTCCATGGCTATTATAAATTCGACTGGTCAAAAGTCAAGTTTACTTCTACGTTTTTAATAGGATCATAAATACTTCTAGAGCAGTAAGAAAGTACACGATGACAGTTTTATCCTTTATCCCAAATTATTAGCAATATGAGAACAAGAAACTGTATCTCTCTGATGGCAAGAGACTACATCCAATGAAGTCCTTCCATTTTCAGGAATTTTCAGAAGGCCTCTATTAATACTAATAAAGTTAGTACTAATACTAACTAATTTTGTGTGTAGCTGTGCATTAAGTGAATTGTAAAAAAAATCTTGCCTGCGACTTTTGGACCAATTTGGAAAAACACACACTGTAGGAAATACATTTTTCCATGCATTAAATAAAGACAGCATTTCTTTTCAGTCTACCTGGTGCATAGAGTACTGATATTTTTGCTGTGCTAGGAGATCGTTCTAAGTGCTTATTAAACATACAGAATAAAGTGCTTTAATTGTTCCTTGTCTTTCTCAAGAGGAAAGATATAGGACAGGGGTGTCAAACTCAAGGCCCACGGCCCGGATTCGGTCCGGGGTGCTTAAATCCAGCCCACGGGGCTGGCCTGGAAATATCAAGGGACCAGCCCGCGGTGCCTCTGGAGGCTGAAACGGGCCGCGTCCAGCCCTCCTGCGCATCAGTTTCAACCTCCATGGCCTCCTGCAGCACTCTCCTGGCCAAAACTGGGCCAAAATTGGTCCCAAAACAGACCAAAAATGGGGTGGAAAATGCATCCAAAGCAGGCATGCAAACCGTTTTCAGCCAGCAATGATGCAGAAGGCCATGGAGGGTGCAAACGAGACACAGGGGGGCTGCGCATGGATACCCCGCACCCCATTTTGACTGTCAGGGTGCTGCAGGAAGCATCCATCCCACCCACCCCCCGCCACACAGAGAATTACAATGCTGACCCGGCCCTCAAAGAAATCCAGTTTGACACCCCTGATATTGGATAACCAAATTGGAACTGCATTGTTGGACTTCCACTTGATCCTGTGTACCTGCTACAAAGGGAAAGGGTCATGGGTAGATCAGCCTTGGATACCAGAGTAAACTGTGGATTTAAGTTACGATAAACATTTTAAAAGAAAAACACAGGCAATAACAAAATTAACTCACTCTATCCAGATTTCCATACTTTTGCTCCCTCCTAATTTGAGTTTTCCAAAATCTGTCTTTTTTGACACTTCGAGTCCTTCTTTGTCTTTCAATAAATTTTCATTTGGCTCATTGAGATTTATGTCTTGTGACAGCAATGATCTGAAATATTAATTGATAATATGATTTAATAAAGTTATTCAAATCAAATGTATTAATTGCATCAATGTGATTGGTATGTTAGCGGTTGGTACACAGCCAACATACACTTTCATCCAGTATCTTTAAAAAAGAAATCTAATATGGACCAAACTTTCAAAAAGCAAATGAAAACATGCATTAGACTACACTTTATGTAACACCGTTTCAAAATATATTTTATTAAAAACAAGTTCTTAAGAAATAGATAGAAGACATATTTGACTGCTGATTGCCAATGTATTTTGGACAACCCCAGGCTGAAACAGGTTTCCTGTAAGGATTAATTTGAAACCACTGCAAATTAGAAAATAGTCAGTTTGGTCTAGTGGTTAGGGCTCCAGGCTAGAAACCAAGAGATTGAGTTCTAGTTCCGTTTTAGACATAAAGCTATGTGGATAACTTTGGGACAGTCACTCTGTCTCAGCCCAACCCACCTCACAGGGTGGTTGTTGTGAAGGGAACAGGGGAAGGAGTAATAGATATTTTCATCACTTTGAATTAATTATAAAAATAATGGATAAAAAGTATTTAAAACCCTGGGAAAATACTATTTAAAACTCCTTTTATTTTTTATATCAGCTCATAATATAGTCTTGAATCTGTGGTGAGAATACATATGATTAGTAAATATTAGTGAGTGAAAACTTTTGTAAGTCTGCCAACAAAAATCCATTTTTTAAAATCTCTTTACTGTTAGCATGAGCGAGTTACAAAATAAATAAGGATAACAAACATGTTACTCTCAAACAAAAACTGTAAGATGGAACGGAACAGAACAGATTGTGATGACCCGGCGTGTACCACAAATATAACAAAAACCAAAACATAAATAAAGGTCCTTTAATGCCTTCA
Source organism: Naja naja (assembly GCA_009733165.1). NCBI lineage: Eukaryota > Metazoa > Chordata > Lepidosauria > Squamata > Elapidae > Naja > Naja naja. Next base: position 20,677,792 of record CM019159.1, on the reverse strand, counting down.
ACTGGCTTCACTGTTAAATTGTTCACAGTTGGAGATTAAACTATTTTCAAAATAACATTCCAAATGAAAGAAATACAGTTCAAACTCAAATAGCAGGTAACAAAGCAAAAACCAAAAACAAACCGCACTGAAGAAAGTTCCATGACAGACCAGGATAATTAATTACAAACTTCAAGATAACCAGGTACAGTCCGTTGGAAGAACAGCAACCAAGATAAACCTCATCCAGAAAAAAAAAACCACTTGTCTCCAGCATTTGCTAGCAGGCAGGTCCAAACTCTTATGCAGATCTCACACCTGCAACCCATGAAGAGGATCATGGCCCTCTTCTCTGAGTAGACCATGTTTTTCCCTGATCCTCTCCTCCCTGCGCGTCCTAGGATGGATAGGCGATGGGCCTGGATCCTCCTCTCAGTGCTCAGCCAGCCTCTGCCCTTCCCCAGCCTCCTCCACCACCTCTGGAGCCACACTTCCACTCCGCTGGCTGTTCCTCTCGGCCCTCAAGTCAGTCTCCACCAGGGGCATGACACAGATGCTGTTTTACTCAGTACCACACTTATTTACAAGAAGGAGGACTTTGTAAACTTGAATTAAATAATTGTGTTAAGAATTATGAAAACTGCATTACCGATTTTTGTCTGCTGGAGCCATGCAAAATGCTCTCCAACTATAACAGGACTGGGTACTCTCCACAACCACAACATTGACAAGATCATCTTTATGGGGTAAATAATCCTTAGGAAGACTCAGAAAATCCAGATTGAAAAATATACTGTCGTCTACCACACCAGTTCTTCCGTACATATTGGAAATATGAATCTGTAATAATTGTAGTTATTATTAGATTAAATAAGAGTATAAACTACTATAATTGATGCCCGAATATGTGTGAATGATATGCTTAGTATGTCCTGATTAAGCACTCCTGATAAGCAGAAATGATAAAATACACTTGAATCTTCTGTGATTTGTTTAGCATTATGTGTGAAGAGGAATTCTAGCTATTTGTCTTTCTAATAGAGTTTATGACTTAGGGATTTTGGTACCGTATCCAAACTACAAGTAGTCCTTGACTTATGACCACAACTGAGCCCAAAATTTCTGTTGCTAAGAGACATTTGTTAAGTGAGTTTTGCTCCATTTTATGACCTTGTCACTGTTAAGTGAATCACTGCAGCTGTTAAGTTACAGAAGTAACATGATTGTTAAGCCTTACCCACAGCTTGTCAAAAGGTTGCAAAAGGTGATCACGTGATTCCGGGACCCTGACACCCTCATAAATTGAGTCAGTTGCCAATTGTCTGAATTTTGATCATGTGACCATGGGGATGCTGTAACAGTCGTTAAGTATGAAAAATTGTTATAAATTACTTTTTTCAGTGGTGCTGTAACATTGAACAGTCAGTAAATGAACTGTTGTAACTTGAGGACCACCTGTATAAGTCACAATGTCTTCGCACTTATGTACATAAAAAAATTATATATATTAAATAACTCAAGGTGGCAAACACACACAAATACTTCTGTTTTCCCCACAGCAACTATCCTGTAAAAGGGGCTGAGAGAGAATGACTGTCCAAAGTCACCCAGTTGATATTCAGGCGAGAATAGAACTCAGTGTCCTGGTTTCTGGTCTGGTGTGTTAACCACTAGATCAAACTCTATTCCCTATTGCAGGAACAACTCTTATTCTACAAGTCCTGACAGCCAAACATTAATTACACATGCAGAATCTCTCTATCAATTGCTAGAGATGCAAGACACAGGTAGTTCTCGATATACAAACAGTGATTTAACAGTTCAGTTACAACAAACTTGAAAAAAATCACTTTTGACCCATCCTCAAAAGTTATGAGTGCAGTACCAACATCGTGGTCAAATGACCACATTTTGAGTGCTTGGCAACAGATTTGCATTTATGACTGGTTGCAACATCCTGTGGTCCACAATCACATTTTGTGATCATTTTTTTTGCCATTTTCTGGTAAAAAATACCTATTGTATAAGCTGGACTTGGACTTATGACCATGTGTTTCACTTTGCGAAAGCAGTGACTTGCTAAAGGGTGTAAAAATGTAAAAATGGGTGTGAAATCAAGTCTGGTTATGTGGTAACTCAACTTATGACTGCAATGACTTATGACAAAATTTGGTGCTCAATTATGGTCGTAAGTCAAGGACTACCTGTAAAGGCTACTTACTGGACTTATGTCCTGTTTTCAGATCACTGTTTCAGGATTACCAATATGAATTTTAATCTTAATTTTTTTCCCATATTGTTATAGAAAAAAAATATACCACAACAGACTTTATAACAACTGCCAGGTGTCTACCCTCCTCTCAAAACCACCCTTGATAACTGTAATCTTGTTAGAGGATAAAGACAATTTCTTTTTAGACTTGTACTTTAGTGCTTCCTTAAGTTGAAAAATGTTTTATTGCAACAAAGATATTTCATGGCTACTGGACAGAATCAGAATTATTCTAAGCTAACTGCATCAAGGCAGTTCCTATTGTCATTACTTTCTCCCCCCACCATCCATTACAGTGATTGAAATACCTGCAACGTCTCCCAATGTATTAACACGTACCTTGTCAATTCTTTTAAAACGCAAGGGCTTTACAGATATAGCCTCACTTGTCCATGTTGATGTGTTGACAATATATTCAGCTTGCACCAAATCTCCTTTACAAGGATAAAAGTCTTAAAACATAAAAAAGCAGCATTGAATAACTCTGAATCTGTTAAAAGGGAAGTTGCCTTCAAGGCTGTATAAAATGGCACCGTTTGACTTTGTGGAGCTCCTTGATTCTGATATGAAGCTATGCCACAATGTGGAAAAACTGAGCACTCTCCCACAACATCTCCAATTAGAGTAGGCCACTTTATTTTGACACAGAGTGTAACTTGACAAAACTGCATCACAGAAACAATTTGGTCAAAGGATCCACTGAAATGAAGTATCCTTTCCAGATTTTGCATGTATAATAGATGATACTACCTTTTCATACCACACTGTAATTTAGCCAAATGCTAGATTACGAAAGAAAACAACTAAAGCAGGGAAAAAGATATGCACTTCAGCAGTCAATACATATTTTAATCACATTTAGAAATAAGCAAGCTGTTTAAAGATAAAATCTATTTCTTTAACTTGGCCATCAAGTATTCCTGCAATCAACTGATTGTAATCTTGGCATTTGGGTTTCACTTGCAATTATAACATTGCAGCAAGCCTGCAGTCATAATTGTAATTTCTGGCCTTCCTTGCCAGCTTTCCACAAGCAAATTCATTGGAGAAGCCATCAAAAGTTGAAGACACAGTCATGTGAAATTCTTACTTTATGATAGCAAATGAGATTGCCATCGCTAAGTTTTGTGGTCATGTGACTTCATGCTTTATGACAGTGTCGCTTAGCAATGGCAATTCCCGTCCCAAATGCTGCTGTTAACCGAGGACGATTATCTGTACTTAAATCAATATACCATCTGAAATTTAAAACTGTAGCTTCAAAAAAAAACTTTCAAAGGAAATATACAGGTTACCTTTACAAACTACCTCCATAGAGAAAGAGGTTGTTTGATTGATGTAACCACTCCTTCCGGTAAACTTTGTAATACTGCCAATGAGCGTTTTAATACTTGGATTCACTGTATAAGAACTTATGCTGTTATCATCCCATTTATCACAGATGCTTTCTACCTGCAAGAAGGAACAAATGAACATTTCTATTGATGATATTTCTGGTGGGATGAGTGCAATCCTTTTAGAAACATTTGTATACTATACTTCATGGTATCATTCTAAAGTCAAAAACAAGGAACAGAACACTAGATCAACAAAATGGTAGGTAATCAAGCCCAACTGAAAGTTGAGCATTTTCTTTAAGCCAAGTAATTTCCAGACATGTGAGACTATTATAATTTCTAGACAGTCATGGAATTAAGCAGACAGCTCTAAGACAGTCAAGCTCAACGATATACAAAATAGGAATCAGTAAGTTGCAGCTTATCATGGAGAGAATGGATGTACATATAGATACTTCTGAGAAACATACTCAACCAATGAAATGTTGAACACGTGAATTAAATCATTTCACAAAAATATCAAGTTGACAGATCTACAGCACTGAAGATAAAAGTAGAAACTGCTTAAGATATCTGAAGAGATTAGAGAGTTTTTATTTCATCTATGCAATTAAAGCTTTTGCATCTTCTTCAAACCCCTTGACACAAGACAGCAGGCACTCTACTCAAGGACACAATTATTAAAGTAAAAGTAAAGGATTCCCTGTCCAGTTGTGTCCAACTCCAGGGGGCAACACTCATCTGTTTCTTAGTTGAGGGAGCCAGTGTTGTCTGAAGAGATTACATGGTAATGTGGCCAGCATGACTATACATCACACAGAAAACTGTTACCTTCCGACAAAGTGGTACCTAATTATTTATTTGTACTTGCTTGCTTTCAAACTGCTAGGGTTGGCAGGAACTGGGCAAGTAACTGGAGCACACCCTGTCGTGTAGCGCTTGGGTCTCAAACCAAGATTGTCAGACAAGCTCAGCGTCTTTAAATGCTAAGCCATTAGGTCATTATTATTAAGTAGATACCATAAAATGATAAGACAACTGGGTGTGAAACAGAAAAAAGGGTATAGATTCTTTAGCTTCCAATCTAAAATAGGGAACATATTTTCTAAGTTGTCAAAATATGGAAGGCAAGTGTAATATTTCAGTAACTTATCACAATATGCATTTAAGCCACTGAGAAATAATTTGCCAAGACAGCTAAGATTTTAAACCAGGTAGGGAAGCATGGCTCCCACTATACTCCTTAATGATCTATACTAACAGACTAGATCTTGTTTAACTACTACAGATATATTTGTGAGATGCAAAGGAAATTAGACCTCTTATTATTCTAGAGACCTATTTAGGCCTTGTTGGAACAGATAAAATGGACATTTATTTCCCCTTCTTAAAACAGTCCCTCAGACCTATATACTGCAACAGTACTGTATGATATATACATGATATTAATATTTTATCTGCGTGGTAAACTTGTGAAATTAGTAGTAGTAAATTAAAATTGTTGTGCCTATAATCTTTCTTCCTTGAGGATTGTATGGAAGACTGTTTTTCCACATTGTGAAGTGCTTTCTAGTCAATGTGTCAAGAGCAAAAAAGAATTGATCAAATATAGGCTGCTAATAACATCCTATCATTTCATTGGGGTGTTTCTCTCTCTACTGTACGCTATTCTGCTTGGCTACTTTTCTGCATTCATCCACACCCTTGGCCCTCACCTCCATTTATCTATTTAAAATGACTGCAGCAAACTTCTGAAGGTTGTCTTATCTAAAACCTATTTATTTATTTATTTATTTATTTATTTATTTATTTATTTATTTATTATTTGACTTGTATGCCGCCCCTCTCCCGAACGGACTCGGGGCAGCTCACAGTTAAAACCAGTACAATAAATAATTACCTAAAATAGAATTAAACCCACAAGCCAAATTACTAAAACAAATTATAATAATTATAATATATTTTACTTTACTTTTGCGGAAGCAAAATCTTTCATCCTCTCCTAACCTTATTAATTCAGACTGACTGAACTTCAATTGTGTGGTAGGTCTGCCCCCTACTGGACTTTCTCCAGTATTCCTCTATCTGCAGTGTTCATGCTTTCCTATGTTTATTATCATAGACTATCTGTATTTTTCATTTGTCTTATCTAGGATTATACTTTTTGTAGATGAACAAAAATTCATTGTTTGGAGGCAAGGTCCCAGAAAACTGTCAGGGGGAAAAAGGAACTCCAAATGATTAAAAAGAAGCACAAAAAACAAAAAAGAAACTCGTAAGTGTAAATTATCGTTAATCATTTACACTTATGACTTCGGGGTTTTTTGGTGCTTCTTTTTAATCATACTCTATTCATATCAGGAAATATGAATGCAGGTATTCCACTTTTCTGACAATTTCTATCCTTTTGAAAATATCTCATCCAGGTTATTCTGCATGTGTCTAAATTTGAAATCTCTCCCCTGACTCAGCTCAGACTGAATTATTTTCTGTTGATAAAACCAGGGCAAAATCATATTCAATACCACATATAAACTGGATCGCTTAACACATTTTCCCATTTAGGTGGTAGGAGACAGATCGGTATGTATTCCAAAACTTTAGATTTCTTCTTGGTAGGATACTCAATTAGTCTTCTCAATCTGACTAACTGGGTGTCAATCACATTAAAAGGTCTATTTTGTAAACCAGTGATTCTCAATTTTTTTTAAACTTAAGAACCCGTTTCGATTTTTTTTTGCAGACCTGCACATGATAACTTTGTATATCAAGTATCCGTTAAGTGAAGTAAACAGCAAAAGACTAGCTAAACAGTAGTTATCAGTAGTATTTTTAGGTGATGTTGCATTTTATTAATCACAAGATCCACATTCAATTTAAAATTAGTACTATGTAAACATTTTTTTCAGTCTGTAGGTTATGGTTTTCCCCTTCAAAAGAGGAAGCCCTTTGGCAAGCTGCTAAAATGGTCCCAAAACTCCCTGCCAATAATTCACAGTAAAAGTCAGACAAACCAGGAAGATGTTTTGCAAACAACTCTCCTTTCTATGCACCTATGTTGTTCCCATGAGCAATCTTTCTGCATGCTTAGAAAAATAACTATCTTATCATTTTTGCTGCCAGTAAATAATTGTAACTATTCGTTTAACATCTACATAAAGAGCTGGGAAGATTGTCTGTCAACACAGGGTGAGGTATCATCAATGTGTTGATGACTCTCACAGGTACATCTCTTCCTGTGGTGAGTTATTGTCCTCTCTTGGTGCAAGGAGGCTGCTGAGGTCTGGATGGAGAGCAATAGGCTAAAACTGAACCCTAGAAAGATGGAGCGACTTCCGAGTTTAGGGATCCTTGGATCTTGGAGAATTACCATTATTGGTCATGGAACGGGTTGCACCGCCCCAGATGGGACTTGGTGTGTAACCTGGGGGTTCTCCTGGATCCACAATTCCTGCTTCAGCAGTTGGGACTCATGGCCAGGAGAGCTTTTGCACAATTGCGAGTCATGTGCCAATTATGCCCATTCCTGGACTAATGTGCCATTCTCACAATCACCCACTCCCTGGTCATCTCTAGTTTGGACTATTGTAATGCATGGGGATATCTTGGAAGAGCATCTGGAAGTTTCAGTTGGTTCAAAATGCAATGCCCAGTTTTGCACAAGACTCTATATGTGCATGTGTCACCTCTTTTGTGGGAGCTACAATGGTTGCTGATTTGTTTTCAGATGCAGTTCAAGGTGCTGGTAATCACCTTCAAAGCATTCTATTCTAATTCTGTTCTATTTTATTTCTGTCTATTCTTGCCTCAGCCATGAAAAAAAATCAGCTGGGTAACTTCTCAGATCAACTCATTTTACAGGATTGTTATTGTGGGGAAAACTGGAGGAGGGAGGAATAATGGTGTGTTCACTGTCTTGATTTGTATGAAAATAAGTGGTATGTGCATGTGTGTGTAAATAAAACAGGCAGAGGCAGACTGGTATTCTATGAGTCCTCCACAAATCTGTGTTTGCCTGTAATGTCAGCCACCAAGCAGTGGAAAGAGCCTTCTTGAAGGAATGCTGGCAGCCTATAGAAGATGAACTATTACAATACTGATGGAGTTGAAGAGCCTTGGTGGTGCAGGCTGTTAAACACCTAGCACTTAGCTCCAGCTGCCTGCAATTAGTGCAGGCTCGAATCCCACCAGGCTCAAGGTTGACTCAGCCTTCCATCCTCCCTGGGTAGGTAAATTGAGGACCCAAGATTGTTGGGGGCAATGAGCTGACTTTGTAAAAATGCCGCTGGGGGGGGGGGCAAAAGCCCTAGTAATAAGCAGTCATATACAATAGAATGAAGGCTATTGCTGAGCACATTAGGTAGTGCTCCAAAGATTGTAAGCCGCCCTGGGTCTCCGGAGAAGGGCAATATATAAATGTGAATTTAAAAAAAGGTGCTTCCTTCTCAGCTCTGCTCCTGTGGCAGGAGGCTGGAATAAGCTATTGGTGTGGCTTTTAAGGTTGAGGTTCAAAAAATTTCCAACTGGAACTTGAGATACTCTTTCCTTTTGGGGCTTTCTACTCCTGTCCTCGGTTTCCCCCTTCCATCTTACTACTGGCAGTGAAGTACCTTTCAGTCCATGCAAGAAGAAGAGCTGTGTGAGTGAGCTTTGGGCTTGCTTGTTTTCTTCTTTGATCCATATCAAAGACCTCTTGTTATAACTCTGTAGCCCCCTTCAGTGGTCCAATTTGAGAAACCACTATTGTAAACAATTAAAGCTTAAGAAGCATCTCCAGGTATTTTGACCTCACCCTGACTGCTCTTAATCCATGAGATATTTTGTCTTCTTCAACGTAAGCTATTACTCTCTGTCCGACTTGCAGTGGCACACTCCTCATCACAGCATCCTTGGTGAAGCAAATTAAATCATCGATCATCCCATAGTCCAGACAAAATCTTGTTATTACACCTTCTACTGTTTTTATCTCCTTGTCATCTATAAAAAAGAAACATTTACGTCAATACTAAATAAATCTGTACTTGCTAGAAAAATCTGTTTTAAAGCTTATGTTTCTTTGTACTCTATTATACACATAGTCAATTGTTTCTGATAGGTCAGTCTTTGCAAAGCGGTTTTGCAAAGTATTACCGGTACAACTTTTTAAAAAAAATTCCCTTTTATGTTCACAGAATCAAGTGTCTGTCCTATATCATATAATATGAATTGCTAAGCAATGATTATCAACAATAAAGATACTCAATAAGATTTTTTCATAACATTTGAATTGAAAAACATTGCACTTTCACAATAAAAAATGAAAAATTCCTTGTAGTAGTATTACTCCACTATTTGGTATCAGAACTGAAACAAATCAAAATGTATTAAATCTATTTTGCCTGCCTGAAAGAAGTTAAGATACTATCTTGAATTTACTCAGCAATGAATATGGTAGAAAATAAACTATCCTGTTTCATTCAGTTGTACAGTCAGTGTTCTTATTGTTCAACAAAAATAAATCTGCATTGTCAAGCACATCTCACCTTATATGTAAATTGTCAACAATATTCTAAATCTCCATATATTATTTTACAAGCATCAGGGGTTTTATGGACTTTCTGAAAATGTTCTCTAGTTTATTATGCATTATAATTGACTGTATGATATCTTCAAAGGTACATCTGCTTCTACAAGTGTGTTGGGACAGACTGTTATCAATTAGCTAGAAAGTTCACTCTGACAATACAGAAATTAATATGAATCCTAGAAGGCGGTGGAAATTCTTTTCCAAATATACCACCCAAGAAGATAAAAGGCCAATAGTTTCAGAAACATCAAACAAGCCAAGCATATACAGCTCCGCCTTTTTAGATAGATCTTCCTTTAAGAGGCAGAAAAATTAATATAAACAAATTTTGTGTAACATCGTTATCTGAACTTTGTTATATAAAATATTGAAAGATTGCTAAGCCAGTGTTAAAATTTCATTAGTTAGCCCACTTATTTATTTTTTATTTTTTTCACCCCCCCCAAATTAAGATGGTAAACATGACTGGTACAGGTTACAACAGTTCATTTACTGACTGTTTGAAGTTTCAATGGCACTGAAAAAAGTGACTGTGACTGTTTTAACACTTACAACCATTTGCAGTATTCCCTCGATTATGAGATCAAAATTCAGGTGTTTGACAATCAGCATGTACTTATGATGGCTGCCATGTCCCCGGGGGTCATGTAATCCCCTTTTGTGAACTTCTGACATCCAAAGTCAATCGGGAAGCCAGATTTGCTTAAGAACTGTGATACTAACTTAACAATCAAGTGATTCAGATAACAACTGTGACAAGAAAGGTAAAATGAGCAAAACTCACTTAACAAATGTCTCACTTAGCAACATAAATTTCAGGCTCAATTGTGGTCATAGGTTGAGGACTACCTGTACTCCTTCCACATCCAATTTTCCCCACAACAATGGTGGTAGTGGTTTGGACTAAGAGTGACTGGCCCAAAGTCACCCAGAGAGCTTAGGCAGGACTAGAACTAACAGTTTCCTGGTTTGTAGCCTGTCTTAACTACTAAACCCATGATGGGAACCTATGGCACATGTGCCGGAAGTGGCACGCAGAACCATTTCCCCCCGGCATGCGAGAGCTCGCCCAGAAGAGCCCCACTGCGCATGTGTGCACGCTGCCGCCTGACAGCTGATTGTCAGGTATCTGGCACGCATGTGCGGGGGGGCGGGGGTGTGCAAGAACACGCAGCATGCATTGGGGACCCATGCATGCACGTGCAGATGGGTGGTGTGGGGGTGATCGCACATGCATGTGCAGATGTGCAGCATGCTGCAAGGGGATCGTGCACGCATGCGCAGACGTGCAGTGTGCTGCAAGGGTGATTGCGTGACGTCTGGCAAGGGGATCGCACGTGCATGTGCAGATGCGTGGCGTGCTGCAAGGGGATTGCACACGCAGGTGCAGAGGCACACAGCACACTGCAGCAGTGATCCTGCAGCGTCCAACAAGGGGATCGCACGCACATGCACAGATGCGCAGAGGGGGGATCGTGCACGCATGCACAAGGGGGGTGGGTGGGCCCAGCACGCATTGCCTTCTGGGTGCTGGCATGTGAGCGCGTGCACACAAGTGTGCGCATAATTATCAGCACAGGAGCCGAAAAAGGTTTGCCACCACTGTACTAAACCAAACTGACTCTCAATCTCCTTATATCCTGAAATAAGGCAATGCTTTACTTTGTTTACTTTATTGTCATTGCACCTCATACAACGAAATCAAACACCATCTTCAGTGCACATCATGACCATGACCATGAAAATAAACACAAACACACATCCTTCACCCTTCACACATTCAACTGGAAACCCCTAACAGCACACCAACACTGCACTATACAGCAGAATTCAAAAGAGCTACTGCCCTGGGGTAGAAGCAATGTGTTGCACTGCATTTTTTAAAAAAATTACATTTATATGCCGCCCTTCTCCGAAGACTCAGGGCGGCTTACCAGTTTTGGGATACAACCCAATGTGCTCAGCAATAGCCTTCATTCCATTGTATATGCCTGCTTATTACTAAGCGGCATTTTTACAAAGTCAGCTCATTGCCCCAACAATCTTGGGTCCTCACTTTACCTACCCCGAGAGCATGGAAGGCTGAGTCAACCTTGAGCCTGGTGGGATTCCAGCCTACAGTAATTGAAGGCAGCTGGAACTTAAATGCAGGCATTTAACAGCCTGAGCCACCAAGGCCCTTATTTATTCATCAAACACAGTAACACAAAGGAAATCATTCCATGTGCCTTGATCACAAATATATTACTAACAAATCTGATCTACTTGACTCATGCTATGGATTAACTGGACACATATTTTGCAAACACTTGACTTTAATTTTTATTCATTTACTAGATTTATGTCTTTCCTTTTTTGGAGTGGCTCAAGGCAACTTGCCAATCATTCTCACTCCATTCCCCAAAGAACATTGTAAGGGTGGCTGAGCAGAGAAAATCAGTCAGTGAGTTTCTTGGCTTCAGCTGGGTTTCCTAAGGTATACTCCAACATCTTAACAGCTACATTTTTGTAGCTGAAAATTTGCAGAGCTTCTTTGATCATCAAATGGTTATTTAAAGTTTTCAATGAATCAAATCAGATCTCTTATGACACTTTTTTTCTGCAACAAATATGGAAGCTCCTTAAGCCTATTTTTTTCCTATCATTTACCTTTTCTCCAGGACATACTTGGTTGCTAAAGTCACTTCCTCCACTATACTAGAACATGACTCGTAATGTCTAAACCCTGCAAATTTAAACCCTGAAATATCCTACAAAGCTTATTCTACACAAATGGCTTCCAAGGCCAATTAGCTCCCAGAACTAAACTATTTCAATTTAATTTTACTTTTTAAAGTGACAGAAATCTATTCTTTTTACTGCTACAAACCAGCTTTGTTGGGAATTGTTTGTCACAGAATATTCCTTAAAATATTCTAAAATTAAAGTTCTTGATTTTGGGTAGGCAATTTTACATCCCTCAAAGCTTTTAGATTGATTTTCACTCCAACTCTATCAGCAAGAATTGTGGAAACTGTAGCTCAAAGCATTTGTTGGGGAGGACAGATTGCCTACTCTAATTTAGAGTTAAATTCAGACTACCCATTTCAAGAATGTGTACTTCTATCATTCTGAGAAAAGCAATATTTTCACAGCTTCTAGTTCAAGAAAATCAGCCTACATGTGGGATGCAGTAATATTCAGAGAACCGTATTTCTTAGAAATAAACTTACTAAAAGCTAGTAAACATTATGTGACAAATAAGACAGATTATGCAACTATTATGTAACAAGCAGATTTTATCCAAAAACATTAAAAACTAAAATGCCAATGTTTTTCTTAGAAAGTAAGAGCCAGTCTGAAAAAGTAACATTTTCCTAAAGTAACTTTATTAGTAAATTTTGTTTTTAGTAAAGTTATGCCAAAGATACAAATATTAGGAAATTTGCTTCTGCATCTCAGGATAAGAACTACTGAATATAACTAGTGTATTCAAATATGTATTTTAAAAAGAAGTTTATACTTGACATTGAACACTAATTCTCAATAAAAATCTAAGTTTTTGGAGATTATTATTTCCTTTTTTAAAAAAAATTACATTTATATGCCACCCTTCTCCGAAGACTCAGGGCGGCTTACAATTTTTTGGGATACAACCCAATGCGCTCAGCAATAGCCTTTATCCCATTGTATATGCCTGCTTATTACTAAGTGGCATTTTTACAAAGTCAGCTTATTGCCCCCAACAATCTTGGGTCCTCAATTTACCTACCCCGAGAGGATGGAAGGCTGAGTCAACCTTGAGCCTGGTGGGATTCGAGCCTACGGTAATTGTAGGCAGCTGGAACTTAAGCGCAGGCATTTAACAGCCTGAGCTACCAAGGCCCTTTTTTCCTCCTAATTATTTATTTCCTAATTATTTCCTCATTTTTGTCATGCATACAATTACACAAATGTATTAATATCATGAAGTGTTGACTCAGCCAAGGTTGACTCAGCCTTCCATCTTCCGAGGTGGGCAATATGCTGACTCTGTAAACCGCTTAGAGAGGGTTGTAAATCTCTGTGAAGCGGTTTATAAGTCTAAGTGCTATTGCTATGAAGCCCTGCATGGTCTAAGGCCAGTATACCTGAGAGAATGCTTGTTTCCAGTTGTTACTGGTCCTCAATATATTACAGCAGAGTGGGTGTGCTCTAGATCCCGTCCATTAAATATTGCCATATTGTGGGACCAAGGAAACGTATTTTCTGTCACATCCTCAGGAACAGCATGACTTGGTCCCTCTGAGGCCTGAGTCTCGTAAGGCAGGGGGCTGCCTCTTCTTGAACTCCCCTTTATTTGCTGATCCCCACCCCTTCTCTGCCATTCTCTATGTCCTGCACAGTGGCACTCCTTGGTTGTGGTGATGGTGGCGGTACCAGTGCTGAAGTATAGGCCTGGAGCTTTTAGCATCGTAAGGGAGGGGGCTGCCTCTTCTTGAACTCCCCTTTATTTGCTGATCCCCACCCCTTCTCTGCCATTCTCTATGTACTGCACAGTGGCACTCCTTGGTTATGGTGATGGTGGCGGTACCAGTGCTGAAGTATAGGCCTGGAGCTTTTAGCAGTCTCAGCTGGCCCTCAATGCTGCAAGGCCACCACAGCACTGGTGTCACTTTTGAGTGCCGCCTGAAAGTCCGTGCCACAACCAACCAGCACACTGTTCTCCAAACCACGCATGCTGTTTTCCAAATGGTGAGGACACGCACAATTTGCAGAATGGTGTTTGCAGTCTTGGGAAAAAGGCCTGGTGCAGCCAGCAGCTTCCCTTGCTTAGGGTGCCACTGAGTATGCCTCATCAGCAGTGGGAGGAACCCGGTTATGGTCAGCTGAGTGTGGTAGGGCCAGTGAAGCCTAAAAGGCTTTATACTGCCATGGCTGGCTGTAGGGTTTGAGGTGGCACTCCTTGGTAGCTGTGGTGGCATCAGTGGTACTAGGGCTGAAGTAGACTCTGGTGGTGGAGGGCGATGGAAACTGTTATTATTATTGTTATTATTATTATTTATTGGATTTCTATGCCGTCCCATCTCCTGAAGGACTCGGGGCAGCGTACAACCATAAAAATACAATACAATATTAAAAAAGAATTAAATACGAAACCCAATAATCAATTAAAATTAATAAAAAACAATTCACTAAAACCCCATCCCCTCCATCAGTCCAGGTCGGCAAGTTGGAAAAGCCATGTTTTCAGGCCACGACGGAAGGACCGGAGGTCAAGGGCAACCCGAAGCTCCAGGGGCAGCTGATTACATAGGGTGGGGGCTCCCACAGAGAAGGCCCTACCCCTAAGGGTTGCCAGTTGACACTGTCTGGCAGACGGCACCCCAAGGAGGCCCTGCCTATGGGAGCGCACAGGACGTTGGGAAGCTGTTACTGGCAGCAGGGTCTCCCGCAAATACCCCGGGCCTGAGCCTCTATTTCAGCCCTAGTGCCACTGATGCTACCGCCACATGCCACTGCACAGGACAGTCAAAAGGACAGAGATGGAGATATGGGCGGATGGGGAAGCACCCTGAGGTTGTAAGCACAGGCAGGCTATCAAGCACCCAATTTTGATCATGTAACCACAAGGTGTTGGGACGGCTATTACTTTGGGGATCAGGCATAAATACAGGAAAAGGGTAATGACTCTTTGACCTTCATGATTATGCTGAACAGAAACATTACATCTTGTAAAGAGCCAAAACTTCCTCAGTCTTGATCAGAAGCCAATGCGGTTGGTTTTGCATTAGGTTCACTGGGAAAACCGAACTGTAAGCTTCACACCACCACAAATCCATTATTTCGGCTGCATCATTTTAGTTAGCCCTTAAGAGTTGTTGTGGAAATTATATTTGGGGGACAACAATCCCATATGCTACCTTGAACGCTGAAATGTTATTAATGCAACCAATTAATAAACCGTCTAATGGGAGACCCCAAACCCCTTGCACGACCAAATTGGAAACTAAATGAGTTTAATTGGGGCTGGGAGGGATTTCCCAAGCCGCCCAGTCTTCTGGAGTAGCGTCCACAACACATCTATTAATTAAATAAACTAAGCTGGATTCCTGTAGGCCTAACAATTCGCCTATCAAGCTCTTATTTTTCCTAAGTTTTCGCACAGAAAACTGTGATATGAATTCGCTCCCTTGTTGCACTTTTTCTTTGTAACCATCCATGCAATTATTAGTCCAAGGGGGAAAAAAAGCACCAAGTGACCTCCGTTTTTCTACCTCGGCCCGACTGAGACTCCTCTTCGACCTCCTGCTCGGCGTTCCGCCAGAAAAACGAAAAGCCCTTGGACAAAAGCGGGAGCATTTCCCCACAAGCCTCCAGACACAATCAGCTCAACCCTCAGCGAGGCCGCCTCCTCCTCCTCCTCGCGCACTAGAACTCCGCGAACCACGCCACGTGCCTCCCAACCCCTTTTCTCCGCCGCGCGCCGGCTGGCCGGTCAAGCCCCGCCCAGCCTGGAAGGGAGCCTTTTCCGCTTGGCACGCATGCGCGCGCGCGCGCGATTGAAAAAAGGCGGCTGTTCTGTTCGTGAGGAGATGGATATGTAAACGAGTTGCGGGGGGGGGGCGCGCGGGTAGGCGGGAGGGGAGAAAAGGGGCTCCTCATTTGCCTTTTCCTAATTTAAATCCCGCTCCCCTTCCCGTCTCGTGACAGGTGGGTATGATGAGTTCCAACCTCTCCCCCCCCCCCCAATTTTGTCCTCAGCGGGTTGGCAGGTAGCTTCTTCCACCCGAATGCCTTCAGAGCTTTCCCCAAGCCATTGGCCTCTCGGAGTCTCGCTCGGCGCCCCGAAGCCAGACCTGTTTTCCAAATGGGGTCGGGTGATTCCACCTCAGGGGATCTTCCCGAGGGTGAGAGTACGGCCCCCATAATTCCTAACTGTTTGTAATTGAAGACAGATGCACGTTAATGGGAAAGCAATGTGTGTATGAATAGAATAGAATAACAGAGTTGGAAGGGACCTTGGAGGTCTTCTAGTCCAACCCCTGCCTAGGCAGGAAACCCTACACCACTTCAGACAAATGGTTATCCAACATCTTTTTAAAAACTTCCAGTATTGGAGTATTTGCAACTTCTTGGAGGCCAGTTGTTCCACTGATTGTTATAACCATCAAGAAATTTCTCCTTAGTTCTAAGTTGCTTTTCTCCTTGATTAGTTTCCACCCATTGCTTCTTGTCCTGCCCTCAGGTGTATAGTACCAGTATGTATTTCATATGTATAAGGTATGTCTTCCACAAGATACCCATCTTTTATGTTTACACACCTGCATATTATATAAAAGTATGCCATTTTCTTTTTTAAAATTTGAAAGGCAGTGCTGGTACGTTTCAGTAGCTTATTAGGAAGGATAGCATTTTCATCTTGCACTGCCTCAGTCAATCCTGAAGCAAAAAATGACTCGATTGCATGGATGTAAGCATATAGGGATTGTGGGGGTCAAAAAAGTCAAAAGAGGGCTACTTTGTTCTGTCAATGAGGCATTGGTATGCACCCCCCACAAGGAAACGATGTAGGTTTGTTGATGGCAATGTTGATGGAAAGTAATCTAAAAACATTTTTATTTATAAAATAAAGAAACCTACACGGAGGTACATATTGGCAGCTTTCTCATACCAAGACATAGAAAAAGAAGGAAAAGTAACGGAAGTTACAGGAAGTGAAATATAAACTTTGTACACATGCGTAGTAGATCAAAACATCACAAGACTTTCTTATCTCATTACTATGGAGACAAGATAACACAGTGCTGGCTAGCAGACACCTGCTTGCTATAATATGAGCTTAGGAGCTTGAACAGACAGACCAAAAAAACGCAGTGACATGAAGATGGCTTGCCATGCCCTTTTCCAGGATGCTTGTCTATTCTAGTTTTTGGGCATGATATTTTCATGCAAGTATTAAACACAATTGATCCTATTTAGCTTTGCAAAATCAGATGAAATTGATCAGGTGTTTTCATCCTTGCTATGCCCTAAATCATGATCAAGAGAGCACTGAACATGATAAAATTATAGCAAATAATCCACAGTATAACAGAAAGCTTGCATCCCCAACATGGTTATGAATACTTTGTGTTGTTTGCCCAATTCCTTATTCCATCTACTTTTAATAAGAAAAAAAAGGAAGGAAGGAAGAAAAGTGAAAGAAAAAGAAAGAAAGAAAAGTTGATTGCAAAGCCTAGCCCAGGTCTGGGAATGTGCAGAATAGTCTATGCACAAACTAAAATATGCATTTCTGATGTTTTGGGCTATATGCAGAATGAAATGACCGTTTTCCCCCCCAGGATATGAATGGAAATGTGACTTTTGGGATGAAGAGATTTAATAGGGGCAGAGTAAAAATGAGAAAAACCTAGGGAGTGTTAGTGGAAACTGTAAGTATCAAAAATATCAATTGTGGCTGATGGGAGGAAAGAAAGGCAAGAGTTAAGGTTAGGTAGATTGGCTGGTGGGATATACCATAGTAGGGCATCAACAGCAGTTTCCATACACACAAAGGGATAGGAAAGCACTGTAGAAATGAAGGGCAGCCAGCACACAATTATATAGCAGAAATATTAAGGTACCCTTGCCAGCCTTCTATTGTAGAATCTCTCTGGAATCGTCCAGACTTGGTTTTGGCTGAAACCCAGCACAACCCAACATTTCCAGGTTTAGTTTCAGCTGGAAAATAGAGAATGGCTACTGTTCAGATTTCTTGGGAAATGCATGTTTCTCCCCAGGAAAACAAAAGAAAAAATAATCAAAGATATACTGAAGTAGAAAAAGCCACTCGATGAGTGAGTCAAGTCTGTGAGTAAAAAAAAGTAGCCATGATGCTGGAATCTAAGCTTTGCCTGGTTTTTGTGTGACACAGATTAAAACAAGCAGAGATTTGTTCATGGCTACCCTTTTGAGGGTAATTTAAAACCTGGCTCTGTAGATACCCTGGTACTAACCATGTTTGAACCCGTGTTTGAGAGCAGTTCTTAATGCACAGTGGCGAAGTGTGTGCAATGCACACTACAATAAGCAAAATGGCTTTTTAATGGCTATGTTGACACAATAAATGAGTTAGAGCTACTTTTTGTGGGCTGCTATCTAATGGCCATTTGGAGTTTTGCACCAGATCTGATATAACCTGGATGTATATGTAAGTCTGACATAGGTTGGATAGTACATTTCAGTACTTGAGAATAGTTGCATACAGATAAAAGCTATTATAATTGCTATTAAGATAAAAATATAATAAAAACTATTATAATTGTGCCATCTATTTCCATTTTACCAAGAAAAAATAGTGTCTCAAATTACTTTTCTCTTAAAATTAGCATAGACAGAAATGTCGCTTTTCAGACTTGTACACTGGAGTTGTTTCTTAGTTGCAAGGAATGTTAAGGCAGTACAAAATGTCATCATTCCAGTTAACATTGTGCCAGTCGCTTAAGAGAAGTTGGCATTCTTAATAGTATTTAATTTAACAAGTAGAGAGGTAGAGATTATATAAAACAAAAGTATTTTAATATTCTCTCTGAGAGAATATATTTATTCTAAAGTTCTCTGTACAAAACTAGACATATAATATATAGAAATGTGCATTTCCTATAATGTTCTTATGTAAATGACTAAATCAAAATACTGAATAATAATATTGCTTTTATTTTCAAACCTTGTTTTTAACCTTTACTTTTAATAAAAGTTAAAGGACATTGGAATTAATGATACTCTCAAGTGGGCTTGTTTGAGTTTCTGACCTACAGTCACTGTCAATGTTTAAGTCCCTGACTCCTTTTTTCTTTTGATCCTCTTTTCTACAATGCTATTTATATCATGGGAAAAAATGGAATAATTTTGCAGGTATGGCCTAGGAAAAACACAATCCTATATGTGTTTTTCAAAGTAAGTCCATTAAATACAGTAATGTTTTATGATTGAAGTTATAATTTCTCAGTATCATAATATGAATATGATTAAATAATCATACTGTTTAATATATGTTATGTTGCATATTATATGTTTTGCTTCTCAGCAGCATGGAACTTTATCTTGAAGTTTTTCTTGAAACTATGATGGAAAAACCTTGTGAAAATATGGTGTAGTAGTTTTGTAGTGTGTTCTCTTCATTAACATTCTGTTGGCATTTTTATGTTCCCTTGCCTGAGTTTTTTTGCTGTGCTTTTGTTCTTGTATGAATAGTTCCTGTTGCAAGCCAAAGTGGAGGAAATTTTTTCAAAGGGTGCATGAATCATTACACTGAGACTACAAAGAAGTATCCAGACAGCTCTACTCACCAAACTGTTCAAAGTTGACTATTAAACTTCTCAGTTTAAGGTATGTATGGCTTTTTTAAAGGGCTGATATATGCATAGATAAGTTATAGTAATCAGTCTGTTCTGTAAACAATGTAATAATTTAACTGGGTACCATTGATTAGTTGCATAGATAGAAGAAAGTTGTCACACAGTAATTACAACTGAAATGTCAGGTACAGTAAAGATCTTTTGCCATTTTTCTAGTACTTTCTGATTTTCATACCCAAATAAAACTTAAGAAACAGTATATAAATCAATAGTTATTCAGTTTATGGTAAAATTAATCTTTATTAAGAAATTGTGCACATACATTGAAATTTATTCAAATCTAATTAATGATATATTCCAATTTACATCAACAGTTAGAGACTACTTTTTAGTTTCACAGTGTAATATTTTGTAAGGTATTGTGGAAAACTGTTAAGTATTTTATCAGATAGTCAATTAAAACTAGAAACAAAAAATTATTACATAATTTATTCCTTAGGCCAAAATAAATTGATGTGGAACTTAAATCTTAACACTTAAATAGGGCTAAAATTTAACATCTGTGAAATAAATCTGGGCTGAGAGGTTAATATCTTCAGCATTTCTATGCAGTGTGAGGTAATATGTAGGTTAAGAGTTTGTAATATTACATAATACTGAAAATACTGAAAGAAGCAGGGATCTTTGTCATTATTATTAGATTTTTATCTCACCTTTAAAAAATACATATGTCTGTCAACTCAGGGCATAGTTTGAAAAATAAATGAAAATGGATATTTTGTTATCTCTTTAAAGCATTATGACAAAGGAAGACTCTTATAGGGAAGAGTTTAGTTATGACAGGATGCCAACTTTGGAACGTGGAATACAACAAAATGCAAGTTATGTTCCAGATATTAAATCTAGCAATCTTCAGCTCTCCAGAACAATTCATCCTTGTTTCTTTTATAAAACATGGATTTATTCATTGCTGATGGGGGTAAGTACAATAAATTGTTCAGATCTATCTTAGTCTAACTAGTTACTGCTTTCGTGTACGTGGAAAAGAAACATTACATTGTCATCTACGCATTTATACGCAGATTAGGGCTTTGTACAGTCCTTCACTTAAACAGTTTTCAAAAAGGATGATTGCAACTCCTAGTAAAAGCAGAGAGCTCCTTGCCTGTTGAGTAAAAGGGAAAAAAAGCATCAAAAAAAAAATGTCTGAACACAGAGGTTCCTTTTACCAGTCATTACACCCTTTTTGTATTCTTTCATGTGGCATTACCTTCAAAGAAAGTAATAGGCAAAAGTTTGCTTTCAGCATGTCAATGCAATTTGGAAATATAGAGTACAGTTTTATCAGAGGGCAGTGCTACCTATGAATTATTTCCATGATGAGACATTAAAATAAATGTAAAAAAATATAATTGCAACACAAATGCAATTGGGCTCCTCAAGTTCTAATCACAGTATTCATTCTCACAGTTCCCTCCCCCACCAAGAAAATGGGTGGCCCTTATTATCCACAGTTCTACTATCCGTGGCTGCACCTTTCATTGACTAATAAAAATAGACAATACTTATGATCTATGCTGATGGATTAGTTTGGGTGTGTGGTTTCAAAGAGAACTCTTGGTGTCTTAATATATTTTATGCATGCAAGGAATAGCATCTGTATGCTATTAAATCTCAAGTTTATTTGTGTTTTTGTTATGTTTGATTATTAGGCTAGAGCAGAACCCATGTCAATAACAAGGAACACTATTTCTAGATAAAAGATCAAGATAAGAGTTTTCTTTAATATAGATGAGACCTTCTTGCTCCCTATATTCAATAATAGCGTAAGATGATTTGTGAATCTCGTGATGATGTTTTATGGTAACTGGGGGTTGTTTTGAGAGGTTGAACTTCTTGTTCTGCTCGGGCTGCATTCAGTGACATTTTCAGAAGGGACAGGAATGTTTTTTTCCCCTTACTCCTTTTTTTGCTTGTTTTTAAAGATAGAAATAGGAACGGAAGAGGAGTTGTCCCAATCTCAGAAATGGGAATGGAAAACAATATTCCCCCATTTTTAACTTTCTCCAAAGCTCCCAAATTCTTTTTTATGTGAATGATTTCAGATTTTGGTGGTAGAGATTTAAAAATAGGAATGGGAACGATTTCCATGGCTACTTCCATTCCCACACTTAAACTGACGATCATGATGATGATGTGCTATTCAACTGTCAATGTTCTGGGCAGCTCACAACAATCGAACAAATAAATTACATTAAAATCAATTAAAAATAAAAGATAAAAGATGGCAAGCAGAATGAAGCGAAGGGTCTCCTTTGTTCCAGCATCTTCCTGGCTCTTCTAAACAAAAGCAGAGTGGGGGCCATCTGGACCTTGGGGGAGCAGAACATGCTGGTGATGATGACAACTACAACTAAGTTTGTGGGGAAAAACAGAGGAAAGCAATGGGGGAAGGGAATGAAAAATTGCAGCCTTATTTTGGGAGATTTAGGTTCCAAATGTCAGTGAAGTGAATTTGGAGTGCTAGTGGGCTGCACTAGAATGCTGGAAGGTCTCATACAGCCTATTGGTTGGTCACCCTCTGTGTCAGGTAGATGTAGTAGGAATGAAGATGAATAATCTCCTCAGCCCCATTACTTCCTATTTCTTAGAAATGTTTAGTAACATAACAATTCTACTAATATAAATTATATATTAATATATGTACATATTTAGTTACAGTGATTTTGGCATTGGAAATTCCATTCCACTATTGTTATAGACTAAATGATGTTACTTGCAAGATTGCAGTAGCAGCATGGTGGCTCTTGAAGATTTTCTCCAAGTAATTTATGAACAAGAATGGCTTCAAAATATTTTGCAATGGAGAGTCAGAAAATGTAGGCAAGCTATGCATATCTGGTTGTTGCATGTGTCTTCCAAGAAAACATTTGTGTGTGTGTGTGTGTGTGTATTCACACTGTTATTGCAATCAACGAACTAAATTATTAAAACAGTTGCTGAATTTTCATATTTGATAAGGGAAACATAATGACAGAAATATGTACATTAACAGGTGTTGCATAGTTAAAAGTGCTATATAGAGCATATAGCAGGAGTTGCATAGTTAAAAATGCTATATAGAGCATATAGAGGAAATATTGTTTCTGTGAATCTGTATCACATTCTCAGTATAAATGTCTATGGAGATTCTCAATCATCCAGGTCATAGTTATCCCAAAGATGCTGCTCAACAGGCAACTGGTCTTTCTTGTTTTTTTTCTGTTTTTCTTTAAAACATTTTGCTTCTCATCTCAAGAAGTTTCTTCAAGAACTGAAGAAGAACTAAAGTTCTGAAGAAATGAAGAGTGCAGTTCTTGGATGAGAAGTGAACCATTTTCAAGGAAAAAAAACAAGAAAGTCCAGTTGCCTTTTGAAAAACATATTTGGGATATTTTCAGTGTATTTCTTCATATGTATTCTTTCTTAACAAAATATGAATACATTTACATTGCTGCCAGATATTTTCTCAAATTTACATAGTTGCTTAGTTCTATGACTATATTAATCAGTATATTGCTTGTCATATTTTTATATTTCAGACTTGTATTCTTGTTACCTCTGGATTTTCCCTTTATTTGGGGAATGTTTTTCCATCTGAAATGGATTATTTGCGCTGTGCAGCAGGTTCAGTAAGCATTCTGCAGCATTGCTGTGGCTCCATGGAAATGTGAATTAGAATTGCAATTTAATTACTTAATGTTCATTAAACTTTACAAACTTACGTATGTCCAAAACTCTGTATTGAAAATTATAATGGCAACCTGTATATGTATATCTTCTTTAGCTTCCTAGCTATTGATCAATAAATTATTTACCATAAAATTATTGCATTTTTACCAATTAAATACATTTTTCACCCAAGCAGATATAGAGTGATCCACAATAAAAATTGAATTATTTTATATATGCATTTTAATTGAAAAAAGTCCTGCAATTGAAGTGCTATTATTAGCAATTTCAGGAAAAAAAATCAGATTCTTTTCCCCAATTCATGTAAACGTTCTCTGATTCCACAAGAAATTAGAGGTGGTAGAGCTGGTGTTTGTTCTAGTTGTACAGTGGGATATTGCTGAGTATATTTTGTTGGATGAGAACTTAATGTGAATGAAATTTTACCTTCAGCTGTTTTTGAGCTGAGAAGAAGGGTTTTTGAATTTTTGCTATAGCCCAGGAACCATTCACTCTAAGTTGGAATTATACATGTATTAATGACAGGCCCCATCTACAGTATATTCCTTTCATAGAATACCTATAAGAACTGCAAACTTTACATCAGTTAAAGATTGATTTTTTTGGTATTTTCTTGCTATCATTACATGGATTCTTGCAGCTCAGATAATTAACATACACACACACACATACCTATGTGTGCATATGTTTACCAGTAGCCTCTTTAAATCATCACATAATGCATAAAATCTCAGCAGTTAAAGTTGTCAGGGTAAGCAGAGTCAGTCCTGTTTATGACTGCTTTGGAAGACCACCAGAGAATCCTAGGGTCATAAGCTGGACCGGATGTTGAAAAATATCCTGGAGTACAACATTACAAGGTTATGTCCATGTAGCCTCTAGGGCAGGGCTGTCAAACTCCTGGACCACGGGCCGGATGCGTCACATGCTGGCCACGCCCCTGCCTGGTTTAGCGAAGGGGAAAAAAGTCCCGGCCGTGACAATGTGAGTTTGACACCCCTACTTTAGGAGATGTGTTTGTCTTGAGGGTGTCTTTATTTTTAAGATGCAAAAGTCCACAAGAACATCTAAACTATATTTTTGATTCAAAACTTTTTGTTAAAACAGCTTTACATAATTTTTAAAGATGGTATCCTATTTTATTATTGTCCCCACCCAACTTAAATGAGTGATTCAAGATTTCAGCAGTTGAAATAGAACTTGATTTTTCTATCATGTTAAGTAGCACACTAACATGAAAAATATATTGTTTTAAAGTTGTTTTCTTAATGTTTTTGGTCTAGTGTATTCCCTCAGCAGCAGTGGCTTTTGCTATAGCCAGAAACAAAGCTAATGTGGTAAGTTCTTTAAGTTGAGAAGGTTGAGTAACCTATTATTTATGTATTATTTTAATTAAATAAGAAATGTAATGTTTTTACCATTTTTACAGATACCTGATTTTCAGTTTCTATTTGTTTCAACATTTGCGATTACAACAACATGTTTAGTTTGGTTTGGATGCAAGCTTGTCTTAACGCCTACAGCAATAAATGTGAGTTACAAACAACGAATATGGAACATTTGAACAAATCAAGTGTTGTATCAAAAGATTTGCTGCGCATTTTGTGATAATTAGATAAAGGCTAGATAAAATATAATTGTTGCATCCATTTGTATGTTTCATTAAAATTAGTTGAAGTTAGCATGCTCATAAGCATTTTTTATATACATTTCAATTGTATTGAAGCATGACTAATTTTCTAACCCAGACTTTCTGCTCAATATCTGATTTCTTTGCCAAGTATAAACTTTTATTATTTTACTTGCAGATGAGTTAATGGGCTGGGATTGTTTTACTACAAATTATTATTTGTATTTGAGGGCCAGTGAGGAAAGATGGTCCATAACATTATGTGTGCTCCAGCTCATTAGAAGTTTTGCTGATAGTTTTGCAAATTACGGGTTGATATTAAGACCCTCCTTTTTCTCCTCTGCTGGTTCCAAGAGACTATTTTAAATCAACCTGCCTAACAAAAGCAGATTTGAGTCCTTGGGACATTCTTTGGAAAGTCTCTGTTCATTAGGCTTGAAAGTGCCTGGAGTCATTTAAAATAATGTATTTAGTTTAAGCCTAATATCTAACCCTACAGTTTATGGATTCTTCTCTAATGGCCATGTGCCACCATCTTACTTCTCTTCAATTCAAATTCTGAAGGTTTTTTAGACTTCCACTCTGGCCAGGTTGGATGCACTAGATGCACAGAACTCTGTAGTTCTGTGGGGATGGTATAAAAAGACCTCCTTTTTTAGCACCTCATTTTTGCTTATGTCCCTGAGGAGAGATGTCTTCCTAGAATCCTCAAGCCATGTGCTCTTTTATTACTTTCTCTATAAAGCTTCAAGGAAGATATTTTTTTTATCCCATTTTAAAAATCGACCCTGGTAGAGAGCACAATATCTGTCTGATACATTCTCCAGAAATCTAAATTCTGCCATCCATCTGGTTTTTAGGAAAGACATTAAAACTTGGCTATTCCTTGGGGACAGAGATATTGAAATGTCTCATCCCTCTGCCCCCAGCTTTGGAATATTTATCTAATGTAATTGATATTACTGGTGTTCACATATGTAGATATACTTCTGATTTTTTAAATTGTAATTTTGTTATTATTTTAATCTAAATTATAGATGATGGATATGTATGCCGTTCCAAGTTGTCAGGAACTGGAGCAATGTATAAGTAAATAAACAGATAAATAGCATAATACTTTTGAAAACAGCCAGATTCCTTCATTATGCTAAAACATAGATTCCTTCATTATGCTAAAACATAGAACAATAATTTTATCAATACGCTTACATTAATATAAATTATTTAAAACATTTTACTGACAGATAAATTTCAACCTGATTCTCCTGATTCTGCTAGAGGTTTTCATGGCGACTACTGTAATAATATCTGCTAGATCTAATGAGGAATGCTGCAGAAAGAAAAGAGTAAGGCTGACTTTTACCATGTATGTATGTATGTAGGTATGTAGGTATGTATGTATTTTGCATGCTGCCTATCTAGCCTGAGGCAACTCTGCCTTATTTCCACATATATTGTATACCCCTTTTTTCATATCAGAATAATTTGTTTATTTGTATATAGTGATTTGGAGAATATATTCTCTCTTAATTAAAAATATGTATAGTCAATATACTGTTCGGTCTATGCTATTGGAACTTGTTCTTTGAGTCACACTTTCAGCTTTCTGGAATGGCTACCAATTGAGAAGTATAAGGTAGCTATGAAACAGCTTTGCAATTTTTATTTATGTATTGATGATGATGATGAAGAATGGATCGTGTTCGTATTTACCACAAAACATGAATATGCATAATGCCATGATTTTAAACATAAGAATCCTCTTTTTTCAATATATGCATATTATATGGTAAAACCTTAACATTGTCTGTCAATAGCTTCAGTAGATTGATTGTTAATGTTTGATATTGTTGCTTTCTTATTTTGATCATCTTTTCCCTTTTAGACAGTTATTTATGATACTACTAGCACATTGAATAATGTCAATTTCCCAGTACGGATCCTAAAATCCTATTCGGTAAGAAAATTGTATTATCTTTCTCAAGGAAACTTCTAGGACTTTGTTATTATAATCAATTTCCAATCATTTTTTTTTAAGGTAGTAGAAGTAATCGTTGGGATTTCTGCTGTGTTTGGAGGAATAATTGCCTTGAATATGGATGTGCTAATTTCTGGCCCGTACCTTTCGGTCACTTTTTTTTGGATCTTAGTTGCTGTAAGTAGCACTCAATTGAATATAGCTTAGTTTTATTTTCATTACAAACTATTATTAACAATAAACAGTTACTATCATATTCTTTTATACTATCTATAAACTACCTCTAATATTTTCCAATAATTTGTCTTTACAAATATAGTTGGAGGACATGGTTGTATCCCAGTGTATCTCAGTATCCCAATCAAAAGGGATCCTTACCCTTCGTAGGTAGTTTCCATCTATTTTCAGTTTACTTGAAACTCTTGTCCCAGGTAAGCAGTGTGGGGTGCTTCAGGTGGTGATGGAAAGCTTGGCTCAGGAACTGAAAATCTTCCACTCCAAAATTCAGGCAGGGTTTCAGCCTTTGAGCAAAGACACACATGTGTGGCCTGCACTAGGCCTTCCAGCCCCACCCCTGCCCCACCTGCCTGAGACAATCCACATACTGCCTTGCCTTGCCATCCTTGGATTTTGGTTCCATCTGTCTCGGGGGGCTGACTGAAAGAGATGCCTGCCAAAAAAGTGCAACTTCCTTTCCTGTGTTCATGCATGGAATGGAACTCCTTTGGTGGAATGCAGGACTGTAGTGCAGAACTTTAATATTTGAGTTCTGTCCCTCACCAAAGGAGTTGAGCTCTCCTGTATATGCAGAAGGGAACTCATTTGGCAGGATGGGCAAATGGAGGTTGTTTCTGTATCCTGTCTAAGGAATTTGGCTCCCCTTAGTAGGCAGTTCTATTAGCCAGTCCCCAGAGATGAGAGGGAGTCCTCTTGGCAAATGGCAGCTGGTTGCAATATTCTCTGCAGTCTTCCCCATTGACTTTCTGGGGAAAAAGCCAGTAGAGAAGACTTCAGGTATGATCACATGATCATGGGGCACTTGATAACTGGCCGTACATTTGAACAAGTTATCAAATGCCCAGATTGCGATCACATGACTGGGGTGGTGATGCAGTCATCCTTTCCAAGGCCACGGGAATTCAAAAGCATCAAAAGATCGGTCATAAGTTGAGAGCTACCTGTAGTCAGTTGAAACTTAAGATTTTAAGAATGGATTATGCTACATTTGCATAGAGGTCAATCTGTTGTTGGAAGTGGCTTCAGTCTTCATATATAATAAAGATTCATTCTTAGTTCATCCCAGGTCAAGAGTAGAAAAGTTTCAACTAGACATGATCTTTTTTTTCCCTGAGCTGTTTGGGTACAAAAATCAAAGTTATGGATGTACATCACAAAAGGATCTGCCCTTCTCTTGAAATATAGCTTTCAGGGGTTCTTATACTCTGCATTTACTCATGTTTATTTTTTTTTCTCAGTGTTTTCCCAGTGCTATTGCAAGTCATGTTGCTGCTGAATATCCAAGCAAATGTTTGGTGAGTACATTGTTAAAATAATTAAATGGTAACAGATGACAGCTTCTAAATCCTTTAAACCCAAAACTGTATTAGTTTTGTGGTTTTTATCTCAAATGTATTTTCTGTTTTCATATAATGCCCAACTGGGAAACACTTTTATTTGGGAGATATCATAAGATGCATATTGGTCCAATAAAGGTGTTGCTGTACTGTTTGAGCTCTTCCTTTTCATTGAGCAAAAAGTTACCTTTTAAATTTATTTCATAAAATTTATGAAGATAACTAAATGATCCCTTATTGGGGCTATATGGAAAGTGATCTCACAAGAATTGCTGGAAAAGATGACTGAGTGGGATTTTATATAATTAAACAATGTTTTCATTCAAATATGATTAGGGGGACAAGATGGCTTCATTTTTTCATCTTCAAATATTTCAGTCTCCATTTCTTGTAACTATTTAAAATCTTAATACTTGCTTCAGTTGTTTCTTATTCAATGTACAGTTTCAAACTTCATTATTTTTATTTTCAATCTGTTCTTTTGTATGGCTTCATTGTTATATTATTAGTTATGCATCTCTTCTATAATTTATATTATCATAAAGGCTAACAGGAAATTGTAAAAAAAATCAAAATAACAATTGCAACACCTCATTGAAGCCCTGCTGTTTTGAATATTTATGCAATGTATACATAAAGAATGGGATTTTGCTTGGGCTGCCCTGAATGCCAATTTGACTTGTTTTATTCCCCCCCTTTGCCCTGACATCATTGACATATTAACAACAGGGAAACTTTAAATAATTTAATAGCATATGCAAAACAGCATTCATTGCATGCCCAGATTTGTACAGACTTGCAAGCTAAGTAAAGTTCTAGTCCAGTCACAATGTATATTATTGTACTTCCTTGTCATTCACTGAATGATTGCTGTCAGAATGTCAACTGAGCTTACTACTAAGTCCTAACTTCTGTTTTCAGTCAATTTTCATTTTGATATTTAATAGGTTTGAATATACATTTTAATATAATACCTGAAATATTCATCTGTTGATTTTTAATATTCATTTATCATTTCTGTATTAATATACTTAATTAAAATATTTGTGTAACTAAAAATCATAGTATAACACCTCTGATGACATACAAAAAGGCACACATTCTTTGCAACTGTATATTTCACAATTTTATCTTTAATTTAGGTGGAAGTTCTTATTGCCATAAGCAGTGTTACATCACCCTTGTTATTCACAGCTTCAGGATACTTGTCTTTCAGTATAATGCGCATTGTGAATATGATCAAAAACTATCCACCAACAATTCAAGTATGTTTTATTTTTTAGTTATTAATGCATAATAAATCTGTATGAATATTATGTATAGGTCATAATATTCTGATTTCTAATGAAATAAGTTCTATATTTATTAAAACAAATGTAGTTTTAGAGCATTTTGGAACAGAAGTAGCAATTCACAGAACATGGTATATTATGAGGATCTTGGAGATTACAGTTAGAAACTCTGAGCTAGAAGCTAAAGGGATAGAAAAATCAAAAACAAAAATTGAAAACTTATTTATATTAACCAGAAAATAGTTGGCTGCAGGCTTACCAGTTAATACAGAATTTTAGAGAAACTTTTGGAGACCAAGTCAAGACTAGTGAATGTGCAATTTATTGTTTTTGTAATATTTTAGAGATATTTATCAGTTGATTGAAATCAATTTACGTATCAACAGGGAAAATATTTGCTCGCATATTTGCATATTGCCAAAGACATTCATTTCAGGAAAGAATTTCAGTCACTCACAAGTTTCTTCTTGCCAACTGTGGTAACATGTGCTAGTATTGCTAACCACAGATGTCCAATGTAAAAGTTTTAGACATAAGAAACAAATCTGGAAAATGTATTCCTAATTTTAAAATACGTTACTATATGAAACCTACATTTGTTCAGGTAAAGAAAGAGGGAAGGGTGTTGCCTGCACCAAAGCTTATTTATATGGGTTTTAAAAAAGAAAAAAAGGTATGTTTTTGTTAAAAAGAACAAATTGACTCTTAGTTGTCTTTCTTGGATTAAATGTACTGTGTTGCAGAATTTAGAATTCTGTAAGCAAATAAAGATAAGCCACTACTTTTATTTTCTATAGGAAATAAACTCTTCTTTTGTTTACAAAGACAAACTAAAGGACAATCTAAATGTTCAATTTAACATGTAACAACTCAACAGTTTTTATATGTATATGTGTATGTGTGTTTATAGTATGTAAATATTGAGTGTGTTTCATCTTAATAAAACTCTTGCTAAGACACGATAACAAAATATATCAAACTAGCCTTCAGAAACACGAAAATTCTTTATTGTGCAACTTGAAAAATGAATGATCTTTGAATCTCAATTGCCTTGTATAGAACTGCTAGAGCCTAGAACACCCCTATAGAGCCAGTTTGATGTAGTCATTAAAATTTCAGGCTAAAAACTTGGAGACTGTACATTTTAGAACTGCCTTAAGCACGAAGCCAGCTGGGAGACCTTGGGCCTGTTACTCTCTCTCAACCTCAGGAAGCAGACAAGGACAAACCACTTTCAAAAATATAATTAAAAAACTGCAGGGACTAGTCCAGATAGTCACCAAGAATCAGTTTTGACTCAAAGGCACTAATCAATCAACCAAAATGCCTCTAGCAAAAATATGATTTTGAGATAGAAAAGTACATAATGTTTAAGATAATTAAAACTTGTTTTGTATATCTGTTACTTTTAGCAGTCTTATGATGTGCTACTCTTGCTTCTAATGCTGATGCTATTAGTTCAAGCTTTTCTGACAACTGGGACAGTCATACTCTGTGTAAATTTTAAAGCAAAAATGAAAACGCATGATGCATTATGGGCAGTACCACTAACAAATAAACAAGAATACAAAACAACAGAGGTGAGCAATATTTACAGATTAAATTTCATAACAGAATATTGTTAATAATTTAAATCTTATTGTTCCCAAAATTGTTGAATGTGGGTATCCACATAGAACTTGTCATAA
Organism: Naja naja; assembly: GCA_009733165.1. Classification (NCBI taxonomy): domain Eukaryota; kingdom Metazoa; phylum Chordata; class Lepidosauria; order Squamata; family Elapidae; genus Naja; species Naja naja. The sequence continues at coordinate 20,646,446 of CM019159.1, read as the reverse complement.
TTATTCATTAAAATATGCATAATATTTTACATCTACAATTCTTTTTACATGCATGTGTCTATATCTAGCAGAAGTAAAATCAACATCATGTGTTTCATAGATCAATCCCAAATTTTAGTTTACTTAAGGCAGCACCCCTCCCCCCGCCACGGTATATAGCTATGAAATTGATATTCATCCCTTGATATTGTTGTTGGTCTGTTTCAGGGGTTCATACCGTTAAGTCAATAAATCCCTTGGAGGTCCGTGGGTTGATTTTAGAGGGCCCATAAACATTATTTTCACAATGATTTTATGCATTTAAATTCCTTCTTCTGAGAAGGGATTCATAGGTTCCACCAGACTCATAAAGTGGTCCATGGCACAAAGAGGTTAAGATCCCTACTATACTTCTCAATATACTTTGTTTTTCTGATATTGTCCAATTTCACTTGATTCTGAAATATTTTTTCTTGCTTAATTCATTGTTTGCAAATATCACATGCACTAAATGTTGCAGCCATTTTATTGGTATATATGGATTTTTTATGGATTATAAGAATACCTTAAATGTTACATACAATTATATCTAATGGCACTACATGCATTATAGTTAAAAGAAATATATCTGTGCACCTATTGCCACATGTATTTATGAATCAAACAATATAAGTCAGACACTTAGATTTCTTCTGTATCTTTTTCATGTACCAGAAGGCTTGAAGCAGTACAAAGCAAATTTTTTAAAATACTCCTTAAATGCTATTTTGAAAATTGAATTGGCATCCTGAAATTTACTTCAATTTGCCTCAGGAAGAAAGCTGACATTTGTACTTCAAAATTAGAGCAAGTAGAAGGAAAATAGTAGAAAAATTAAAATTCTCTTGCAGCCCTAATGAAGCTGATGAATTAGGGGAATATTGTATTTATAATAATAGAAATATGTAATCAATTTATCTAATTCATCAAATCATGATCCATTATTATTACAGATTCTTTTGCATTTTGTTCTGCATTCCATTCCTTGACATCTTTTTTTGTTTTAGGTCTCCAATAACAGCATGAAGGATTTTGACAAAGAGAAAGCTTGGAAAGCTGTTGTAGTGCAGATGGCTCAGTAATTTGCACTTGGGAAACTGAACCAGGGAGATTTTAGGGTTAATTAATCCTTGTCTACAAGAGCTGTGGTATTAGATGCAAATAATTAATTTCATAGCAACTCCAGAACGGCTTGAAAATAATTCTTGCATCAAAATATTATCAATAAACAATAAAATCCTTTAAAAGTAATAGATTATTCTAATAGTACATGTATTAGATTTAGTTCATCTTAATTTCAGGACTTTTATTTACAAACTCTGATTTTAAACAGTACCATTGTTAATTAAATATTTTGACCATATGTACAGTTAATGCAAGTAACTATGAATTAGTTTTGTTATTGCAAGAAACTAATAGAATTGCTGGTATTTGGTTGATATAAAATTTATGCAAGTTTGTAACAAATACAGTTTACCCTTAATCTTTTGCTGATTTTTTTTAAAGTTAAACTTGTTTTTACTTTTGGATAAAATAAAAATCTTTATTGCAAGTCGGTTCTAGTATTGGATTGATGTTGCTTTAACTAAAATCGCAGAGGTATCACAATTTCTATAGATGTCACTTGCAGATCTGATCACAGGAACACATAATCCTGCATTCATAGATTATACAAAACCATAGTGTGGTTTTGACATAGCGTGATCTATTAAAAAGAAAATGAATAGTCATGTTGGGTTAGGGCAGTAATCCAGAAGTAATGCAGTTATTGATTGCAGCTTAGTGTGATGAGTAAAAGGAGATGTATGTTTTTGATTTACTTTTGGGTTCAATCTACTACTTTGATAAATGCTCAAGAATGTAAGCAGAATCAGCTAAAAGAAACCAGGATTTTTAAAAACAGTGACAATTTTGAAATATGACTTGATTTTACTTTAGCCAACAACCTTGATTTTAAAAATGCAGCCACAATTGTCAATGGGAATTGGGACTATGGAGGTGTAGCCATTTTTTTAGATGAGCCATTTCCTCTTTATAGTTTCTAAAGTAGGAACAGGTTTCTTTTTCCCAGCCTGTTCATTTTGTATTACACAACTTTATGAGGGGCTTAAAACTGAAACAGCTTCAGTGTTCAGAGTTTTTAACCTTAATTATCCATTTCTGTACCAAATCCTATTTTTGATATGATGGTCTTACAATAGTTCAGTAAACGGTACTAAAGTATGGTAGCTGGTTGTTACAAATGTGGCAAAAAAGCTAATGTTGATAGCTGGAAAATATCTGACCCTCCTGAGTGGTTTGGACAGTGTATTATAGTAATTTATTTAAAGTAACTCTGTAAAGAAATATTTTAATAAATAAAATCATTTCACTTTGACTCTTAAGCTTTAGATTCTTCTGATGGGAGCTTATGCTTAAAAAATAATTATGTACATCAGAAGAAGAGAATATGACATTAGTGTCATTAAATTATAATTGAACAGCAATTGAATAGAAAAGAGTTCAAGAACATTTAAAAAATGGATTATGTCCAAGAAAGCGATAAGGGAGTGTGTCAACCAAATTTATGCTCCAGTTTCTTTCATGGCTTAGAAGTCACTTTTGAAAAAGATAATTCCTGGGTCTCAGTCAGCCATGGTGATAAGGAATGTGAGATAAAATCTTAGAAGATAAGAACTGTCAATTGACAAAGGTGGCCCTTTTTTATATTCTACTTTCAAATCACTGAAGACCTTTCTGATAATAATGAGAACTCTAAACTGCACAGAAATGAACTGGAAAATAAAGAATTTCAGTAAATTATATTATGCAAAAAGAGTAATGGTGCCTGATGGACTTTTTATTTTGTAATCATTAAAAATTACAGTAGATGCTGTGTCTATCTGATTTTCTAAACAGTAGCAATAATAGTAGTAACAATGGGTTCAAGTGTTCATATTGCAGCCTGCTGCTAGGTTTTATGTACTGTATATCTATGTTCAAAAGAAAAAAAATGCTAAAAGCATCTAGTATCAAATTTGGTATGGAGCTCAGAAGGATATGATTGAATAATATATACTGTGCAAAGTGTAAATCAAAATTTTTAAAATTTTGATGTTTATCAATCATGAGTAAACTTAGATGAGGATATTCTTAAATATGGTCATAGACCTCTTAAAGCAATATTTAGTACTGTGCATGAATTTGATAATGAAAACCTGAATGTATACCAACAGAACAATAAACTAAATCAAAACATGTTCTGGTTTACCTTATCTTTTTTATTTTATGTTCTATCATAAATCTCCTACAGGAAATGAAGAACCAAGTGTAGACATTTAACTCTTTTTTGTATCAAATACTCCAAAAATATTTCTACGTGCTAATGAATTCATCTCAAATGCTGAATTAAAACTTGGAAAGCAGAATGAAGGTTTCTTAGAAATTCTGCTGCAGAAGACAAGTTTAATAATTAACATAAATAATATACCCTTCCAGTTACAAGTGATAACTAACTTGAAAGTTTCTGTAACAAAATCACAGTCCCTTAACTGGACATTGAGAAAAAAAAATATCCACTGTGTAACATTTGATACTTGCAGTGTTTCAAAAACAATCTTAGAGTAATGCTATAGACTTACAAAGGAGTCAAGCGAAGGCTGATGATGTGAAGAATACTTAGATGTGTGCAATGTGGACAGTAAACAACATGTGTTTGAAGTTGAGTTGATTCATACTTCGTATTCTTGTGTAATTGCTATTCTTTGGTCAGGGTTCTTAATACAAAACTGCCTACCTAAATGCATTGATTGCCACCGAAACTGATCTTAGTAACTAAAATAAATAACACAATCCAGAGTTTACCCCGTTCACAAATATGTTTGCTTGATGTACAAATCCCCTACCCACAATGCACAAGGTTGCCTGCCTACAAAGGTCACAATGGTAGTTAGGTAAGGAGCAATGCAACACTTTGTAAGGGGAGGGTTAAAGGAGAAGTCTCAAGTGTCACCAAGCAGAGGAGCTCTGCTATTTCCAGGAGGGTAAGACAAAACTGAAAGCGAATAGCCAGAATGCCAATCTAATGGCCCTTTTGAAAGCATAGTAAGTACTTGATAATCAAAGGAAGATGATGAAATGGAAAAGGAGGGTGGTGTCAATTGACATATGTGTAGCTATTTTAGTTAGGCTTAGTATATATTCTTTTTCTTACTTTCTCTGTGGAGTCATGAGGGGAAGGGTTTCGGGCTTGCCACATTCCTAAGGGGGGAGGAGTGGAGATAGAGTTGTTTAGGCTAGATGGTTCTTCTTCCTGTGGGAAAATGAGCTTAGGCCCCTTGAGGTGGAGATTTATGACATCAAGCAACGTTGAATTACTTCTATTGGAGAATGTGACTTTTGGGGGTTGTTTCTAACTTTCAATGTTAGGGGTAATTCTGGGTTGTGTCAGATCCGGAATTAGCATGGACTTTGCCAATTTGATGCTTTCCTAAATAAAAGAAATTGTCTTGGAAGATGGACTTTGTTCTTTTCTTTTTAAATGGATTTCATCACTTGGAAACCTGACAGGTGGTTGACTACATATTCCCAGGATATGCATCAGAACCTTGTAAAAATGATTTAGGAGCTCAGGTGTTCCTGAACAACAAATTACACTTTGGGTTTTTTATTCAATTCACATAAATAGTGTGGGTAAGCATAAACAGAGTTTCCATTTGTTTCCAGTGATAATATGTATTGATGGTACATTTTGTCTGGAAGTTAACTAGAAAAGAATGTTTGCTTCTCTGACAACCATGACAGACCTGTGTAAGGACTACAAGTAAAGTATATTTGATGAAAACCATATGTTTAGAATGTCACAGTTAAAACCATACATTTGGTAGTTGACAGGAAAGCTAAGGAAAAATTTAGTCACACTTTAAAAAAGGAAATATTTTTATATTTCATTTTCTTGAATAACTGCTGCTTATACCTTTTGGTAGAAATATAGTATTAAGGTTGTAATATTTCTCCATTGGCAGGACTGTGACAAAAGAGTGAAGCAACAATGACAGGATGAACCGGCTTCATGTAGAAAGAAAATCTAAAAGCGAAGAAACAAAACATGAAGGAGAAAATAGTTAGTGTTTACAAATTACAGCATTGGGTTTGTTTTTTTACTGGGGTTCTTGGGAAAGGGAACATTAAAAGCAACATGGATATGACTGGACATGATCCTTAAAAGATCACCCCCTCCAATTCCACACTCAAAGTCAGAAATCTGTTTTAACTTCAGTGAGAAATAACTGATCTGTCTCCACATCTGTGTCATTTAGTGCAGCTAAAACTTTCCAGGAAGAGAAAAAGGGGCGTATTGGGTGTTAGATAGCAGGAATTGAAGGGATTTGTTCAGGGGAAAAATTAGGTTAACTGTTTCTCCAATCTAAATAAAACCATCCCATTGATTGCAAGAAGAGATAAAAAGATTTAAATTCCTCTAAGGGGATGGGGAGATATTTGTATTCCTCATTTTCATCCTTCAAAAATACAGTTAGCAAAGCATTAAGATATTGAATGCTCTGTTGTCAGAATATTCTGATCTATACATAAGATTGTATTTCCATATCACTAGCAGTTCAACAAATTTTTGGTCATGCCTTCAAGTCAGTTTTGGTTTCTGGTGACTGCCTGGACACGTCCTGGCAGTTTTGTTGGCAAGATTTTAGAAGTGGTTTGTCCCAGGTCTGAGTGACTTGCCCAAAAATCCCTGCTGGCTTTATGCTTAAGGCAGGACCTAAATGCATGTTCTCTGGGTTTCTAGCCTGATACCTTAATCATTCTCTAAATGGTATATTTTTGTAGCAAGAGAACCAACCAATAAGAAAGAATCCTAATTAATATATTTATTACTCACCTGCTGTGGTGAAATAGTTTTTTGCACTGCTTCAGTAAGATTAATCATGAATCAATGAATCCCATGGAATTCTATTTCTGACTCCTTTTACTATTGGTATTTTAATAAGCATGAGTTCAACTGCTTTAAGCTATACCCAGAGTTAAACTTGGTTAATGGGCTTTGAAGAAGCAAGGCAGAAAGTTTCAGTTTGGATCTTCCTATGATGGGCTTCTATTCATTTCTCCAAATGCTCTGAGACTTTAGAATCCAAACAGACAGACACCTGCCACATAACACCCCAGATTTAACAATTGTCAATAAGAAAGACAAAAAAGTCTGGATAGTATATGCGGCAATACCTAGAGATAACAGAATAGAAGAGAAAGAACTGAAGAAAATCACAGTATACGAAGACCTGCAAGCAGAAATAGAATGACTGTGGCAAAAGAAAGCAAAGATACTACCAATAGTGGTAGGTGCCTTTGATGCAATCCCAAAACAACTGAAGTGCCACTTGAACACCATCGGCATTGACAAAATCACCACCAGTCATTTGCAAAAGGCAGCTTCACTTGGAACAGCTGACATCCTGTGACAATACCTTTAACACCATCAAACAATGCCATTTGCCTATTCCATGTCTTTGGGAAGGACTCAATAGGTGGCTAAAAATGGAAAATCCAGTCTAAAAATCTGGCTGATTGTACAACAAACCATAATGTATTGAACATTTATAGACCTTTGGCCCTGTAGGCAAGATGCCAATTTGTCTTTAATTTGAGCATTCAGTGGAGGTTTGCCTGTTAGTTTGTTTAATTCTGCATATGTAAAAATTCACTCCAACTCTAGTTTCTTTTCATCATGCTTCATCTGACAAGTTTTGCTTATTTTCTATCAGGTTTAACAGAATCTGAACTCCCAACTGAAAAAAATCTGAATATTGCTTTGAACAATTGCCTTCCCATAGTTTCCTGCCACCATGGGATGTTCCCGGGTATGTTTCCAGTATCTAAGTACTGGGATATTAAGCATTCATTTAAAAAAAAATTGTGAAATATTTCATGTGAGCTGATTAACACACACAATACATTTTGATCAGGAATATATAGTGTAAGAAAATTAGAGCAATTGTATCTGATCAAAGGAGCAAAAACAGAGCCTTCAGTTGCACTATGTGTATTTGTCTTTGTCAGTTTGACTCCTGGCGTCTGCTAGATTATCCCCTGTTGTTTTCTTCTAGGACTGAAAAAGACTGATTGGCCCAAGGCCACCCATCTGGCTTTGTGTTTAAGATGGGACTAGAACCCAGACTTTCCTCATTTCTTGCCTTAACTGCTACACCAAATTGGCTGCAGTACTAATATTTTTACAGGTCAGCCTCTGATTCCATTTTGTATTTTTAAAAAATAATTAAAAGAATGAGAAGCTGCCATATTTAGGCCTTCTAGTAGCACCTTCATTTATTCCAGGAATAACTATAGATCCTGAATTGTGCAAAAACTTTTTAAAAAGTATGGTGAGGAGCTATATCTTAATGCACATTTTGGAAGTATACCCATATCCAGAAAGAGGATACTGTAAGTTAAAGCATGGATAGTAGAAAATGTCCTATGGAAGAGGCTGGAGGAGAAGTATCATTCTGATAAATACATGCTTTCCAACTGGCTCTGTCCCCATGGCAGTTATGAGTTACCTCCCTCATAGTCCTTTATGAGAATGAGCCTAGCTTCTTACCAGCATTCCAAATGTGTCCACCCACCCTAAAAGATTGAAGACTCCAGATGAAAGGATTAGAGTTTTGGACTGTGTTCCTATGATCCCAACTATCATAGGATTCCAACTTCAGAGGGTGTAACATAGATCAGATTTCTTTTCCTGTCTCACTACAAAATACTAGTTCATAACTATGTCAAGATACTTCAACAGTAAAAAAACAAGGGGGAATCTGAGTACTATGAAGTGTGGCCTAAATTTTATCAGTGGTTGCATAGAAGAAGGCAAGGTTGGAACATAAGTAGTTAGAATGAACAGAATAAATAGTAAATAATGTGTCAAACAAGATGATTGTAAATGGTTGAGTAATATTTATGTATGTAGAACAATTGTAACGCCAGAACGGCTGTATTGTGTTGTATTTTTATAATTAAAAATAAATAAATAAATAAAAATTGGATAAAAAAAATATTTCAACACAAGGGAGTCTGTAACTGAGGTGTGACAAGTGGTTGGACACAGGGATCAAAGAAGCCACTGGGTCCATATGGCACCTCACAACCACAACTCCCACTCTGACAAAACATTCAGATTAGGCCTGAGGTCTGTACAACTGGAAAACTAAGGTTAAAAATCACGCAGTTGCCAATAAGGGGAAAGAGAAACATCATGGCTTTTGCATCCCCTTGTTCTAGTTCTTCTAGATTCTCTGGAGGTAGGAATCATTAGACAAAAAATCTGACTCTAGATTAGGAAGTTTGAAAATTAAAAGTTGCTATCTTTTTATATGATCTATGAAGACATGTCCATCTGTGGTCAGAAACCAAGTATCCAAAGAGTAAAATATCCCTGAAACAAATTTTATGATCTGCCTTTGCTACGACCCGTTACGAGTAGTCCTGAATTAAAAACTGCCCTGTTTAGTGACTATTCAAACTTACAATGGTGCTGAAAAGTAAGTTCACAGCTGGTCCTCATAATTACAGCAGTCATAGTGTCCTCGTGATCTTGTGATCATGATTTGGGCACTTGGTTACCAGTGCAATTTACAACAGTTAAGTGTCCTGCAGTTAGGTGAGTGTCACAACTGGCTTCCGACAAAGTCAATAGGGAAGCAGCCAATAAGTCAAAAGTCACAATGACATGACTTAATGACCCCAGTGGAACTGAAGTTGTAAGTCAGGTTTGGTCACATGATGTTTCACTTAACAATCATGTCACTTAGCAATGGAGTTGCCAAACCCAATTGCCATTACCAGAACTGTCAGCATGATGTGCTTGAATGCATGGGAAAAGAGGCGGGAAAATTTCCTCCCATATATGTAAGATTAATTTAGAATAATAGCCTCTTTTCATTTCATTTTCTGAAAGAAGCTCTGTACACCATTTCTGACTCTCAGCTCTTCTCAGATGGAATGTCCCTCATTATGTAAGTGCATTTGTTTCCAATAATCTCCTATGACAACATTCCAAGAAAAGAAATAGGCACTACAGCTTCATTCCACACTGACAGATACTGAGATGAAAGAAGGATTTGGGGAAATTTTCTCAAAGACTTGGGCAATGGTTTGATCTAGTAGTTAAGGCTCAAGGCTAGAAACCAGGAGACTGTGAGTTCTAGTCCTGCCTTAGACATGGAAACCTGCTGGGTAATTCTGGGACCAGTAACTTTCGCTAACCCACCTCACAGGACTGTTGTTATGGGGAAAAAATGAGAAGGAAGGAGTATGAGGTATGTTTGCTGCCTATAAAATTAATAAAGGCAGAATAAAAAGTTACTTTTTTGCTAATCCCACTGGAAAATGTGGAAGATAAAGAGCATAACAGAGTGTACATTTCATGGAAGCTTATCTAATGGTCAAAATGATAATTTCTATGAATTTGAGTAATTATGCTAAATTAGGCTAAATTTAGTGTAGACAAAGGGTGTCCACCTGTGGCAACTTTAAGACTTGTGGACTCTCAGAATTCCCCAGCCAGCCATTGGACACACCTTGTCTATATCAAATGTGTAAACAGAGAGATTACTTCAATGCTAACTTGTTTTTCCTTTCTTCCTTTGGGCAAAATCTGGCCTGTGGCAAAGATTATCTGTGTTGATGCACTGTGCCCCTGACATCAGGAAGCTTTGATTGTGAAGTCACTGTTTTAATTTCTCACAATTCCCCAGTATGGTACTCTATCAAGTCATTGTGGGAAATTTTAGATGGCTTGCCAGACTGAGGCATAATTGCTATCAGATTTGTCCACTGTCAGGAGCAACCACCAGAGAGTAGTCCAGCCAGGGATTTCTTAGTGCTGAACTTAATCTGAATTACTAGCTGTAGACTCTACAAAAGGCCACAACTGTACATAATCTGCTTTATTTTGTTTACATAGTTAATCTTCATTTTTTCCTCCAATATGTAGCCTATGCATAGGCTTTAATCCAAGCTTACTGTAAGTAGTACTAGTATACATATATAATATTCTTGCACAAATTGCCAAGAGGATTGTCAGTCAACATTGGCTAGTTAGTTCCCTCACCAGTGGTCAAATATTTCAATTGTTCTTCCGCAGAGGTTCATGACTCATAAGGGAATTGATCACTAGTTGTCAGAAATAAAATATTTGTTAATGTCAAGAGAAATCTATTGAATATGCAGGAATACCTTTATTATTTTTACAAATAACTCAAATTAGCAAACATATCCAATGCACATTTCTCCCCCTATTTTCCCTACTACAACAACCATGCGAGGTGAGATGGGCTCAGAGAAAGTAACCGGCCAAAGTCATTCAGTTGGCTTTCATGGCTAATTCATGGTCTCTTGCTTTCTAGCCTGGTTATTACCAAATAACCTCATTTTTTAAAAAATGCAGTTCTCATTCTACATTGTTCTGCTTTTCTTTAACCATTTTTATAACATAGCTTTTTTTTCTTTATATTTTTAGAGCTCACACCGAGATCAGTGGAAGAATTTTCTCCTCCTCCCAAAATAGACAAATACAAGCTTGCAAGATTTTTAGCAGATAAAGCCATCAGGGTATATTTAATAGCAATATTTTTGAAATAGTATTTGTATTGTAGCATGTCTGTCTAATTTTTGGAATTAAACCATTTAAAAATATTCCACAAACATAAGAAAAAGAAAAAAAAATGCATTGAACAAATAGACATAAAAGTGAGAACATGGGTTGGCATCTGTTTAAAAATACAGCTGCAAAATTCTTTGCCCTCTGTTTAATGTCTATATTTTTCATTCTTCTAAAAGGTTTTTAAAAGCTGGGATCATGCTAATATGTTAATTTTCAGTGACTTTAAAGTGATTCGAGAAGGAATTTTTCGATGCATTTTCCCAAGTTTTCAGATCTATCAAAAGCCTGCAAGATCCAATTAACTCAGAGATGACAATGGGAGAAAAATAGTATCTGTACATCTATTGTAGGATGGTTTGATACAACTGTTGTTCAAAGTACTTCAAGTTTGCTCTCTGCAAACTGCCAGCAAACTGCCATTATGTGACGTGGTACCTGAGCCAGTCTAGTTTGGCTTTGAGGTCTCATTCTTCAGTGACCGTTCAATACTTTGCCTCTGAAGTAGGTTTGAAAAGATCTAAATGTCCTAAGTATCGAATGATACCGTTAGGAAATCATGTCAGTATGTCAATTCTCCTATATATAAATAGGATAATTTAGCTCTCCTTGGCCAGGAACTCAGCTGTAGACTTCCAAGTCAGAATTGGTTTCTTCCTTGTCCATCTGAGATTCTTCTGTGTGTAGCAAAGGAGTATACTATCATAATGATTTGGTGACAACAAAAGTATCATTGTGCCCTCTGCCACAATACAGAAAAACTCAAGTTTGTTTCCAGATTATTATCTGTGAAAGTTGCATGCAGTTCAGGTGAGGGAATCTTTGACCCATCTTTCAGGTACTGCTGAACTATAACTCCTAATATTCCTCACTGGCCATTTGTCTTGGGCTGCTGGGAACTCCACTTTAGCAGCTTAGAAGACCACAGAGTCCCCATTCCTATTTATAGTTAGTCCATAGTACAATATCTATTATTATTTTCTTTTCTTCAACACAGCATGATTTCTTCTCCATTTGTGGTTTAAGAACCAGAGTCCTTCCCATCATTTTTCACACTTATGACCATTGCAGCATCCCCATGATCATGTGATCAAAATTCAGATGCTTGGGAACTGACTCATATTTATGACGTTTGCGGTGTCCCGAGGTCACATGATCCCCTTTTGAGACCTTTTGACAATAGGGAAGCCAGATTCACTTAACAACTGACTTAATAACTTCCATGATTCACTTAACAACCATGGCAAGAAAGGTCATAAAATGGGCAAAATTCACTTAATAAGTATGTCACTTAGCAACAGAAATTTTGGGCTCAATTGTGGTCATAAGTCAAGGACTACCTGTACTATATTTCCTCTCCACCTTTATGATTATCAGTCAGGCAAACCAGCTTGCTGTGTGTTCTGACCATGGCTTCCGAGACTGTAATTAAGCACACACTTAGTTAAAACAACTCTTGTTTTATTTCAACGCTGGGAATTATGTTCATTCCCAGCCTGTAATGAGTCCCAAACAGTCCCTCGAGATAAGCACCCTCCTTTCTTTCCTTTGAATAGCTGCCAAGAACAAAAGTGCCAAATGGGCTATAAAAAACCAACCGAAGTACAAAGTCCACACACAGCTTCAGGGATTAATCCGAACAGAACAAACGACTTTGCTTCCTACAAAGGTTTCTTATCCTTTGCCTGTCCTTATGGGAGGGGCAGTCACCTCCCAGCCTTACTCTTGAGTCGCCCCTTTTGTCTCAGCTGCTCTTGCCTTCTAGCAGCTCTGTGCACATACACACTGGGAACAGGCTCCCCTGGGTCCTCTGCCTTGCTGCTGCCAGACTTCGGAGGCTCTGGAGTCAGCACCCCACTTCCAGATGGTCCTGGCCCCATCTCTGCATCGGACACAGGACCCTCGTCTGAGTCCTCTCCAGACTCCCGGACTGGTCCCCGTTCTTCCCCACTGTCTGATTCCGCTGCCGTCTGCGAACCACAACACTATCTTTCTCACTTTCTCTTAATACTTTCTCATTTGTGGATCATGACCTCATCCATTTCACATGAGACCATCTCTGGTTTGGAGGATTGCTTTGTGTCTCAGAACCAAGAAGGCCCCTTGTTTGAGAACTATTTTTTTGTTGAGTCTTTTTAGAGTCCTCATTCTGATAGTTTTTCATGTGATGACATCTGAGAAAAAGAAGGGATATCTATCAGCACATCGTTTTCATATCTATCGCCTGTTTGAGAGGCTGCCATGTAGTCCATCTTTTGTAGATGTCTGTTCATATTTTCACACACATACATGGCATAAAATGCATAATACAGTTGCAGACATCTAGAGCCAGCAACACCAATAACAAGGTGATGTTGATGGCGCCCAACCTGGAAGTTGACTGGATTTAGATTGGAGCCTAACATCCTTGAAGGAAGGTCCAGAGATGTCCAACAGTTGTTACCAAAAGGGTTTTTTTTTGTGTATGACTTGGGGTAAACTGTTAACCATCTCACGGGGAGTATATTTATCAGGTTTAATTTTAATTAAATGTACATTTTTACATAATCCAATTTAATTAAAAAAGAGAAAACCTTTCTCAAATTAAATTTTTGTCCTGCCCTACTGTTTAGCTTGATAAGCTATCCAAGTCTAATGGAGCCTTCAGTCAATTGAAAGCAACATTAATTTGCTTGGAAGCATTGAGAGCAATACAGTAATGGCAAAGAATCTGCACAGTATGGTCAAAGGGGTTAAGATGACAGCCATGATACTGCAATCAAAACTTCATAGTTTTTTATGTGCATCACAGTTTATTTTTGAGAGAGACCTTTTAGAAAAGTAACTAAATTACAAAGATGAAGAACACACCACTGCAGATATTTTGTTGACTATTGCTTTATGTTTAACATCAGCTCTGAAACCCCTTTATGATTTCAGGAAAGGAGAATTTTTACCATCTGTGGTCCTTACCCAGTAATTCGCTCTTGTTTAAGAAAGAGAGGATGGGTGGAAAGAAAGCATATTTTTAAATTTGACATTCCGGACCATAAAGATGAAGGGAATGAAGCAGAATGTGACAACCGTGTTAAAAATGGTAACAGATCTTTTAACTATGTTTTTTTTCTGGCTTTTGATTTGCTTAAAAATGCATAATAGTTGGCTTGAATTTCCTGTAAAATATGTTTTTCTACTCTATTTTTGGGGTTGCTAAACTTTAATGCAGATAGGTGTCATAGATATGTGAATTATTTGAGATTTATATTATTATGTCCATATACTTTTTCAGATGTATTTCCCTCTGTTGGCTCTAAGAAGCCAAGAATTGCTAGTTTCTTATTTAGTAGTATCCCTTGACGATAACTTTACCTACTGTGAAGTTACAGAATGCTCACAATTATTCTAATTGATGAAGAGGGAGAAGTACCAGTCAGGGAATGTTGTGAATAAGTGCAGTTGTTGGAAAAATAAAAGGTTGGTTAAGATCAACTTAACCTATGGACAACACACTTTGTATGCTGTTAGTGGAAGTGTTTGTTTTTAACCATTTAGTGCTGTCTTGATTCTTGGTGAGTAGGCAAGTGCTTTCCATGCTACCCTATTAAGCTCAGCTTCTTTCAATTGTTGCTCATTCAACTTTGCATCATACTTGATGTTATTAATCCAGCATATTCTTTGCTTGCCCCTTATTCTTTGTCCACTAAACATTCCTAGTATCATTGCCTTCTTCAACGAATACGCATGCATAACATGGCTAAAGTAAATCAGATGTAGCCTTTTGATTTTAGCTTCTAATGATGTGTCTGATTATATATGATTTAACACATCTCAATTAGCGTAGTTACTCTTGCTGTGCATAGTATAAGCAACAATTTACACAGCAGCAGAATTCAAAATAGTGGAAATACCTTTTATATTTTCCTTTAGATGAAGCCTATTTAATTAGTAGAGTACTTCCACTATTTTGCAACATCTGGTTGCAAAAATTTAGACAATTAGGTACAGCACCTGGATTCACATTTGCTCCATCTCTTTGCTGCCTTTTTTGGCTACAAATATCTAGGAAATTTGGTTCTCTTCTGTTCAATGTTAAAGCATGCAGGGGTGGGATTCTACCGGTTATGTCTACCTCTGTAAAACCGGTTGCTATGAAGAGCAGCAGACAGAGAGCATACATAGAACCGGTTCTATGTCTGCTGCTGTTTTGGCCCACCCGCCGGCCCAGGCTCTTACCTGATCTTTATTTCCTGCTTTTGCAACCGCAGCTGCTTTGTGCGACACAGCTGCGGTTGAAAAAGCAGGAAAAAAGTGCTTTTTCAAGTACTGCACACCCGTGCGTAGCGCTGCTCAGCTGTCCAGGCAGCTAGCTGGCGACGATATACACGCATGCGTGCGCAAAATGTAAAATCACCAAACCAGTAGTTATATTGGTCGGATCCCACCCCTGAAAGCACGTAATATCCATTTCCCCCTTTTCATTTTGAAGTAATGACTGTAAGTGACATTGGTTTACAATATAAAACTGAATCTGAAAAATTCTTTTTCACTAGAAAAAAGACTTGGTGTGGTAGGGGACGACAAAATTCTGATTATTCTATCTCATGACTTGATTCTTCTAATAACATTTTCTGGAAATAATACTGAAGTAAGGCTTTTCATAGTTGGGATACAGCTTTCAGACCTTAAAAACATTTAACATACGCCTCAAGGTTCTATTATAGGCTAACCTTATTTGAATTTTATAGAATTTTTAATTCATGGCAATAATGTATTTTCAATATGCTTTGCTGCAGCCTATTCAACTTTTTGTATTTTCTTTTTAAGAAAGCAAGACAGTATTGCATGAAGAAGAAAGTTTAAACAATTCAAATGACATCCATGATATAATGGTAAGATTGTAGAGATAATCATGTTATTGTAAGTTTTAGTATTTTTGTCAGTACAGAAAGTAAATTCTCAGCCCCACTAACTCATGTCACAGCAGAGGAAAAACAACATATATTTTAATCCATCTAGTCTAATCCATCATGGTAATCTGATTCAGTTGTTCAGCAAATCACATGTATTTAAGTGATTTCATCCTCACACTTAACATAGCCCCTATGGGCTCTTTAAAAATGAACAGTTCTTCATATTTCCACACAAAAGCTGTTGGGCAGTTTTTCTGCTTTTCCCTTGAAATGATTTTTTCAGTGTGGAAAAGTAGAGAAAAAGTAGAGGGGAAGATGATTCAGTAGGGTTATCAATGGAAAATTACTGTGTAGGGCATGTGAATAATTCTGTTAATACTGTAAGGTAAAGCAATTGCACAATAAAAGATTGGTATGGAAGTTTTTCATGAGAATTAAATATTTTGGGACCAGGTCATTATAAGACTGTTTACATCTGTAAAATCTGCCACAGCTTTAAGATAAATATCTGAGTCCTAATCTATGGTCTTCCATGTAAGGGGAAACCATTGCATGTCATGGATCCAATTGCACCAGATACAAAAATGCAAGCAGAATTTTTATTTCTTAAATTTGATTTGTTTCACTACCCTTATTTCTATTCAGTTCTGCACAGATAAAACAGGGATCTTTTTTGGTTGAAATTATGCTGAATACATTCTTTATTCTGCCCAGTAGACTAACAATTTTTCACAGCATCTAAAACACCCAGTATATGGGCCAGAAGTACACTTATATTAATCATGTGCTTAAATTTGCACATGCAAGTCATCTGTTTTTTATTTTGGCAGAATCCTGATCTGGGATGTTTCCCCAGCCATATTGGAGGTTCCATGCACATATTCTGTTAAATATAATCCCATTCTCTTTTGTGTCTTAACAATGATTATTTACCGAAAATTATATCTTTAAAGATGAATTGAAGTCTTTAGGTGATCTTCTAAACTATATGTCTCTAGTATAGTCCCATGTTCTGCAATTGATCAGGACTCACAAATCTACTATATACTATAGGTTTATAAAAGACATTTCCACACAACAGTAACAAAGCTACCATTCCCGCCTCCCAATTCTTCCAGTAATGCTCACATTATTGTCCTGGCTGCTAAGGATCTTCTTGATTGATAGTTCTTCCTTGTTCCCAGCTGGTGGAACATAAAAATGGACATTTCCATCACCACTCTATTCTGGCAATCCTTACTGCACCAAAGGAGTCGGAAGTCAATGCCTTTTTTGGGGGGTCTTCCCTCCTTGCTTTCTCCCACTATCCACTTCCCTTTTCCCTCCCCCAATTTTCCTATTATTTACTTTTGTATTCTCTTTGTAGGCCATATTATAAACATAAAAAATTGAAAGTTTATTTTCAGTGAGGGTGGAGGGAAAAACAGGGACCCACCTATTATTGAGAGAGTAGTATATTCTCACCAGAATGTCCTGCTGGATTGCCCTAAAATGCAACTCCTTTTTCTGCAGTTCTAGAGGAAATACTAGCAAATAACTGGACAGAATTTTCTCTGTAGTATGATTTGAAGTGATTACTTTTCAGAGTTCACTGGGTCAGGCTGAAAGACTCACAAAAGTTCACCTACATCATAGGAACACAGGTTTGGCACAGTTTTATGCATGTGAAAGGAACTAATGGCTGATTACTTTTTATGAATGTATTCACCCTTTGATGATTAAAAGAGGGTTATAAATTTAACAAAGAAATAAACGGGAGTTATTCTTAGATGGATAATAATATTGGCAGTCTAAGAATCAATTTGCTTTGACTTGAAGGCCAAGCTCTGCAATGAATCTGACTCTAATCCTGGTTTCAATCCAGATCACATAAAGTTTCCACTTTCCATGTAATTTTTCTTACAATATGAATGCCTCTTTCCATCAGTCTTCTATGCTTTATTGTTCTGTGCAACAACTATAGCCTTGGATCCTCATGGAACTTCTCATTCCTTAGTTACAGCACAAACAGGAATTCCTATAAAATGAAACGAAAGTTTTGCTTCAATTTGTCCAATTCAGAGATGGGTTATCAAAGAGTATTGGATGAAGTGGACAATATTTTCCATATGGAAACATAACACAGTCTTCTTTGGGCCAGTCTAGATTGGTAAGAAATGAAGAAACATCTTTTTATTGGACTACTAAAAAGGATGCAGTTGATTACTACACTCTCCATATTGATCAGATATTGAACCATTATTCAAGAACTGGCGCTTTTACAACCAAAGTAAGTACATAAATAGTGAAAAGGATAACATATCAATAAATGTTTAACACATGTATTTAACTTAGTAAGGTTGACTCATTTCCAGAGTAATGAAAGCACCCTTCCCAATAAATTCAATTAAATCCTAATTGATAGAATATTAAACTAGAGCAAGACTATGGAGCCTAACAATCAGACAAGAGAACTCACAGCCCAGAAAGCATCTCAGACTGGTCCCTCTATAGTGCTCTTTTTAGGATAAAGGCAGGAAGGGAACAGGCCCTTTCAGGGGTTTGTAAGATTCTGTTACAACCATATTAGAGGGGTGTCAAATTCATGTCATCACAGTGGTGTCACATGACATATCGGGGCTTTTCCCCCATTTGTTAAACTGGGTGTTGCCATGGCCAGCATGTTACCCATCCGGCCCATAGACTGGGAGTTTGACAGCTCTGCCCTATAATAAAAGTTGTTTTATTATTCATGAATCTGCTGTACAAGATTGGTTTCCCTTGCACAGCTGGTAGACACCCCCATGCACCTAAGTCAATCTAGTGTCATCATTGGTGTAAGGATTGGGCCCTATCCAACAATACAAAATTTAATGTAGAGAAAAGTAAGGTTTTATACTTAGGGAAGAAGCACCAAATGCACAAGTACAGATTAGGTGAAACCTGGCTCAAGAGTAGCAATTGTGAGAGGGATCTTGGAGTCCAATCACTTAAATATCAGCCAGCAGTGTGCCACAGCAGCCAAAAAAGCTAATGGAATCCTTGGTTGCATAAACAGCGGGATAGACTCAAGATCACATGAAGTATTACTACCGCTTTAGGAAAGCTTAGTAAGATCACATCTGGAATACTGCATCCAGTTTTGGTCATCACAAAAAGATGTTGAGACTTTGGAAAGAGTGCAGAGAAGAGCAACAAAGATAATTAGGGGCTAATTATGTTAAGTTTGCATGAAGAGTCAGACGCGGAGTGCTTCAGCTTAAGAGTTTATTAGTAACTTCAGCTCAGAACGGACCCGTTTGGCTTTGCTGCGGCTGCTACTTATAGCCGGCAGCCGCAGCTGACAGCCAATCAGAGTGCAGGGTTTTCCCGCACTTTTCTCAACCAATCATTTCCAACATTTTACAAGAACAATTCAAACTAAACCAATGATTTCAAACCTGCATACTTAACAAATTATATGAAGAATGGTTGCAGGAATTGGGTATGGCTAGCATAGAGAAAAAGAAGGACCAGAGGTGACATGATAGCAGTGTTCCAATATCTGAGGGGCTGTCACAAAGAAGAAGTAGTCAGCTTATTTCCCAAAGCACCAGAAGGTAAGACAAGAAGCAATGGATGGAAGCTAATCAAGGAGAGAAGCAATCTAGAACTAAGGAGAAATTTTCTAATAGTAGGAACAAGTGGAGGAACAAGTGGAACACCTTGCCTTCAGAAGTTGTGGGTCCTTCATCACTGGAGGCTTTTAAGAAGAGACTGGACAGTCACTTGTCTGAAATGGTATAGGGTTTCCTGCTTGAGCAGGGGGCTGGACTAGAAGACCTCCAAAGTCCCTCCCAACTCTATTATTCTGTACTTCGATTGTATAAACAATAAATACATCACTTTAAATAATTCACCTTTAACTTGTGTATCCTAGGGGTTCTTAAACATTGTGGTATCATAACTTCACACTGCAGATTTCTAGGCCAAGCGGAGAGCACAACTTTGAGCTAGTTTGCATAGCATTCATCTATTTCACCAGGTTAAATAGGTATAGAAAAAAAATTGACATCCCCATTCCCTACAAATTGCATATGATTCATTACGGGTTTGGCCCTCGAGGTTTGAGGTTATGCATTATTGGAAAGACTTTCAAAAAGTAATTTATTTCCTAACGAGCAATCTTACTGCCTGGTTTTGATGAACGTAATTTCTATCATGTTGTCCATCAAAGCAAAGCATGTAAGAAAGACGCAGAGAAAAACAAACAATATCTGCCAGTAGCCAGCAAACAGCTTAATCTGGTATCAGAAATGATCGCAAAAAAGTTATGGCTGCCAACGTGTTTTTTTGTTTATTACTCTGGATATCCCTGTCTAGCACAGAGCCCAGATGAGAAAAAATGAGATGTGAGGACTGAAAATTTGAAATTCCTTTCCTGGTATAGGTGATTTTTTTTTTTACAGAATTTCTTAACAACAGAATGAAACCTGAGATTTCCCCCTTATGATTTAACTTGTCAACAATGTTGTTTAGTTATAAATATTTTAATGCTGGAGGCAAAGATGGACCTAAAGAGGGCAGGAGTTACAGTCCCTGTTTATAGATTGATGCAAATTATAACACACCCGTGATTGGAAAAAGCAGGCTGGCATTTCATTGGATGTAACAAATCCTATGCCTAATGAAGTCGGTGAGATCATTAAGGTGTAACTATGAGGTAATGAGGTAGGACAACAATGACAATGAGGTTTTGAAAAAACAAGGAGACAATTATTCCATAGTGTCTTTCAGGAAATTACTTCCTTTAGCTGTCACAGAGCTCTGCTGAGCTCCCAGTAACTTTTCCCTAACTTACTCAGCATTCCTTGGCCTCCTGACTGTTCCATGGCTATGCTAATAGTATAGTTTTTCTGGGAAAGTCTTTTTGTAATGGGATAGTTGCCCAATTTGACACTGGAGCCAATGCTTTCTGTGCCTTGAGAAGATATATTTGGCTTAGGGGATTTAGTTGGCCCTACAATGTCTATAGCATGCTGGCAAGCCTTGAAGTTGATATCATTGTGGGATTTGGTTTTGTGGATGCAGTCCTTCCAGTTGATAGTGTTAAAACATTTTTTTGGAATTGAGTGATCTGCTTGCTGTCACACCAAGATTGTAATCAACTATTGGCAAATATTATGTCTATGCTGATTGGCAACAATTTTCCAAAGTCTTAAGGAAAAATGATATGTTGCTGAATCAAATATCTTGTGAATGGAAAACAGATGTTCTACCATCTCAGCAGAAATTGCCCTTAGTTATCCAAGATATATTACCCATCAAGCAAAGGCTCAGGTAATTTGATCTGATGAAAATAAAAAGTTTTGTATTGCCGTTTCTTCTAGGTAGCAAGTAGATTTGTTTGTTAGTTGTCATCCCCAAGAGATGCCAGAATCCATTGCAAGCTTGTTATTTTAGAAATTGTATATTTTGATCTTAGAGTTGTCTGTGCTAGACAACTCAAGTTATGGGCAAATAAGAATATTTGAAGTAGAATAGATTAAATTTGAGCTGAAAATTCATAGGTAACATAGGAGTGGTGAGAGATGACTTTTTCCTGTTTGATCTTACAGTGAGGGGTGGAGGTCAGTGAGTTAAAAAGGAAGAATAAACTTAAAATTACATTAATCTTCCTTTTGAGTAACTTAACTGCCTGACATAAGAGAGACATGTTTCGAGGAGGCCTGGAGACCAGCTTAATAGCTTCAGAGGGTTTCAGATGAGCTTCTTGTGTTGACACATACAACGATGGTGGTGAAGGAGGCATATGAGGTGATCTGTCTGTGATGGGATATATTTTGGCCATGCCCCTAATAGCTGATTTATGACGCATATGATAAGAATGGACTTAACATTTTATGAACCTGAGGACATACATAGTGTCTAGTCAACGATAGGTTCTGTTGACTCTTACTTGTTTTGGCTTACACATGCAAAGAGAAGGACTGACTGGTTCTTAAATTGGGACAGTGGTTCTTAAATGGGTAGAAAATTTGGACATATTCTGAGGGTAATTAGGCAGTTTGTAATTTCTTATTTGTGATTTGGAAGTGCAACTTGTGCAAAACATCAGAGCTGTGTGTTTGTGTTTGTGTGTGTCATGACATTATTCAAGACCAGGAAATGTGGTAATTTAATGGGACTGTTTTAAGAACCACTAATCTAAGAAGCAGTGAATATATTGCTGGATGAAGATCCGGTGATGCTTGTCTTAGTGGTTCACCTACTACTGAAACAGCTATCACCAGTTACAGTACCATTCAATCATATATTCACTTTGGTATTGGGCAGGGAGTTTATTGGCTAAGAAGTTTGTGTCTTGGCAACTGCCAATATTCTTGAAGGGCAACAATTTTCTTGACCAATCTGGTTTCATTGTCTGGTTCTGAGACTGAATCAGCCATAATTTTTCTGTTAGATAACCTCCTACGGGGGAGAGAATTGAGGAGTGTTACTGTTGAACATGACTGATTTTTCAGTGGGTTTTTGATTTCATTGATTATGATATCCCATAGGATTTTTTTTATAAGCTGGGGCTTTTGTTACGGTAGTCCTGTTTCCACTTGCTGAAATAGACTCAAAAAGTAACATTGGATGACAGTGTCTTTGCACCCTGAGAGTCCTACCATGGGATGATTTGTAATGCTATTACGTGCCTTGCACTCATCAGGAATTTCATCAATATGCTGATTACATTCTCCTCATTCCACAGTATTTTTTTTTTTAATTACATTTATATGCCGCCCTTCTCCGAAGACTCAGGGCGGCTTACAATTTTTGGGATGCAACCCAGTGTGCTCAGCAATAGCCTTCATTCCATTGTATATGCCTGCTTATTACTAAGCAGCATTTTTACAAGTCAGCTTATTGCCCCCAACAATCTTGGGTCCTCAATTTACCTACCCCGAGAGGATGGAAGGCTGAGTCAACCTTGAGCCTGGTGGGATTCGAGCCTACAGCAGTTGTAGGCAGCTGGAACTTAAGTGCAGGCATTTAACAGCCTGAGCCACCAAGGCTCTTTTATTTTAATTAGGAAAGGCTTGACATGCTTTGAACCTATGTTTAGATACAATGGAGGTATGGAAGATAGGAAATAAAATAGCTTTGAATTTGTGTGGAGGGGGCTTCTTGGGTATAGAAATTGCATGTACTGGGAGGAGGACTGCCTATCCTAAAAGGGATTGTATTTTGTTAGAAGCAGCACACAGTTTGAGAGTATTCCTAGAGTAATTGTTGTCATTGGACCCCAGTGGTCAGAAGCAATAATTAACCATTTTATTTATTTATTTACTTGTGAAATTCATTGGATGCCTATCTCACCACAGGGTAAGTCTGGGTGACTTACAATCTTTAAAAATTAAAAGCTATGCAAAAGGTAAAAGACAAAAATAAAATCCTGTGAAGATCAAAACACTGAGCCCCAATTAAAAATGGGGAGGGCAGAGTAGGATGGGAGGGAGGGAAGATCTGTTGTTCATCAGTCAACTATCTCAACTGTGATGCACCCCTGTTGGATTCCCAAGCTAACTGACAGAGTCAGGTCTTTAGACCCTTATGGAAGGTCAGGAGGTTTCACGGGAGACCTCATTCCAGGGGACAAGATGTTCTATAGGGCAGGTGCAATGACAGAGAAGGCTCTTCTTCTAGACCCCCACAGCTGGAATACTCGGACTAATTGGGCGGTCCAATTTTGCTCCATATATCACCTATGCTTTTGCTTTTGTTGTAATTATTATTTAATATATTTCATACTTCCAATAGAAGAGAATATATGCAACTCAGGATTGATCTGTGGAGCCCTTGTTGCTCTCTGGGCTTGTTGGTCATCAGCACTGATGACATTATCTACTTGAATAATGGAACATTTGCAAAAAAACAAAAACAGCCAAGCTCAGAGAGCCCAAAGGACTCCATATTTTAATGCAGTTATGTATAAAGTTCCTTAAAGCCTTATGCAAAATAAAATTAAAAAGCGCTTTACAAAATATAAAATATGCAATCAAATGAATTGTATTTATTTATTGGCAACCATAGGTTTTACATATATTTGTATGTAAAATCATATCAGTTCAATGTATTCCTTCTGGTATTATCAGTACTATTGGTCAGGGCATGCTTTTGTATCTTGCTTGCAGCCATTGCAAACAGAGAGAGAGCATAAAAAAAAAGGAAGAAGGAAAGGAGAACAAAAGGAGAAGCCAAATTCACCCAGAGAAGATCTAAGTGAAGAGAAGGGGCTTCTTTAACAATATCTACAGGATGTAACAGAGGCATTTAACAGATTTTCAGGGAGTGTGCATGCCACTATCAGAAAAATTGCCCATAATCATCACCAGATGGTCCTTGAGGCATAATGTGCAAAATGTCCCTTGACAATCTCAGAGATCTGCCATGTTTGTAATTAAGAAGGTGGTAGATACTAGTCCTATGACGTATGTTTATATTTTATATTTAAAAAAAACCCTTGACGAATTGTCAGTAGAACAGATGCTTCAACAGATGTGGCATATGAACAGATGTGCATTATGAACAGTGTATGACTGGCAGATGCTGTATCAGCTGCAGCTTGCAGACCAAGCACAAGGTTAGCTCCGATAAAATGCATGCAATAAACTGTTTCTCAACTTTGGCAGCATTAAGATATATGGACTTCACTTCCCAGAATTCCCCAGTCAGCCAGGGGAACATATCTCAAGTCATGCATCTTAAAGCTGCCAAGATTAGGAAACACTGAACAAAGCATTATTAAGTACATAAAGGACTTTGGTTGATATATTAACTGTACTCACTCCTGGATAGAGCTAGTTTACTATTGTCCATAAAAGCACTGATAATGTATGTATATGTATTATTTATAGATAGGACTCTGTTTGCACCTGAGGAATTTGCCATGGTATGTGTCGGTGAACCCAAACAGTTTCTTTCCTCGGTGTTATGCTATCTGTATACAAGATGAGAAATCTGCTTTTATCGGTGAGTTGTTTTAAATTTTGTTCATTCTGGGCCCTGAAAACCTGCCATTGGAAGAGTTTTTATTGTTGTGGCTGACAGCAAGCAACTAAAAGCTATAACAATTCTGTAACAATGCATGCATTAGTTGAGCACTTATTCAAGTCCAATGGAAATTAGAGAAAATATCCATATTGGATATTATTTGGAAATAATATCCATTGAGATGAATAGAACTAACACTTAAATGTGCATTAAAATTGCAACTTTCCTGACATCTATTGCCTTGAAGAAGGAATGTTTTATAAGCTCACTTACAACCATGTAATAATTTTGCTTCCTGCAGATGATTTACAAATTGTCATAGACCAATTTAAGAAAACAATTTATTTTCCTACAGGATTATGCAATCTCTTGACCTGTCCTAAAGTTGTTTTTTTTAAAAAATTAGACTACATTTTTGTGCGCAGTTTTGTACTATGGCAAAAGTTTCCAATTATTTGGAAGACTCAAGTGTTATAATGAGCTCCTGTTTTCCATGGCTGCATCCATCATTTTTTCCTCCCTAAAATCCTGCAAAATAGAAATAGCAAGATATTTTTTTTGGCAGATTGGAGTGAAGAATGTGTAATAGAAACTTGTCCGTTTTGAAGAAGGCTGTGCTTCTTCTTTTCTTGATTTCTGTGATCAGAACCAATCTGAGGAATGGCCAGGAGGACTTCAATGTCAAATTTTAGGTTTTTGAATGTATCATTTAAATGTTATCACTTTTAATTTTTATGCTGGCTAGGGTCAGGAACTGAGGGGCTGTGGAAATATCTGAATAGACTGAATGGGACGTACTTATGATGTATTATTCCTAGCAGACAATTGCAAATTAACCCCTTTCTTCAGAAGATTATTCATTTTAATAATGATTCAATATTATGGTAACTTCCATATTCTTAAACTTATTATTTTTTATACAATAAAAGTTGTATAAAAATAAATGACAATATTAGGCATACACTTTTACAAAAACAGTTTGTACTCTGTTTTTGGCACTGAATTGTTAGTTGTGTTACTCCAGACAACTCTGATTCTTGTTTTTGAAAAGAAAAAAAACCCCAAGACTACAGTACTTTAACATTCACAGTGTACTAAGATCCTGTCCTAATGATACCCATTAAGACTGAATGTTACCAATTGGCAGAGTGGATTAGGGAGAAAAAGCATCTGGAGATGTTTCCAAATCATTTCACACTTGCAGCCATCACTTATTTTCTCACTGCTGCTTCAGATCTTATTCTCTTCATAGTGATAGTAACTGAGACCCTATTCTATATGCTTGTCCAGATCCATTCCATCTGGCGGAATTTTAGCACATACATAAAAAAAAATAGGATTTTCAGTAATACATCTCCATTATCACATCAACTTTGGCATGCTGCCCTTGTGGAAATGGGACCCAAATATACGACTGCAGTTTAATAATAGTTCTGGATGGATTTGGTGCTGTTTTCACCATATGCTTATAGTTCTGCTTTCTGCTTTATCATTTAGACAATTTGCTGCTTAAAAGAAATGTCATGTATTTCAGATGACTTCAGAAAAACAGCAGCCTTCTGCGTAATTAAATGGGTTGTCAATTTGCATATTTCTGATGACTGGTCGTCTAAAGAAAACAGTGATAAAGAAGATGCAATTCAGATTAAAGGTATTCTTTAGAACTGTGGCTGTCTCTACAGTTGAATAAATGTCCATTTGGGACAGTGTCAGTTTGCCTTTTTATTTTCAGTGCTGATTTAAAACAAAAAATCTACAAAACTTATTTCCTCTGGCAAATTTTGGACTGTATAAATGTTATGTATCCCAATGACAGGCACCTCACAAAGGAATCTTGAGGAGAGATAGATTGAATGGCATACAGAGTGCCATCACTGATAAACATTTTGCCTTGATTTCCTAGATTATGAGGTAAAGAAAGTTAAGGAACTTCCTGGAGAACTTGTAGAAATGGCATGCAAAGTATGTACAACCTACCTTGAACAATTTGAACATGAAGATATTGACACAGAGACAGACAATGTTCCAGTACTTTCAGAAACAGAATGGAATAAGTTGGTTGACTATTACTATTCTCTCATTCAGTAAGTGTTGACTTCCACGTCTGTTAGCTGAAAATTACTATCAGCTTCAGATTTCATCTTGATGCTTAATTTTATAGGACTTAAAAAAAAAATGCCGCCCTTCTCCGGAGACTCAGGGCGGCTTACAATTTTTGGAGCGCAACCCAATGCGCTCAGCAATAGCCTTCATTCCATTGTATATGCCTGCTTATTAATAAGCAGCATTTTTACAAAGTCAGCTTATTGCCCCCAACAATCTTGGGTCCTCAATTTACCTACCCCGAGAGGATGGAAGGCTGAGTCAACCTTGAGCCTGGTGGGATTCGAGCCTGCACTAATTGCAGGCAGTTGGAGCTAAGTGCTAGGCATTTAACAGCCTGCACCACCAAGGCTCTTGGTGGAAACTATACTTTGATACATGCAGAATATATATATAGGGTTTTCATCTTATGGTTTTTGTTATATTTGTTATATTGATTAAATTTCTCTATAGATAAACCATGGGCTCAAAGGCAAAAACATATTCTTTTGTAAAAGAAATTGCAGATACCTATTGACAAAGATGTTTTTGAGCATATGAGAAATGCTTCACTAAGAGCATGCATGTCACTTGCAAAATTTAATTGTCACCCTACATACGGTACATTAGTGAAGCAAAAACTTGAAGTCAGTAAAGAAAAGTACTTGCTGCTCTTCTTAGTTATTTTCTTCATCCTTCTGTTAGTATAAGCCAGCAGTGGAAGATGGTGGAAGGGGCGAGAGATAAAATCAGCTTATTTGCATTGTTTTAGTTGCCCATCATCAAGAAAAATTCCATTTAGCATTAGATTTTCCCATGCTATGTATCATATCAGGCAGCTCATCAAGAATAGGAAACATTTTTTTGAGGAGGACAGAAACAGATAATGTCAGCTTTTACTCACCTGCCTCCAACTGCAAATTCAGACTCCAGGTGGATTTTCATGTTATGTCACCTCAAGTGCTCTTTGGGCTGGACAGTACTTTACTTCCTTACAGTCTAAGTGTTATCTTGTGCAATATGTAATAGGTTGCTAGTCAACACCCAGAAGAAACTTTATCTCCTTCATCTAGCAAGCTTTCCTTAGCTAGCTGAGGGCTTTCAAAAGAAAAGAAATTTATAAGTACCATACATTATGTTTCCAGTAAGTTGAGGAAAAAATGTTTTCAGTAGAAAAAAATACATGTAGCTCAGGGTTGGATTACGAAGTCTTTGTGCTCTCTGAATTTGATTGTTTGCTTGCAGGCATTTCATTATTTGACTAGGTGCAGAGGTGCTATTCAGCAGGTTATAACCAGTTCTGGCGAACCAGTAGTGGAAATTTTGAGTAGTTCCGAGAACCGACAAATACCATCTCTGACTGCCATGCTCACCAAGCCACGCCCACATAACTGGTAGTAAAAAAAATTGAATCCCACCACGGACTAGATAACATCATCAGTGCTGATTACCATGCTGGTTGGGTAATGAAATGTCTACAAGCAAGCAACCACATTTGGAAAGTACCAAGGACTCCGCGAGGGTTTCACACCATGAATTTTCTGTCTGTGTGTATAATTGTGTATCAATGTATAAGATATTGTAAATAAAGAATATAAAAAAACCTAGAACTGACCTAGGGAAAGTTAAGGAGGAAGTTCATTAACTTGTCAAGTTTCCAGGACAATAAATTTGTGAAAAATGAAATCTCCTGTCTTTCTATGGAAGAATTTCATAAGAAGCTTTCAAAATTGCCCAATCCCCCCCCCCAGAAATATGGGGGATCAACAATTTTGATGTGTATCTGAGCTACATTGAATCTTCTTGTTTTCCCAAAGGGATCCTTGAATTGAAGTTATATCTTAATGTATTCCTTAAAATGTCATGCAGTACTCCAAATAATTTGTAACTAGTGATTTTGAATATTTATTATATGGTTGGTTTAATTTTCTTGGTTTTTTTTCCAGTGAAGGGGCAGTTATTTGTAATGCAGACAGTTATTTTACTCAGTGTCAAAATATTTTGCACAAAATTAGGCTACTTAACCCACAGCAAGAGATTGATGGTCTTCATAACATCTGGATCATTAAACCTGGAGCAAAATCCCGTGGCAGAGGTAGGATTATGTTGTTTTTTTGACAAATACAGATAGTTTATTGTGTAATAAATGAGTGGAATTTTTGTCTGAATCTTATATTTGTTCAGCAGAGAAGCTATTAGAAAAGATCAATTATTTCTCATTATGGTCTTTTTCTTAAATTAGAAAAGATGATTAACCTTTATCTAAAAATTTGTTCAGAGAGATGACATAGTTTCATAGAAGTTTCTAAACATTTCCCTCTCTTTCAAATAATTCTTTTTTTCTACTCAAAAAGTAATTCATTTTCTAGAAAAAGATTGCATTGCTTTTAAGTTTACCCTTTTCTCAATTACTATTGAGAAAATAGTAACAGATCACAAGTTCCATTACTTAAAAAATTAAGCTTTTGTGGAACCATGTATTGAGAATGTTATACCTTAAAATCAAGAAGTTGTGAAACCAATGAGAAATTATCAAAGAAATTAATGTAACACTGATAATGCTACCTAGTTTGATAATGAAACCTTCAAAGAAGAAACCAAGATCAGGAAACTTTAAAATCACAACAAAAAAGTCAGTGCTGTTGTGTCAAAATCTAGACCTAATAAAACACATTCTTACAAGATTTTTCATTTCAGGTTTGACAAAGAGCAACACAATTGTAGTATTAGTGAAACTTTCAACTGAAAGCACCAAATAGCAGTGATCAGGCTGCATAATGTTTGTGAATAATATGCAATGTTCTTATCAATTCTGGTGTATCCTGAGGCCCAAAGGATAATTCTATTTATTTTATTTATTTATTTGATTTGTCAATCGCTTACAAGATGATAGGTATAAGTATAAACATAGTTATGAATACATGAAATGGATACATATAAGAAAAATAAAAAGAAACAATAGGACAGGGACGGTAGGCACGTTGGTGTGCTTATGCACGCCCCCTACAGACCTCTTAGGAAAGGGGTGAGGTCAATAGTGGACAGTCTAAGGTTAAAGTTTTTGGGGCTTGGGGAAGAAGCCACAGAGTCAGGTAGAGTATTCCAGACATTGACCACTCTGTTGCTGAAGTCGTATTTCCTGCAATCAAGTTTGGTGCGGTTTACCTTGAGATTGTATCTATTGTGTGCTCTTGTATTATTATGGTTGAAGCTGAAGTATTCATTGACCGGAATAGTTCTAGGTTTTCTAGGTCTAGAATTTCAAGTCTGGTGGCATAAGGTATTCTGCAACGATTAGAGGAGTGGAGAACTCTTCTTGTAAAATATTTCTGGACTTTCTCAACTGTATTAATATCAGATACGTAATGCGGGTTCCAGACTGATAAGCTGTATTCAAGTATTGGTCTAGCAAATGTTTTGTATGCTCTAGTTAGTAGTGTGATATTACCGGAGAAAAAGCTACGTAGGATTAGATTAACAACTCTTAATGCCTGTCTTAATTCTCCTGTCTTTTTTTCCAGAAATAGTATGCAAAAATCGACTGGATGAAATATTGAAACTAGTTGAACCAACTGATCAGTTTCCGATTAAAGATCATAAGTGGGTTGTTCAAAAGTATATAGAGAAACCACTCCTCATTTATGATACAAAATTTGATATTAGGCAGTGGTTTCTTGTAACAGACTGGAACCCATTGACTATATGGTTCTACAAAGAAAGCTATCTGAGATTTTCAACTCAACGTTTTTCCTTAGAAAATCTTCACAGGTAACCAAGATTATATTCTAAATTTGTTTGCATGATATGTGATTATGTATATGGATAATATCCTATAGAGCAATTGATTTTGGTTAAACATTTATTTATTTAAAACATATGACCACCCATTAAAAACAAAACCTGGCACCAGATCAGACTTCTACTGTATGATTATCTAGCCTTCTCTCAGGTTTCAGGGGCAAAGCCAGGTTTTCAAAGTCTTATAGGGGTGGAGGCCTGCTGAACTTTGGGGAAAGAATGTTTCATACAACTGGGGCTGCCATGAAGAAAGTTTTCTCTGGTTATCTGTTATCTGTTAGTTCTTATCAGATGGCTCTATTTTGGGGACGGAACTAGGAGTATGCCCTCATCCTATCTGATCTGGTAGTATGGTAGATTTTCTTAGGGAACAGTCTAGAGGTGGTATTCAGCCAGTTCTGACAGGTTCTGGAGAACTGGTAGCAGAAATTTTGAGTAGTTCGGAGAACTGGTAAATACCACCTCTGGTTGGCCCCGCCCCCATCTATTCACTGCCTCCAGAGTCCCAGCAGATTGGAGTTCCAGCTGATTGGCTGGGTCTTCTTTTGTTGCCCTGCACAGGAGAATGGAGCTGGAAAGCAGGTTAGTGGGGTGAGGAGGGAATGGGGATTTTACAGTATATCCATCCCCTGCCATGCCCCCAAAGCAATGCCACACCCACAAAGCCACACCACGGCCACGAAGCCACGTCTACAGAACCAGTAGTAAAAAAAATTGAATACCACCCCTGGAACAGTCCTTCAAATAAAACATGACTTTGCTTTTTTGGTACAATGGCTAGTATGAAAACACCATTGCATCATTGAACCCAGTGTGGAGTGCTATAAAATGCTCTTACTGTAGATTTTTTGGATTTTACAATCATTTAGAACAAGTCTGGCTGGATTTGGATGTGTAGTTGCATATGGAAGCATTTCTGGCTGAATAAGAATTTAAAGTTCAGTCAGATTTGCATGAAGAATGAAGACATTTTATTTTCTTAAAACTCAATGCAAGTGAGATGAATATATACAGCTGCATTTGAGCTCATGGAGTCTTCTTTAGACAAGGATGATCTCATAATAATGAATGAATTAGATGCAAAATTCTTCAGAACCAAGATATTTTGGTTCCTGAAGTAGACCTCAAGTTGAAGTAGAAGTACATTCTTAGCTCTTTAAACATTTCACACAATTTCTGCCTTTGTCCACTTCCCAATTCCCTACATCAAGGTGAAGTACGGACCAAGTTGTTAGGTTGTTACGTTTGCAAGGTAGAATTGACTGTTACCAAAAAGTGCTTGCCAATAATTAACCATTTCCACTTGCTCCCCCTCCCCCAAATCAGTGTAGATGCTAGATTGTTCAGGTGATACAACCTTATCAGGAGAAAAATTTTTGTAATTCTTTAATTTTACATTTGATCACAGAATAATTTAAATATACTGATGATCCCTTTAATTTTTAAATGATGCTGGACTACAGGTAGTCCCTTCTGGTTAGTACTTATACTTTTTTTAAAATAAGAGAAAAAATGTAAGTAAATTCAGTGCATCTTCCTTACAATTTCCCCCTGGTGTTTATGTTCATATTTTATACTTGGTATAATCTCTACACAAGGCTAATTGGTCCTTATAATTTCCACAGCTCCGTTCATCTTTGCAATAATTTCATCCAGAAAAATTACAAAAATGCAACAGATCGTAGTTCTCAGTTGCCCTATCACAACATGTGGTCCAGTAGCAAATTCCAAGAGTATTTGCAGAAGAGAGGCCTTGGCCATGTTTGGTGCAACATCATCTATCCATCTATGAAAAAAATCCTAATATATATAATGAAGATGGCTCAGGAGCAAGTGGAAGCGCGGAGGAGCAGCTTTGAACTGTATGGAGCAGATTTCATTCTTGGCACTGATTTCAAACCTTGGTTGATTGAAATCAATAGTAGCCCAACTATGCATCCTTCTACTCCGATTACAATGGACCTTTGTGCTAAAGTGCAAGAAGACACAATCAAGGTTGTGCTTGACAAGAAGCTTGAGAAAAATTGTGAAACAGGGAATTTTGAGCTTCTGTGGAGACAAGTAAGAAGTGTTTCATTTTGTTCGCTAGTAGTATACAAAATAGTTTGATTATAACTAGATCTAATTATGGTTAGAGAAATTAGAAGCATGGTTTCAGGATAGTAACAACAACAACAACAACAACAACAACAACAATAATAGAGAAATATCAAATTCTACTTCCAGGAGAATGTCCTCTCCTCTTGCAAAATTAAATTTTAGTAACTTTGAATGCATTTTGACATAATGCTGGCTTATTTCCCTTGGTGTCTTTTATAGATTCTAATGATAATGGGTGGTTGTTTTTTTTAGACTTGCTAATATGCAATCAAACATTTTTTGTTGCTATGCTTAACATTTGTCACATGAGGTTGCGGGTTCCACTTGCTTTTGCATCTTGTTTGCTGAGTTGTAGCAAAGTGATCAAAGCGTGATATAACAAGAGGCTCTATTCATCAGTCAACTTGTCACAAACCTTGATGCCAGCTAGAGCTAAGAGGAAGTGGCTGGCTCACAATCATTTAGATGATTCCCATGTCTAAAGGAAGACAAGAACCTGGGTTTTCCCATTCCCGGTTCTCTCCCTAACTATTCCTTTATGCTAGCTGTTATGTATGTAGGTTTGAATGTTATTGGTTTAGTTTGAATTGTTCTTGTAAAATGTCAAATAGGATTGGTTAAAATAGTGCGGGAAAAACCCTGCACTTGGATTGGCTGGCAACTACAGCTGCTGGCTATAAGAAGCAGCCATAGCCCAGCCAAGTCGGGTCCATTCGAGCTGTAGTCACTTAATAAACTCTTCACTGAAGCTCTTCGCGTCTGACTCTTCATTCTTAACACTGACTGCAATCCGCAGAAGACTGGGAATCGATTCGAGAAACGACTGATATCCCGAGAAGCGGAAGAGGCGGTATTTCTCACACACTGCGGTCCGGCAGTCTTCAAGATGGTGAAGGCATTGGTGGAGCTGCAGACTGAAGGTAATGGAATGGCCTGATTTAGAAAAGCTTTTAAGAGCCCACATTACGCCCACAAGTATCATGCCTCATTAAGAGACACGAGTTTTACCATCAGGATCAAGGGGAAAGTGAAAATGTTAATGACTTCGTGGCAAGTTTAAGGGACATTGGGGTGCTTGTGACTTTACCAACTTAGAAGAGGCCATGCGTGATCGGTTTGTTCTAGGCCTCAAAGATAAGGTCTTACAAAGCAAACTGTTAATGAAACCTAAGATCACGTTTA
The DNA here is from genome assembly GCA_009733165.1 of Naja naja. Classification (NCBI taxonomy): domain Eukaryota; kingdom Metazoa; phylum Chordata; class Lepidosauria; order Squamata; family Elapidae; genus Naja; species Naja naja. Next base: position 20,612,735 of record CM019159.1, on the reverse strand, counting down.
AAGAGGCCATTGAAGAAGCTGTTTCAGCGGAAGCCACCAAGTCCTCAGCAGCAGCCATGAAAAGATTAACAAGGCCTCAAGCCATTCTGATGTGGAAAAGTCCACAACAACCCATTGGCAGCAAATAGACTCTGATTCAGACTGTAGTGAGGTGGAGGAAGGAATTTATAGACTCAGAATGGAGAAGAAAAGGAAAGACCTTGGAAAAGAGGCAAGAATTTTATTGCAGAGGGTGGGGGGCCACCCCGCACTGAATGCAAGTTTTAGACACCATCTGCCTATGTGAGAAAAGAGGTCACCTAGCAAGAGTCTGCAAATCATCCAGAACTCCACCTAGTAGGAAGAAATTTCCTGAGAAAGAATTCAAGCCCAACAATTTCAGTGAGAAAATGGGGCAACTCAGAAGCAAATGGAAAGAATGAAACTCATCAAACAATCACCATTGGTCATTCTTCACCCTGAGAAGCAGAAAAGTACATGTGAAGGTATTCATTGAAGGAAGGCCTTGCTAAATGGAAGTGGACTCAGGCTCCTATTTATCTATGGTGTCATGGGACACTATTCACAGGCTACTTCCCAACATTCAGAAGAAACATTTCCAGAAGCAAGCACTGACTCTTAAAGACTACCAAGGGAACAAGATTCCAGTAGTTGGAACAAGAGAATTCAACGTGAAGTTTAAAGGCCACACCAAACGCTTGCCCCTGACCATCGTGGACAAGGATCCCAAGCTTGCTGGGACTTGAGTGGTTCAAGCCACTAGGCATCGAGGTGACTGGCATCAATCACGGAGCAACTCTGAATGGGAGGAGGCCTTGAAGTCTGAGTTTCCAGAGGTCTTCAGCGAAGGATTGGGCAAGTATAGGGGACCCCTATCACTTTCAACCTAGATCCAAAGGTGCCCCAATTGTTTAAAGCCCAGAAGGGTTCCATTTGCTTTAAAGGAAAAAATTGATGCACAATTAGACAAATTAATAGCTCAAGGGGTTTTAGAGCCCACTGACCACTCCAGATGGGAGACACCCATAGTCACACCAGTCAAGACTGATGGGTCAGTAAGAATCTGTGGAGACTATAAGGGGACACTGAACCATGCTGCAGCAGAGCATACCCAGTACCAGTGGTGCATCATCTGTTACATTCACTTGGCAGGGGTACAGTCTTTGCCAAATTGGATTTGGCCCAGGCATATCAACAACTAACAGTTGATGATGCCACTGCAGAGGCCCAAACCATTGTGACTCAGAGGTGCTTTCAAATGTAAAAGGTTACAATTTGGAGTAAGTGTGGCACCAGGCATCTTTCAAAGCCTTATGGGAAAAATGCTCCAAGGACTGCCAGGGGTAGTGCCTTACTTTGATGATGTGTTAATCTCTGCTGAAAATGACACTCAGTTACAAGACTCAGAGAAGTCCTTACCAGATTCAGGAAAGCGGGGTTAAAAGTCAAGGAAGAAAAATGCACTCTTAAAACTGACAGGGTTGAGTTCCTGGGCTACATGATTGACAAGCATGGCATCCACCCTACAGATGCCAAGGTTAAAGCAATCAAAGAAGCCCCTAGACCTAAATGCAAAACAGATTTGCAAGCTTTCCTTGGACTTATTAACTTTTATCACATGTTCCTACCTCAAAAGGCAACCATTGCTGAACCATTGCACAGATTACTTGATAAGAAGTCTGTTTGGGTCTGGGGCAGGAAGGAACAATCAGCATTTAACAGTATTAAAAGACTAATCATGTCTGATGCTGTACTGATACAGTTCTCTGAGAATTTGCCTGTTGTACTGACTTGTGATGCATCCCCTTTGGAGTGGGGGTTGAGCCACAGGCTTCCCAGTGGGAGAGAAGCCCCTATTGCATTTTACTCTCACACTTTGACCAAAGCAGAGAGGAATTACAGCCAATTGGACAAGGAGGCATTGGCAGTTGTTGCAGCTGTTAAGAAATTTCATGAATATCTGTATGGGAGAACATTTACCATTGTTACAGATCACAAACCTTTGTTAGGCATTGTGGCAGGAGACAAGCCTACACCTACTATCCTGTCACCAAAATGCTGAGGTGGACTGAATTTCTTGCTGCTTATTCATACAAACTTATCCACAAGCCTGGCAAGGACATTGGACATGCTGATGCACTGAGTCGTTGCCCACTTCCTTGCTACAAGGAGGACTTTGAACCTGAAACACACACCTTTTTCCTAGAAACTGTTGCCAAGCTTCCAGTTCATGCTGCTGAAATTGCCAGAGAGACTGCCAAAGACACTGTGTTGGCTCCTGTTATAGGCTGGATTAAGAAAGGTTGGCCTCTTCAAGATCTATTTAACCTTGCCCAACCTTTTAAGTCCAGGCAAACTGAATTATCTGTATTAAGAGGATGTATTTTGTGGGGTAACAGGGTGGTTATTCCTGCAAAACTGCAAAGAGAGGTTTTGGAAATGTTACATGAGGGTCATCCAGGTATTGTAAGGATGAAGGGATTGGCCAGGAGTTATGTATGGTGGCCAGGTATTGACAAAATGGTTGAAAACTGGGTTGCATCTTGTCCCAACTGTCAGGTAGTCAGGCCTGCCCCACCTCTCGCCCCCACACAGGAATGGGAATGTCCTAGGGGCCCATGGTCCAGGATTCACATTGATTTTGCTGGCCCTACCAGAGGGCACACCTTTCTTATTATAGTAGATGCATATTCCAAATGGCTAGAGGTAATTCCCATGGCATCCACCACAACTGATGCTGTCATCAAGCAGCTCAGAAAACTTTTGTAACTCACGGGTTACCTGATGTTCTTGTCTCTGACAATGGCCCTCAATTTACACCAACTCTTTGAATCCTATTTAGCACAACAGGGTATCAGACATGCCCTCACTGCCCCTGGGCACCCTTCGCTAACGGCTGGGCTGAACGATGGTACATTTTACCAAGGAGAAGCTTCAGCAACTGGGTCCTGGGGACATCACTGAGAAAGTTGAAAAACTTCTTAGTGTTCACACATCACTCCTAACCCATCTAATAACTTATCCCCAGCAGAGTTGTTGATGGGTAGGAAACTTAGGTCTTCCCTTGACCGCCTTCATCCCACTTACGCACCCAACGCACCACTAGATTCCACTTCCAAAGTTCGCACATTCAGTGTGGGTGATTCTGTTTATGCTAAGAACCTTATAGGTGAACCTTTGTGGATTCCTGCTGAGATAACTCAGATCACAGGCCCTCGTTCTTACAGGGTGCAAACAGAGGATGGACTCCTCTGGAGCAGGCACATTGATCAACTTAGATCCAGGTTCTCTCAGGAACATCACACTTGTTCCTCTCTAGTTCCCTCACCTGATGTCAATTCTAGGGGAAGGGAGGAACAGGAGGAAAATCAGCAAGCAAGAATCAACCCCATGTGTAACGAGCCATTACGACAGGAACCATCCCAAAACCTGTCACAATGCCAAAATCCATCCTTAGAAGTGGAAGATTGTACATCACTACCTGACTTGGGTGCTGACATTGGGCTGGAGATGGGTTGGGAGGAGAGATCAGATTCTAACAATCAAACAGGGTCTTCTTTCACAGGAAGCCCCAGTGGGGAAATGTCAGCAGACACATTTCTCTCACTGGGTGAGAATGTAAAACTTCTGAACCACGAAGGTCTCAACGTACACGCAAGAGCCCCACCTATTTAAAAGAATACATTAGATAGGTTGGGGTTTGGTATGGACTGAACCTAGTGGGGAGGGGTGTTATGTATGTAGGTTTGAATGTTATTGGTTTAGTTTGAATTGTTCTTGTAAAATGTCAAATAGGATTGGTTAAAATAGTGCGGGAAAACCCTGCACTGATTGGCTGGCAACTACGGCTGCAGGCTATAAGAAGCAGCCGTAGCCCAGCCAAGTCGGGTCCATTCGAGCTGTAGTCACTTAATAAACTCTTCACTGAAGCTCTTCGCGTCTGACTCTTCATGCAAACTTAACACTAGCTTTTATAAAATTTAACTATTAAACTATACACTACATTAAATACATTGTGGGTAGCTCTCCTTTTGTTTTTAATTCACCCATTATTCATTCTGAAAACTCCTCTGCAATGTAAATGCAACCCCTCCCTCAAATAATCAACTGACCCCTTTTTATTTATTTATTTTATTATTTGGTCTTATATGCCCTCTCCCGAAGGACTCAAGGCGGCTCACATAAAAACAACCATACAAATACAAAAGTTAAAAAGGAATTAAACCAAATTTGACCAAATAATCATTAAAACCTATTTACAAACATTTAAAATTTTAAAACAACCCCCCTTAGTCCAGGCCGGCCTGTTCGAATAACCAAGTCTTTAGGCCATGACGAAAGGAGCGAAGTCGGGGGCCAGTCATAGCTCCAGGCGAAGGTGGTTCCACAAAGTGGGCACCCCCACAGAGAAGGCTTTTTGATGCTTCTACCAAACATGGTTGTGGAAAGATTTTGCAAAGCAGAAGTGGTGAGGAGAGAGAAAGCCAGGGGTGGGATTCAAAATTTTTAACAACCAACGGGGCATGGCTTAGGTGGTGGGCGTGGCTTGGTGGTCATGTGACTGGGTGGACATGGCTTTGTGGTCATGTTATTGGCTGGGTGTGACCAACTCAATATCACTCACATTGAGACACGCATCTCCTTGCCTGGCCTCTCATGACTGTGGGGATGCTGGTCATAAAATGTTCAAAAAAATGGTCATAAGTCACTTTTTTCAGTGCCATTGTAACTTTGAATGGTCACTCCACACAAGCAAAGTACCAGCAAAGGAGGGGGGGGAAACTCGTTCCTGAGACAGGAAGTCTAGTCCTTCCAAGAATGTAATAAGGGTTAACGGAGAGGCAGCTTCTGTAAGCAACACCAGAATGTTTCCTTCCTGCCTTCCTTACAGGATTAGGCCAGTAATTTCTTCTAACAACTGGTTCTCCGAACTGCTTAGAATGTTAACAACCGGTTCTAGAGAATAGGTGCGAACTGGTAGAATCCCTTCCCTGGAGAAAGCTTCTCTTTTGCATGGGGTGACCCCAGACAGGTTTAGGTCCTTGCATGCTTGCACCAGTATAAAAGGCATTGACTCACTAAATATTCAGCACAACCAAAGATTAATACATAATCTTGGCAAGCAATGATAGCTGTGATTATATCAAAACATCAGGCTCTGGGACTGATTTTGGGGGCTAGCACCAGGGAAATGTTTTCCAAGATTTTTGGAGTACCTTTTCGGAAATAAATTTAGAAATAAAAAAGGCAGTTTGGTATAGTGGTTGTTAAGGTGTTGTCCTAGAAAGCAGGAGATTTTGAATTCTAGTCCCGCCTCAGGCATGAAAAATCAGCTTGATAATGTTGGACCAGTCATTCCCTCAGCCAACTCATTTTACAGAGCTGTTGTGGGGAAAATGGGGAACAAATGCTGGTATATTTGCCACCTTGAGTTATATATGAAAAAAAGCAGAATAAAATCTAAAAAAAAAAAAAATGAGACCAGAAATATAAACTGGATATTCAACAGACATCTGGAAAAGTCATAATTATTTTTAGATGGGAACTAGCAGACCTTTTCCATTTTTTAATCAATCCACAACCTTACAGAAGGAGCATCTCCCAACTAATATCTATTCTGATAAGACAAAATTGTAAAACTAGCAATGAAACGGTGACTTTGTTCTTTTTATTCTGTAGCCCCTATTGGATATGCCACCATTTAATTCTACAGACCTCATCGTGGAAGGAATTGGTTTTAAGAAACTGAAAAAGCATGTGGTCATCACTAACTTTAATTTTGCTGAGCCCCTGTTGAACGTGCTGCAGCCTGCAACCAATCATGAAACTAAAGGGGACTCAATTCCACCTATCAACGAGAAGCAAAACATAAAGTAAAACATGGAAATTGCACTCCTTGCACCTTGCCAAAGACCCTGGAGAAGAAGTCTGAGAAAAACCCTAAAGTAAAGTCGATTCTCAAAAAGCCTACCAAAATCATAGATTTCCCTCACATAACTATTGTCCAAGAAGCAGCAATTGTGCCTGACGCAAAAAAGGCCAAGGCAATTAAAGAACCTAAACAGCAGACTGGAAATCAAGCAGTCACCAGCTTTCCAAATTCAAACTCATTAGACTGGGCATTACTTCAGCCCTCTAAAGATACAGGTAAAATAAATATGTAAATCTCTATGTATAAAAGCGAAATACCACTCATGCATCATCACAAAATCTCCAGAACCTTAAAGCCTACAAACTTGAAATTTGGCGTATATGTTCCTCTTGGCTTCTAGGTGCTCACTAAGAAAGGATTTTTCAAAATAATCATCAGCATTAGTATTTCATATATTATTTCTAACATGCTCTGATGCTAAGGAGTTCTACTCTCCCACCCCACCTGAAAAGAAATCTGCTCCAAATGCAAAACACAAGCAGAGGAGAGGAGTTTCAGTTTCAGTTTTAGTTTCATAGCACCAAGCAGCTTTAGTTGAGCTAAGCCACACCCAGGCTCCTTGCTGTCTCCTTCTTGCGCACACAGCAAATACTGTTTCAGTTTCCAAACAGCCCTCAACTCTCTCATACACTGACAGGACACTAGCCAGACAAATACTGACGGATGCTAGTAGGCAGAGGCAGTAATTTTTCCCCTTATTTTCCTCCCTAAAAACTAAGCCTGACCACGTAATTTCAGCGAAGCACAGGTATCAAGCTAGTCATACATAAATACAGACATACTCATATATACTGTATACAATGTACAACTTGAAATAGTTAATTGTGTGTGTGTACACACACACATATATATACACACTCACTTTCACACACACAATTTATCTATTTCAAATTCATTCAAATAATTTGATAAATTTCTCAGTTCTGCCTCTTAGTTAAATCACTTCCGTATTGCCAAAATAGTTGCATGTTTGTGTCCACATATGTCATCAGGAGTCAAGCTTGACTCAAAGGCAATTTAACCTCAAACCCTCTGCATACATATCTTTAGATGATACATATTGTTATGGGGCAGAGGTTAAGCACTGTGTCCTCTGTGCCACATTTCCCTTCTCTACATTTTCCTATCTGCACTAGGAAACGCGAAGACATCAGGTAAATTCTGCTGTGAAGCAACTATCTTCTTGATTGCACTTTCAGACTGTGAAGGTGGGAAACCTTCTTTCCCATCCTTGCATTCCCAATTTGGTTGAAGCTCTTTGGTGTTTCTTTTTTAAGAAAAAAGTATCTCAGAAGGTCCAAATCTAATCTCCAAAAATCTCCAAAATCTCCAGAAATTGCATATGCTTTGCTTAAGAATTGTACCCCTAACATATTGTTATGATCTCTTTCTTTAGAATAAAGAAGGACATTCATAGCTAATTCAGGAAACCTCTTATAAAGATGAAGCATTCCTCTTAATGGAGAAATGCTTCTTAAGGGAATTGCCAACTGGGATAATCCCCACTTTCTAGTTTATTTACAGACCAATTTCTTCACAATCAAGCCATTGAAGCCTGGTTTTGCACACTTGCAATATGAGATTACATCCTCATGCAGGATAATAGTGTTATTTTACCCTTGGGAAAGGGAGAATTTGTAAAAATGATATTTCCTCAGTGAAATTTTACAGTCTGCCACCAGCCTATGCCATATGGGTAGATTCACCCATGTCATTTCCCCTGTTAACTAGAGATGCTTTGGAGGTGTCAGTGAAATAGCACTGCCCGTTATAACCATGGCGATATATTGCTCATTACTTTATTTCTTGCATTTCTCCCAGGGGAGCTTTCTCTGCTGTTACTCACCATCAGTATAAATCCACTGCACATGTTTAAATTACATATACAGTATTTGGGACTGTACTTAGAGATGCATGTAAGACTTTTGGAATGATATATACAGAACATCAACTACTTTTTCTTCTCTTCTCCTCCCCCCCTTTGATTGGGCAAGCTCAAAACACTGAACACTATTTTACAATCTTGGGTTGGATATTAAAAAGAACTGCTATAAAATAATGCTAGGGAGATATTTGTGTAGTGTTAACAAGGAAATACCGGAAGTGCTGAAATGGGTCCGTTTTTCAGACTCCAAAGGCTTCCCTCAAGCCCCCAGGAGGGCAAAACAGCGTCCCCTGGGCTCCAGAGACCCTTCGGAGGCTGAAAACGGGTACTTCAGGTATTTCCGAAAGGCCCATTTTTCGGCCTCCCAAGGCTGCATCCCCATAGCCTCTGGGAGGCCGAAAAAGACCTCAAACAGGCCAAAAATCAGCTGGGAGGCATGCGCATGCGCAGTGCAGGTAAGGGGATGGGAGTGTTGCACGCACATGCGCAGGCGGGGCGGGGTGCATTGCATTGTGGGTGCCGGCATTTGCATGTGTGTGTTATCTTGTGCACGTGTGCTTCTGGCCTCCCACAAGAAAAAGGTTCACCATCACTGCCATAGGCTGTCAAAATAATAACAAAGAGGGGATGAAGGAAGAATAGCTTCATATTAACCATGAGTAAGAAGAGCCTTGGTGGTGCAGGCTGTTAAACACCTAGCAATTAGCTCTAGCTGCCTGCAATTAGTGCAGGCTCGAATCCCACCAGGCTCAAGGTTGACTCAGCCTTCCATCCTCTCGGGGTAGGTAAATTGAGGACCCAAGATTGTTGGGGGCAATGAGCTGACTTTGTAAAAATGCTGCTTGGGGGGGCCAAAAGCCCTAGTAATAAGCAGGCATATACAATGGAATGAAGGCTGTTGCTGAGTGCATTGGGTTGTGCTACAAAGATTTGTCACCTGAGTCTCCAGAGAAGGGCAGCATATAAATGTGAATTCAAAAAAACAACAACAACCATGAGTAACACCATATACTGATGAAACATGTACAGGACATTCTTGATTTACAACTGCAATTAAGCCCAAAATTCCTGTCGCTAAATGAGACATGCATTGACTAAATTTTGCCCCACTTTACGATCTTTCTTGCCACAGTTGTTAAGCGAAGCCCTGCAGTTGTTAAGTTAGTAACACAGTGATTATGTGAAACTGGATTCCCCATTGACTTTGCTTGTCAGAAGGTTGCAAAAGGTGATCACATGACCCCAGGACACGGCAACTGTCATAAATATGAATCAGTAGCTAAGCGGCTGAATTTTGATCATGTGACCATGAGGATGATGCCATCTCCATAAGTGTGAAAAATGGTCATAAGTCACTTTTCTCAGTTGCGTTGTAGCTTCGAATGGACACCAAATGAACTGTTGTAAACCCAGGACTATCTATATACGCTTACAGGGTGAACAATTAATTAAAATGTAACATCTAAGCTGGGAAACATCCAAAGCTGGAAAAGTGGACCTTGCACTTGCGGGAATATGCTAGGAAGAAGAGGAAGATGTAAAGCTGGGAAATTGTTGGAAACTCAACTTCTAATAGTTAGAGAAAGTTTTATATGTATCTCCTTTAAGAGACCAAATACCCTCCACACAAACTACTGCTTCGTTTTGTTTTGTAGAAACACATTAAGTAGGCCACAGTAAGCTATGTGATTCAGTATTGAGAGGAATTATTGTTTGCTCTCTGTTTAAAGGTCTACAGAACCAAACCCAGAAGACTCCGTGCCTAGTTTGTGGAGATGGTTTCCAGTCGGAGAAAACTTGTAAACACTGCAGCTCTTTTTGTGCAACTGTATTACAAGGAGGTTCATATTTACCTATGAGTCCGTATTCTGCTCCTGAAAAGATGGCCAAGACCAGGATGGCTGCCCCATATTATGGGTTTCCAAAATACTTTTGACTCTAATCAACGTGCCTTGAGATAGTGTTGTTTTAAACAACCAATTCCCTAAAAGATAAAGCAGAGCTCAAGAACCATCCTTGTAAAACACCCCAAACTCCCATTAATTATCAAATATGTGATAGGAATTTGACAGAATGTTGTTATTAGTATAAATCTTACCATTCAACATTTATGGGCAGCATAAAAGCAGATGAGCCTTATCTGTATTTGGATGGATGTATTTAAATAGGAAAAGTTTCTTCGAGAAAGGTGATTAGCACCAGAGAAATAATGGATTTTGTAGACAGAATGGATTTTTAAGGCTCTTCCAAACTGTAAGCTTAGCCCAAATGATGCCTGGGTGTCAATTGGTTGGAAAGGAAGCTAACTTTTCAGATTTCAGTCCCTTTAGTCCTTTTTGGCTATTGTGATGCCTGGTGTTCTTTCTGGACCATTTTCATCATGGTTCCTGATTGGTGGATTACAAGGAAGGAAGGAAGGAAGGAAGGAAGGAAGGAAGGAAGGAAGGAAGGAAGGAAGGAAGGAAGGTGATGGACACTAGAGACCCATGTTACTTTGTAATCAAATGGAGTGGAGAGATTTATTTACAGTAGGCAAACCAGACATCAGTGCTTGACTAGCATAAACTGGAAAACACTACATTTGACATGAAGCAATAAAAACCAAGAAAGATTGCCCAAGAGATTCTTCTAGGAATGATAATGCAAGTCAATTTAGCATCTTGTTAAGAAGGGACTGCTTGATTGATGTATAGCTTTGTCAGTAGGTAACCTTTGTGGCAAAACACTGGGTGGTCTGAATGACGCTAGTTTATGATACTAAAAGAGATTGCAGATCCGCAAAGTCTTGAAAATGAAAAATCTGATGAAATACTGGCATACTGGTCTCTGCTTGCTTTACACTTTACACTTTGGAAAGCTGTTTTCAGATTCTGCCCGAAGTCCATAGCTGAATTGGGAAGAGTAGTTAGGATACAATCTTAAGTAAACAGACTAGGTTATTGCTCTGTACTCTACATGGGTCTGCCTGCCCCTGAAGGCCATCTGATACAGCTGATACAAAATGCAGTGGCATGAGCAATAATGGCTGCTCATAGAGCTGATACAAAATAATACAAAATGCAGCAGCATGAGCAATAATGGATGTGTTCCTGTATTCCTATGTGTCACCACTGCTGTGTGACCAGCATTTGTGTTGTCAGTTAGCTTCTGGGTACAATTCAAAGTGCTGGTCATTACCTAGAAAGCCCTCCATGGCATAGGGCGTGGGTACCTGAGTACTACCTATCTCCAACTATTTCTGCCTGCCCAATACATTCCAGCAAAGTCATATGTTCCAGGACCCTTCCATTAAATGTTGCCATCTTATGGGAGAGAGTCCACACAATGCTTTCTCTCTCCTATGCTTCCCCAAAGCCATAAAGACCTGTCTTTGGTTACAGTCCTGGGGTTGGTATCTTTGTAGGGTCTCTTATTTCACTTCATTTGTTATTGTTTGATTGGTTTGAATGTGAGCTGCCTGTAAGTTTGTATGTTTTTAACTGCTTTTATGGTTTTGTATTTCCCAGAGACGATGTGTGTGGTTGGCCATATGGGCAGCTTTTGACTTATGACCACAATTGGGACAAGAATTTCCATTCCTAAACATTTTCATCTGTTGGTTGCTAAGTAAGATGTGCCCAATTTTACTACCCTTTTTTGCCATGGTTAAGCAAATCATTGCAGTTGCTATGTGAATTAGGCAGTGGTAAAGGAATCCAGCTTGCCTCCCTGACTTTGCTTGCTGGAAGCTGGCTGGGAAGGTCACGAATGTGATCACATGACCCCGAGATGCTGCAACTGTTGTAAATACATACTGGCTGCCAAGGGCCTGAATTTTGATCATGTGACCATGCGGATGCTGCAACAGTTGTAAATGTGAGGACACTTTATAAGTCACTTTTTTCAGTGCTCTTGTAACTTTGGACTGGTCACTAAACAAATTATTGTAAATAGAAGACCACCTGTAAAAATAATAACAGGAATAAGAATAAAAAATAAAAAGAACCCTCTTTTACTATTTTCATGTGGCTATCCCAAACAGAATTTGAGGTTTAGATGCAAGCCTTTGTAGGTAGGAATTAATATACATTCATTGATCAGACAATTTAAAATATGGGATTTTTTTTTTAGTGAACTACTTGTTCACTAAACTAGGCTAAAAGTTGTGGTTGGGTGTTTACTGTCCACGTTGCTGTTTGGGTGTTTTATCCTTGGGGTGGACAAGCTTCTTTTGTTTTAGTTCTTTTTCTTTCCCATCTTTGCTGGTAGGCAGGCCTTCAACTCAGTAGTATAGGGTTCTGATAACTCCCATTTTGTGCTCCATTGGGTGATGAGAATTAAAAAAGAGAACTAAAACACACCAAGGATGCTCTCAGAACATGTGGCTATCCTAAGTGGGCCTTCATCAAATCCAAAAAAGACCCAGCAGCAGCTTCTCAATAATGTCAAAGAAGAGAGCAATAAACGAAGCAATGCCATGCCATACGTTGCAGGAATATCTGAAAAGCTCAGAAGGATCTCCAGCCAACACAATATATGTACCCATTTTAAACCCAATAATACACTAAGGCAGAAGCTTGTCCACCCAGGCACAAACTAAGCAATGTGGCATATGCAGTACAATGTAGTGAGCTCAATGTGCAGATCTGTACATTGGTGAAACAAAACAACCGCTTCATAAACACATGGAGAAAAACCCATCAGGACAAGATTCAGCAGCCTATCCCAGGGAGGGATATGATATCATTTATCTCCAGTCTACAACACAGTCCTTTCAGCAGTACCAAGAAGGCCCCACACCCATTTGCACTACTCCAACAACCCTGAGAATACAGATAAACCTCCAAGTGGCCTCAAAGACTCTCTAAAAGAATGCAAATGACCAACTGTCTGCAAGGAATATAAATCCTTCCATTCCATACCAACCAGTCAGAGCTGAAGAAGCATCTTGAACAAGAAGCGAAACATCTTCAAAGAAAAACAAGATAGTCGAGTTGCCTCCTGAAAAAGCACCTTTGGGACAACTGTACTTTGCCTTATTTTCCATTCTTCTTCCAACAGCATATCTACACTATCATTTTTGCTGGCAGTCCGTTGGACTTTGAAATGATGCTTCTCTATGATTGGGCTCCAGTTTGTTCATAGTTCCTCTGAAATGGCTGGCTTTGGCATATGGTCCTCAACAGTGCGAATAGTTCAGACTAATCAAACCCTTGCACTTGTCAGTGTAATACAATCTTGGAGAAAGCTTGTACTCTTCAAAATTGTTTGGAATACAATACCCAGAAATCTCAGCCCTCTCAGCCAACTCAGGGAAAGTACAGAGTACAGAGGGAATGTACTCACTGATCTCCTTTAGGTTATGAAGAATCTTGGGAATAGGACATGTGGTCACTAATCAAAGAAAATCTGATAATTGACTGAGGCATGGATTATTCATTTGTAATTTGTACCTAACACATTTTTGCTTGTATAAATACAACAAGGAAACATTAGTACTTGAATTTCCCTCTTAATTGAAGACATCATTGAATCAAGACTGCTATTTTAAGACATGTTTTCAACACATGTCTGTCCTGAAAGTCTGTGCCTTTGAAGTGTGTTCAAATCACCCCAGCATGGTTAGAATTGTACTCATTACCATTTATCATGCTTGTATTATTTATAAGATGATCAACATTTTATATTTGGTTACTTTAAGCTGTCTAGGGATCTGAGAAAGTTCAGATGTCTACTGTTATGTATGCAGAGTTTGAATATGATTGGTTGTTCTTGTAAAGTGTTTGAAATCATTGGTTTAAAAGTGCTGGAAAACCCTGCACTTTGATTGGCTGTCAGCTGCCGGCTATAAAAAGCTACCGCGGCTGAGCCTTTTCGGGTCCATTCTGAGCTGAAGTCACAATAAACTTTGAGTTGAAGCACTCCATGTCCTGCCTCTCCATGCAAACTTAACACTGGCGACAAGGATGGGATTCCCCTGAAGAGAAGGCAACGCAGAACAGAGAAGAGCGAGATGGCTGCGTTGAACACCCCCAGCCCCATTCGACCTGAAGAATGAAGACTGGGAGTCGTATGCAGATCAGTTTCAGATGTTTTTGGAAGGAAGCGATCTTGCCGCCATTTCTGAGCAGCGGAAGAGGGCGGTTTTTCTCACGTATTGCAGTCCGGCAGTTTTCAAGATGGCGAAGGCATTAGCGGGTGCAGCAGCGTGAAGGTAATGGCATGGCCTGATCTAGAGAGGCTTTTAAGGGCACACTACAAGTATTGTGCCTCATTAAGAGACACGAGTTTTATCGCGCGATCAGGGGAAGACAAAAGCATAAATGACTTCATGGCAAGTTTAAGAGACATTGGGGTGCGCGAATTCAGCAGTTTAGAGGAGGCCATGCGCAATCATTTTGTTTTGGGCCTTAAAGACAAGGTTTTGCAGAGCAAATTACTGATGAAACCCAAGATCACGCTGAAAGAAGCCATAGAGGAAGCATCTTCAGCAGAAGCCACCAAAAGCTCAGCTCATGAGAAAGATGAACAAGACTATGGGCCATTCAGATGGGGAAAAGACCACTACAACTCATTTTGATGAACTTGAATCTGAGTCAGAAGACAGTGGAGAAGAAGAAGAAACCAACAGACTCAGAATGGAGCAGAAAAGAAACGACCTGAGAAGGAAGAGGTGTGATTTCCACTGCATAGGTTGTGTGGGAAACCACCCCCGCACTGAATGCAAGTTCCTGGACACCATGTTTTCACCATGTGAAAAAAGAGGGCACCTTGCAAGAGTCTGCAAATCATCCAGAACTCCACCAAACAGAAGAAAGTTTGCTACAAACAACAAAAACAGAGAAGTCAAGCCAAACAACACCAGTGAGAAAATGGGGCTCAACACAGAAGCAAATGGAAGGAATGAAACTCATCAAACTAACTATTGGTCATTCTTCCCCTTTTAAATAACAGAAAAATGCATGTCAAGGTATTTATTGAAGGAAGGCCTTGCCAAATGGAAGTGGACTCAGGTTCATACTTATCCATGGTGTCATGGAACACTATTCAAAGACTGATACCAGACATTCAGAAGACTCACTTCAAGAAGCAGGCATTAACTCTTAAAGACTACCAAGGGAACAAGATTCCAGTAGTTGGAACAAGAGAATTCAACATGAATTTCAAAGGTCACATCAAACGCCTACCCCTGACCATCGTGGATAAAGATCGCCCAAGTTTGCTGGGGCTAGAATGGTTCAACCCGCTGGGCATCGAGGTGACTGGCATCAATCACATAAGCAACACTGAGTGGAAAGAGTCCTTGAAGTCTGAGTTTCCAGAGGTCTTCAGCGACGGATTAGGCAAGTACTTGGGGACCCCATCACATTTAACCTAGATCCCAAGGTACAACCAATCAGATTAAAACCCAGAAGGGTACCCTTTGCATTGAAGGAAAAATTGATGAACAATTAGATAAACTTATAGCCCAAGGGGTGCTGGAGACCCCAGGTGAAACACCCATAGTCACGCCAGTCAAGGCTGACGGTTCCGTGAGAATCTGCAGGGATTACAAGGGGACATTGAACCATGCGCTACAGCAGCGCATATCCGGTTCCAGTGGTTCATCATTTATTACATTCTCTGGGCGGGGGCACAGTCTTCACCAAATTGGACCTGGCCCAAGCATACCAGCAGTTACCAGTAGATGATCTAACTGCAGAAGCCCAAACCATTGTAACCCATCGGGTGCATTCAAATGCAAGAGGTTACAATTCGAGTAAGTGTGGGCCAGGCATCTTTCAAAGCCTCATGGAAAGGATGCTACAAGGGTTGCCAGAGGTGGTGCCTTATTTTGATGACGTTTTAATCTCTGCTGAAAATGACACTCAATTACAGAAACTCAGAGAAGTTCTAACCAGGTTCAAAGAAGCAGGGTTAAAAGTCAAAAAAGAGAAGTGCACACTAAGAACTGACAAAGTAGAATTCTTGGGTTATATGATTGATAAACATGGCATCCACCCCACAGAAGCCAAAGTTCAGGCAATCAAAGAAGCCCCCAGGCCTAGATGCAAAACTGATTTGCAAGCATTCCTGGGACTTATTAATTTCTATCATATGTTTCTACCTCAGAAAGCAACCACTGCAGAACCCTTACACAGATTACTGGATAAAAAATCTGCATGGGTCTGGGGCACAAAAGAACAAGCTGCATTTAACAACATCAAGAGACAAATCACTTCTGATTGTGTCCTGATACAGTTTTCTGAGAATTTACCTGTAGTATTGACTTGTGATGTATCCCCTTTGGAGTGGGGGTGTTGAGCCACATGCTTCCCAGTGGAAGGGAAGCCCCTATTGCATTTTACTCTCGACTTTGACCAAAGCAGAGAGAAACTACAGTCAACTGGACAAAAGCGTTGGCTATCGTGGCAGCAGTCAAGAAGTTCCATGAGTATATATGGGAGAAGGTTCACCATTGTTATAGATCACAAACCTCTTTTAGGCATTGTGGCAGGGACAGACCAACGCCCACCATCCTGTCACCAAGAATGCTGAGATGGACTGAATTTCTTGCTGCTTATTCATATAAACTCATTCATAGACCAGGAAAAGACATTGGGCACGCTGATGCTTTGAGTCGCTGCCCACTTCCTTTGCACACTGAGGACCCTGCTCCAGAAACTTATACCTTCTTTCTAGAAACTGTTGCCAAACTTCCAGTTCATGCTGCTGAAATTGCTAGAGAAACTGCCAAAGACACTTCATTGGCTCCTATTATAGGCTGGATTAAGAAAGGTTGGCCACTTCAAGATCTACCTCAAGTTTCCCAACCTTTTAAATCCAGACAAACTGAATTATCTGTCTTGAGGGATGTATTTTGTGGGGTAACAGGGTGGTTATTCCTGCAAAATTGCAGAAAGAGGTTTTGGAAATGTTACATGAGGGTCATCCGGTATTGTCAGAATGAAGGGATTGGCCAGGAGTTATGTATGGTGGCCAGGTATTGACAAAATGGTTGAAAACTGGGTTGCATCCTGCCCAACTGTCAGTTAGTAGGCCTGCTCCCCTTGCCCCCAAACAGGAATGGGAATGTCCTAGGGGTCCATGGTCCAGGATTCACATTGATTTTGCTGGCCCTACCAGAGGGCACACTTCCTTATTGTAGTTGATGCATACTCAAATGGTAGAGGTTATCCCCTATGGCATCCACCACAGCAGATGCTGTTATCAAACAACTTAAGAAACTTTTGTAACTCATGGGTTACCTGATGTGCTTGTTTCTGACAATGGTCCTCAATTTACTGCTAATCTTTTTGAATCATATTTAGCACAGCAGGTATCAGACATGCCCTTACTGCCCCTGGGCATCCTTCATCTAACGGCCAGGCTGAACGCATGGTACATTTTACCAAGGAGAAACTCCAACAATTGGGTCCAGGGGACATCACTGAGAAAGTTGAAAACTACTCAGTATCCAACACATCACTCCTAGTCCATCCACTAACTTAACTCCTGCCGAGCTTTTGATGGGGAGAAAACTCAGGTCTACCCTAGACCGCCTTCACCCCACTTACGCGCACCTCTAGATTCCACCAGCAAAACTCGCACATTCACTGTGGGTGATTCTGTTTATGCTAAGAACCTTGTGGGTGAACCACTATGGATTCATGCTGGGATAACCCAGGTTACAGGTCCCAGGTCTTACAGGGTTCAAACTGAGAATGGTGTCTTGTGGAGTAGGCACATAGACGAGTTACGGTCCAGACTGCCTCTGGAGCATCCCTTGCTCTCTCTGGATTCCATACCCTCAGCCTCTTCTAGGGGAAGGGGAGATAATGATGGTAATCAGCAAGTGAGAATCAACCCCATGTGTAACGAGCTAACACAACAGGAACCATCCCAAAACCTGTCAGGGTACCAACAACCATTTTGCAAATAGAAGATTGCACATCACTACCTGATTTAGGGGTGACATTGGGTTGGAGATGGGCTGGGAGGAGAGACCAGGTTGTAGTAACCAAGCAGGTTCTACCAATACAAGAAGTCCTAATAAGGGAATGTTGCCAGATGCATTTCCTTCCTCACAAAGTGAGATTCCCAAAACACCTGAACCACAGGTCTCAACATGTAAGAGCCCCACCTATCTACAAGAATATATTAGATAGATGGGGTTTGAGTATGGACCAAACCTAGTGGGGAGGGGTGTTATGTATGCAGAGTTTGAATATGATTGGTTGTTCTTGTAAAGTGTTTGAAATCGTTGGTTTAAAAGTGTGGGAAAACCCTGCACTCTGATTGGCTGTCAGCTGCGGTAGTCGGCTATAAAAAGCTACCGCGGCTGAGCCTTTTCGGGTCCATTCTGAGCTGAAGTCACAATAAACTTTGAGTTGAAGCACTCCGCGTCCTGCCTCTCCATGCGAACTTAACAGCTACAGCACAAAGTTTTAGGAGTTTTGTTACATTCTTATTTAACCATTCTAAAGTTCAGGGAAAATAGATGCATTGTCTTTATACTTATAATGTTTGTTTAAGTTTTGGGGTTAGATACCCTCCTCTAGTGAGAACTTTCTGCAATTCTACAATTCAATCAAGGAATAGGCAAGTCTTCATATCCTGATTTTAAAGAACAAGGGGTTTCATTTGCTCTTTTCTTCCATCACTCTTCTGTGTATGTCTGTGGTTGTTTTAAAATAGTAAGCATAGATCCTAAACATGTAGAGCATATGCATAATGTAGACAAAAACCTGAGAGTGATAACAAAACTGAAAAATACATTTACCAGTTCCAGTTGTGTGATTTAATTCTGAAGTTTGCCTTGATACAAAGTCACGGCAATATTTGTATATTAAAAAAATATTAGACAGTAAATGTTGGTATGTATCACATGTTCTTCCAAATCATTCCCAGGATTTTAACCCTGTAGGCCAGAGTTCCCCAAACTTTTTGGCTTTGCAGACTGCCCAGGGTGGGGGCGGGGGGGAGAGGGGATGGTTCATGTGACCAGCGGACCAGCGTGCATGTGCAGCTCTATCTGCATGAGCAGTGGGCACGTGCATGCACGTGCTTGCCTGCTGCTTGTGCAAGTGGGGGTTGTACACACACATGTGCTTGCCACTTCTGTGGCCCGGTTCCCAATGGCTCAAGGCCTGGGAGTGGGCTGCAGCCTGGGGGTTGGGGACTCCTGCTATGGGCAATGTAAGGTTCCATATTGTGACCGGCACTAACACATGACTTTTTTCACTACAAATCACTCATGAAATAAATGTATGGCTTGTCAAAGTATCGAGTTTGGACAGGAAGAAATGTTACTGTCTGGATTTTAGGAGAGATACTTGGAAAGGATAATTACATGTAGATGTTATGGAATTATGATATTTCAGATTTTCCTACAGCTAATTTCTCTTCACCCTTAGGCCAAAATTAGAGATGAAGATTGAATTAGTGCCTTGTCCATGACTGAGGACTTTGAAAGTTCCTGAGTTTATACAAT
The DNA here is from genome assembly GCA_009733165.1 of Naja naja. Classification (NCBI taxonomy): domain Eukaryota; kingdom Metazoa; phylum Chordata; class Lepidosauria; order Squamata; family Elapidae; genus Naja; species Naja naja. The sequence continues at coordinate 20,593,466 of CM019159.1, read as the reverse complement.
GAGCTACAAAATCAACCAACCACATTCTAGCTGCAGGCTCTTTATAAGGGGATTGCTACACACCAGGAATTCAGCTGCCCTTTTCCACACAGTTTGTATTATATATAGTCATGGCTCAGATTACCAAAGTCTTGATTAATGTTTATAATATGTTTTCCTGGTTAACCAAAGTTTTAAAGCATTAAAGGACCAAAGGAATACTCATTTACAAAATTCTCTCTCATTTGTGGATAGAAGCAATCTAGAAAGAGGAATGTCAGTGTGTGTGTGTGTGTGATGTGCGTGCATGATTTTAGGTTAGCTATGATGATCTTTAGGTTTGCTCCATAGTATACCAAAAACGAACCACCAGAGGGTTCACAGAACTTCTGCCTAGCCTTCATATCTTGCCAGCCAGTGGTGGGTTTCGAATTTGTTTACCACCGGTTCTGTGGGCGTAACTTGGTGGGCACACTTTGTGTGCACACATGCACTTTGCGCGTGTGCAGAGGGTTTCCTACTAACCGTATCCTACAATCCTGCACTCTCCCTGTGTCTTCAACAGCTGATGCGCAGCAATCCAGTAGGCCGCACGAAGCAGCTGAGTTTGAAAAGCAGGAAATAAAGGTCAGAATAGAGCCAGGGCAGGTGTGATGGCCCAGCAGCTGATCGTCGGAGTGAACTGGTTTGCTCACAGATGATCGTTGGAGCTACAGGTTCGGCTGAACCAGGCCAAACCGGTAGAATACCACCACCATTGCCAGTGGTAGGGAGACACCATCAGATCCCACAGAGACAACATTTCTATATATTTTGTAAATCCTACAGCAGAGATCTGCCACATTACCACCATCACTCAATATTAAGAACTTTTTTTTGCCTCTAATCCTGCACTGGGTGGGACAAAGGCTCATTCTGCATTTAAAAGTTTTGAAAACCAAGGAATAAACAGGAAATATAAATGACTGCATTGCTGCCCAAAAAAGTACAGATGCTTTTGACAGCTAGCCTGCAGATAACAATATTTGGTTAGTAAACCTGAACCTTTTTTTTTTTGCAAAACATAAGTGAAGCTTTTGTTGGAAAATTAGTATGTATAATTTCCAGATCAAGTTTGTACCCGGGACGCTCCCAATCAGTCTCAACATTCAGGTCCAATCAAGATCAGAGCAAGCACATATACCACTCAAAATAGTTAGCAAAAATATGACTTGGTGTTTATTAAACATCAGCAAATATCAAAACAGTTAGCTAGCCTAATAGAGTAAGAAGAAGAAAAATGCAAGGGATGGGTGATGGAGTGTGACATGAACAATAGAATCTCTATCATTTGTCTGTGTTTGTTATCTAGTATTCTACACAGAACTTTCCAGCACTATTGGAAACAATATAATATCAGATAGTTTCTAAAAAGAGTGACTTTTGCTTATTCCTTGTACACTGCCCAGAGGCACTTAGTGAGATTGGTGCTCTCTAAATTTAACAGATAAATAAATCCCACTCTTATACTTTTTATGTGTAGAATAGCAGCAGAATGAGTTGGAAAGTAGGAGACAAGATGATCTCCCCCTCTACTTGGCACCATGAAGAAATAATTTGGTGGAGGAGAATGATGGATCCAACAGTTTTGCTCTTCTGTACAGTTCTCTTTAATCTCTTTCCTCTTTCTCTCCCTTTCTTCTTGAAAGAGAAAGGGGAAAATGCAGTATTTTACAGATTAGTTCTTTGAAGGTTACAGCAACTACTTGTCAAGAGATCCCCTCACACTGGTGAATAATTTATTAGAAGATTAGTTTAATTTTTGAATTTTGAAACAACATATTAACAGTTCTGAAAAATGGAGAAGTAGATGTGACTGGCTCATTGAAGCACTTAGCTGGCATCTCCACTGTAGTCCACCTGTTCTATCTAGCCTCAAATGCAAATTTACTTTACTCCAGTGCACCTCCTGAATCTTCTTTCCATGGAATTCCAAGGAATTGAAATTAAAACATGTGTGGAGGCCATGTCAAACTTTACCCTGTGGGCAGGAATAAACCATTTTGGCAAGCTCACAATTTCGGATAAGTAATATTTAATGAAGAAACTTGAGAGCCTCAAGCAAAGAATTTTAGCAAGTGTTGTAATTTAAGAAGCTCTATGTGTTGAAACAGTGTTCAAGCCCTTGTGGATTTGCTTTTCCTTCTTACTAAGCTAGGTCCCTTCTTTTGAGTGAGTTGGCTTTTATTTTTGTAACTCTTACATTGGATACTAGGCTGTTCCTTGCTGGCTGTCAGAGTACCAATTTTTTCAGCCACTTGTCCGTCTTAACTTAGGTAGAAGAAAAGAACCAAATAGTTGGGTTGCTAGACTAAAACATGCTATGACAACACTAAACTGTAATAGTAGGTTGGTGGCTCAGACTGTTAAATGCCTGCTCTTAAGATCCAGCTGCCTACAATTACTGTAGGCTCGAATCCCACCAGGCTCAAGGTTGACTCAGCCTTCCATCCTCTCGGGGTAGGTAAATTGAGGACCCAAGATTGTTGGGGGCAATAAGCTGACTTTGTAAAAATGCCACTTAGTAATAAGCAGGCATATACAATGGAATGAAGGCTATTGCTGAGCGCATTGGGTTGTGCTCCAAAAAATTGTAAGCCGCCCTGAGTCTCCGGAGAAGGGCGGCATATAAATGTAATTTTAAAAAAAATTCACTAGTAACTGAAATAGTGTTTACAACTAATTTGGAGAGCTCCCTGGGCAGAAAAATGAAGAAGATGAAGAAACCATATTATTATCATATAAGATGTTTCTCCTTGATTTGGTTATAGCAGGCATTGCATTAGCAATTTTATTTTAAGTAATAGTTGGAGGTTGTAGGATCTATTTTCTTGTAGTACAATGAACCATGAATGTCTGAAATCTTTAAATGCCTCAAGGCAAAACTAGATAATTGAGGTTGTGTGACACTCAATATACTACAGTGGTGTTAGATAATTTGCAAGTATATCCATATATGCAAATCCAGCTCCTGTGGTTAATTTGTCTTGGACAAATCTGAATAAATTTATTTACTCAATCATGATTTGGTTAACCAATATTTGCATATTTTGGGAATGCCGTTCTTAGAAAGTTCATCTCCTCTATCAACCCTTTTATACATCTCCTAAATTCTATTATGTTACAAAGCATAGCTTACTAAGCATACTAAATGCTTGTCTCCTACCTCAAATTTCTCCTGTTTTCCATTCAGAGGTCTCTTACATTTATAATTAGATTATGAGTCTCTTGGGGCAAGGAACTCTGTCCCAATGCTCTCTGGATAAAATATTTGAGATGTCCATTTCCACTCAGGAACTGAAGTTTCTACTTTGCCTCTGAAGCAGACACAGCCTCACCCTAACCTGACTCATAAGAACTTTTGCTCATTTAGAATTGATGGGAAAAATAATTGTTTACAGTATCTTAAACTACTTGAGGAAAAGGGGGAATACAAACATAAACCACCTTTAAAAAGGAGCAAAAGTGCAAGTGGGAGGAATCAGGTCCATAATATCTTTTTTTCATGGTCACTTACAACTGTGGCATATTATTGACAGCCTGAGGTAAGCTCTAGGCATCAACTTACATAAAATAGAATGAAATAGTTCCAGTTAGAAGTCTGTTAATTATTATATCTTAACAAATGTTCTTTCACAACTATATCTGTCCTTGTAAGGATCAATTGATAATTATGTTAAGATTGAACAAGAGAAAATATTTACATAGTGGCTGCAGTAAACAAAACAACATTGATTTAAAATTAAAGCTATTAAATTCAGAAAAAGCCTAGAATATGTTATAGCTTCCAGTAACAACTGAACTTCCCTATGACTCATCATCAGTGTTGATTTCTATGAAAAAGGAGGAGTTTGTTTTGAAAGGTACTGGGGTGGGAGGGTGGGACTATTCACTATTTAAATGCCTTGTCAGAGTAAAACAGCTGTTTCTTTAGGACAGTCACCATAATAAAAACCAGAAAAGAAACTAACTTAAAAAAAGCTTCACAATCTCAAAGATGAAGTTTATGTGGCAGATTTTTGCAATATTTTATGGAACATATGGCTATCAGCTCATTCCCAGGATTAAAGAATGTGGAGTCACTTGTTCACAGGTATGTTACAATTTGATTTATATCTGCAGTCTCTAAACAGTATCATCCTTTCTTCATTATCTGATTCACTGAGGAATGTGTGTATTTGCTACAGCCTTGTGTCCATAGAGAAAGATGTCAATCTTTTAGGCACAACTTTTTTCTAAAATATAAATCTGTATAGTGCTAGGATTCAGAAAAACCTCAGAATTATGTTTTCAGAGAATTAATAGATTTCTTATGTTGTATTGGGGCTGGTAATTCTTGAATCCATATTGACTATATTATTACCATAAAATATCAGTGATGTTTCTAGATTCTGCATATATATATATATATATATATATATATATATATATATATATGACAAAAATCAGAAAAAATGCAGCACATTGTCATATCACTATTACTTTGATTAATATAAAATCATTAAATTTTGTTATAATTTCTAAACTGAATGAAACATCTTGATTTGAGTCAAAATAAAAAGCTGTATATTAAAGTATGTTTACATGGTAATTTGAATATATAATGCTTAGATTTGGTCTTTCTGGGCGCCAATTGTATTTTAAAAAAATACATTATTTCTACTGCACTTTTAGCATGCAGTATCTTGAGAATGGTGGTTTTCTAAATTAACTCCACTTGAGGGCAGCAGCTTTGCAGATGGTCTGAGTTAGAAGTCAAAATTGTAAAATGCTAACTGATGCTTGAAAAACTGAGTTGTGAACCACTAAATGTTATTTATTTATTTATTATTTGAACTTATATGCCGCCCCATCTCCGAAGACTCGGGGCAGCTTACAACTAAAAACAAGAGACAATAAATACATTAAAAAACAATTAGATTAGATTATGTTAGAATGTGTTTGCTAGCAGAATGCCTGAAGCATAGCTGGAAGTCCAACACTGGTGAGGATTTATCCTCAGAGCAGAAATGCTTCAATTTACCTAGAAAGAAGGGAACAAACCCACACTATTGTTTCCCAGGACAGACAGAGTTAGTTCTGTGGGCTAATTATTTGGTGGTGTTATTTTTAGAGAAAGAAGGCTAAATTCCTTGGATCATTTAATTGTTTTGGCATAAGTTAATTTCTGCCTGGTAAAAACCCCATGATTATTATCAATGATGCATACTATAATACTATTTGAAGAGATGATTTGTAAGGTACAATGTTGAGCTGCACACAACCTCATTCTGACTTTGGTATCTCATCATTTGAGAGGTTATCAGCTGAAATTGATGGATGCAATTCACCAATCTTGTGTTTAATGGACATTAGGGAAAGCAATGATGGCTTGATTAGTTGGTGTTGATCCACATTTGCAATTTATGTACTGCTATAGGTGATTCAGATTAATGTTGTGCACCAGCTTGGATTTAAAGAGTAAAAGGTGCTTTGGAGCGTTTCAGGGTATACACCCATAGTATCTGCCACAGCTGCTTAAACTAAAAGTATTTGGAATGTACAGCAGCTGTGAAAGGCAGCTATATGATCCCAAGAAAAGGCAGAGCTACTTTAAGGAGTAACAAGGAACTATGGTCATGCTCCAAAAAACATTTTGCCTTTAAATTTAAAGGTCTGCCCCATCCTCACACAGGTGTTTGTTAATGAATTGTTTCATGTGGCTGAGCAAACCCAAATGCAGCTGCCTGTACTCTGATCTTGGAATAGGACTGAGGAAGCCTGATTTTGAGTCTACCTCAGCCATGGAAGTTCATTGTCTTCTGTGAATAACATATTTTTCAAATGTCATGGGGAGGGGAAAGGAAAAAAGATTGTCCCGTTGACTTCCCTCAAGTTCCAGAAGAAAATCTGGGGATATAAATCTAAACAAACCCGATAAATCCCTGCTGAAGAATATGCACCTGACACATTGTCATCAAGCATTCACAAAAAAAACCCAATTGATTGATACCACCTGAGTTGTGCTCTTTCCTCAAACACTGCAGATATTTATCCAGATAGCCACAACAATGTTGGCATGTGAAAGAGAAAGGGGGGCAAAAATTGCAATGTCAGCAATTGGATCAGCAATGATCTCATGCTACTCTTTTATGTGTGTTGATTTAAATTTACCTGAAAGGGTCTTTATAAATCTTTGCCAATCTGGTCTCCCTTAAATGTTTTGAGACTAACTCCCTAAATTGCTAATCACCTGGAAGATCCAAGTTGAGAAAGCTGCCACTGCACAAGATTGCACTGTTAATAAGCTACATTACCTAATGTTCTTTTTAAGGCAGAACCTATAGGGAAATCCCCTGATTTGACTTGCATCCTGGTGTGGTTAATTTTGCAACTAGTGTCTGGTGAACTTCTATGTGTGAAGAATGGATATTTTGCTATGTTCTGGTTCCTAGGAGGTGGGGGTGGGTATGTGTGATGCACTGAAAAAGATAAACGTTCACAACTTTTCCTTTATTTCCCATGATTAAAATACATTTTCAAAGGAGGAAATAGCAATATTTTACACGGGGTTTCCCTGATGAAGGAAAGTTGATTAAAAAGCAGTTAATGAATCATGAGGGAGCTCTTTCCCAATCAGATGTGGCTTCAGTTCTTCACCTTTGGTACAGTTCAGCTTAATGACCTGTGTGTTGTAATCTGTACAATTTGAGCAACTAGAAGAAAACAGCTTTAAAGTAAAAGTAAAGCCAAACTCAAAAGATTTGCCTATAAACTGGACTGTGTTGATTCATGTCACATCTTCATTTTTGCTAATTTATTTTGAAAGAGGATTCCGATTAAAGCCACTTGCAGATCAGAACAAAAGAAAAAACTCAGTTAGCACTGACTCATCAGAACTGAACAAATCATCCAATTGTTTTCCAAAAGAGACCTGGGCAGGGCAGAAAGGAAGCACTGTAAATGTGTTTTACTCCATTATGCTTAATGGATACTCATATAATCCCTCATGTAATACTACACCACAATACCTCAGCAAAGTCCTTATGTTTCATTGGCACTTCTTCAGAAAATGCTGTGGTCTGTAGAGTACAATTCAAGTTTTAAAAAATCATATGAGACCTTCACAAATACCCACCCTAAAGACTTCCAGTTCCCCATCAAGGATATACATCTCTATAGTCATCTTTTCTCATCCAAATAATAAACATTTATAATTTAATGGAGAGTTATTCCAGTAATGTGCAAGGAAGGGGTCATTGTACTGATTTCTTGGTTTGATGTGGGACCAAAGCTTTATTGAATTTGGCTAGTCCAGCCAGAGGGGGTGACTATTCTAAATGAAAAAAAAAAGATTATATCATTAGTATATGAATTGGAAAAATACCGGTAGGGTTGGGGCAATTTGTCCTGTGGCCTCAGCTTCTACTAGTTTGGATTACACATTAACTTTGTGCCCACAACCACAAGTGTCATACAAATTACTCAGCAGAGTCACAGGAGCATTGTGTAAGCCAGGCAAAGAATTTCTGAAAATATATACATTGGAAAAATGAACACATTTCAGATCCCATTTTTGCAGTTCTGAGATGGTCAAATTCTTTTCAGGTAAAATATGAGATGAACCTCATTTTAGAAGATAATAAGAAAATGACCTTTAAGGCATGGAATAGCACATCAAGCTGTTTCATGTTGGCCTGGAAGATCTTCCATTTCAGACAAGGGACAGCAAGTGACCAAAATCCAACAGCAAGTTTTTGTTTTACAGAAAGGAGAAGCAAAAAAGGAAAGGTACCTGTATAAAAGAGGAGACATTTCAATATCTATTCTCCACTTCGAGGGCTGAAAATGTCAGCCTTTACCTTCTGGACATGTCATTGTGTCTGTTCTGACCAAGGTTTCCTGAGACTGTAATTAAGCACATGCTTAGTCCAAACAACTCTTGTTTTATTTCAGTGCTGGGAATTATGTTCATTCCCAGCCCATAATGAGATAAGCACCCACCTTTATCTTTTTGAATTGCTGCCAACAACTAAAGTGCCAAATTAACTGTAAAAAGCCAAACAAAGTGCAAAATCCACACACAGCTTCAAGGTTTAATCCGAACAGAGCAAATGACATTGCTTCCTGCAAAGGTTCCTGCCCCTTTGCACTTCCTTTATATTTTATGGAGGGGCAGTCACCTTCAAGCCTTACTCCCAGGTCACCCTTTTTGTCTTAGCTGCTCTTGCCTTCTGGCAGCTCTGCGCACACACGCACCAGGAACAGGCTCCCCTTGTTCCTCTGCCTCGCTGCTGTCAGATTCTGGAGGTTCTGGAGTCAGCACATAACTCCCAGATGGCCCTGGCCCCATCTCTATATAGGATGCAGGACCCTCTGCAGGCTGCTGGTGTTCTTGCTGGAAATTCCATCCCACATCTAGGTGAGATGGGAGTAAAATGTGTAAGAAAATTATCTTAGGTGCCTTTATCCACTTCTCTTTTGAAAACAGGTTACAAGATAACTAGGAAAAACCTAGTTACGCCTACATTCTGACTTATCTAGAGTTACAGGGAGAGAGAGAGAGAGAAGTGCCTATTTGACTGGTACAGTCATACTGAAATAAGAAAGGAAAGAAAACCTCCCTCCAGGCATTAATACATCTTCTGTTTAGCGGGACAGAGCTGATGATGAATCTGTCTAACATGAAAGAGCAACTGTTTTGCTTTCTTTATCCTGTATATTGTTTCAAGTCCTAAAAAAGATTAGCATTCTGTGCTGTCCTTACATGCCACATGCTCTTTGAATCATTATGTCAATTTGGATCAGCACTAGATGACCTCATGTGTTCTTTGTTCTTTTCTTAGAACAAAGCTGGGGAAATAGGATTGAAATCCATTCAGGACTTGTGAATTTTATTTCCTCCTTTTTGATTTTACACACTGATGATTCCTTATTTTCTCACCAAGTTCCTTCTCATTGCAAACTGGAGTTTAAGAGTTTATTCCATTTGTCTAGTCTCCCCACTTGTAAAACACTAGAGAGATTTTATTTTTTAGATTTTTGTATGTAATTCAACCATGAACGCCCATAATGACTTCTACCGATATCAGAATTATTTTTATGGTTCGCTGAACAGTCAGCCAAGTTCTTAGACTGGATTTGGCATTTTTATAAATAATATTATTAGGTTTTTATTCTGGCTTTTTAAAATAACATATTGGAAGAAGACTTCCCAATCACCTAAAACACTGATCTTGGGTATCTGAGAAACATAAAACCAGTAAGAAAAAAATGAGTCTCTTTCTAATGGCAAACTGTTAAATTTTTCCTAGAAAATTGTATGTTACAATGTTATTGAAGATTTTATATTTATTATTAATTATTTAATATTGCATTTTATTTCATTTTTGGTACTTTACAACCTTTTCATCTTGGGATTATTATTGGGATAATAATTTTTCTTACCTATTTCCTGAATTATTTTTAGGAAGTTCTCAATTCTTTCTGTATGATTACAAATGGCTAAATCATTTTAATGATCAAAAGAAAGGGAAAGAATGAAAACTACCTGCTAAAAGTTATGATTTATATAACACCAACTATGAAGAAATTGATAACTAAGAACACCATATACATAGATCTGCATAAAATATTCCATATGTGGATGGTTTACACTGTTAAAAAATTAATTAGAAATAAATAGATACCACAGTAATAGAGAATATTATTACTATTAACCTAACTCCATGTACATACAATCTAGGATCGGGTGGAATTTATGGGCATCTATATTGTTTGTCTTTTGAAAGAAAATTTGATTTCAGATGGCATTGTTACATCTCCAGATTAAAAGTTGCTCAATCACTTGATTGTGCTATCAGGAAAAGAAATGTGACTCCCTACCTGGATCTTAGGACATAGGTTTAGAAAAACACTTGGATTTGACTTATTCTTGGCAGTTGTAGTTCAAGCATGCTCAGGCATAAGATGGATGGATACAAGTCTTTGTGTGCAAATGAATTCTCAAAATGCAGCATTTGTTGATAGTACTTTCATATCTACAATGCCACATTGGATACAATATTGTGAAACAAAGATTGACGTATACAGATTGTGAAAGAATCCTAACTGATTATTGATTCTACTTGTCTTTATGAGTTGTACCTTGTAGCACATTCCTTTGCTTACTAGTTAAAGGCATGACATACTGTCTTTGGGGGAGCTTATTCCCTAAGTAAATTATGCCACATTTCCATTCTCTTGGAGAAAGGCAAAATACCTTGGTTAGGAAGCTCTTACATGGCTAATCTATTTGGGGGTCATACAATGTAGTCCCTCAAGGAAATAATAGGCTGGAGATAGTACAACTCCAAATATGCTTCTGAGAACCATTGCTCTCTATTATATCATCTTTGTAATATTGCATCTTCGAAGAGATTTGGTTGCTATAAGTGAGCAAGGCACTGGACAAAACAGTTGACTTCCATGGCTGCTCTGTGAACTAACCTAGATGTCAAAGTGGAGGCCTAGCAGACTTACTGAATTAGCTCATGGAGATAAACTGCATTGAGTTAGCATCTTTGAACTGCATGTCCTTCCAGACATGCATTTGTTACCTCTTAACCTGTATTACTGTACTGCAGACTCATTTCTTTGAAAAGGAAACTATTTTTCACATACTGAATTTTCAAGGCTTTACATACACATCACTGTACACATTTTTCTTCACAACTTCCTTATGTATTTTAGCTATCGTTCATGAAGAAGGCTATATTTCATCTTGTTTCCTTTTTAAACTTCTTCCTGGTTTGCATGCTGGGTTTTTTTTTCATTGCAGTTTCCCAACACTGTTTAAATTTGCTTCTGTGTGGCCTGACTTCATAATAAATTGAATTACGTGACTGTTCCAAGTACTAACTGAATCTGTTTTGCATTCTGCAAAGGCTGCTGTGTAACCTATCTGGCCTAGTAATTTGTAGAAGAAATTTAGGATTAGGCTGTGGCAGAGTTCCCACATCTCATGTTATAACCATAGTGAGAGTAAACTACAATAGGTGGATTTACATCTCATGTTATCCATAAATTGCATTTGGGATTAAATCATGCTATGCTTAATCTTATACCTGAAAACAATCCTATAAAGATCAGGTCAATTTAACTTTCTGAAGAATTGCCCAATATTTTTTTTAAAAAGTATAAAGTGATGCTTAAAGCCTACATCTTTTTTTAAAAATTACATTTATATGCCGCCCTTCTCCGAAGACTCAGGGCAGCTTACAATTTTTGGGATACAACCCAGTGTGCTCAGCAATAGCCTTCATTCCATTTCCTAAGTGGCATTTTTACAAAGTCAGCTTATTGCCCCCAACAATCTTGGGTCCTCAATTTACCTACCCCGAGAGGATGGAAGGCTGAGTCAACCTTGAGCCTGGTGGGATTCGAGCCTACAGTAATTGTAGGCAGCTGGAACTTAAATGCAGGCATTTAACAGCCTGAGCCACCAAGGCCCTTAGCTTTCTAGTGTTATATTTACAGAACTTATATTATATTGGTTTGGTCTGCACATTGCATTTAATCAACATGCAGTTGGTTTACCTTAGCTTCATTCAGTGTGTGAATCCAGTCAATTGTGGCTTAGTCAACAATCTGTAGTTAACATGGGGCAGTGCATAATGAGCAAGTTTAGTGAGTAAGTAAACTTATTGCTTTTATGATCCCCAAGGGTGGGGTATGAGACATGGAATTGTTTAGTAGTTCATCCTTTTAATATATTTTAGCAGTTTGAGTTTAGACACAGAAACTCAACTACCATGAACAATTTGCCTGTGATAAGCTTAAAAGAGACTAAGAAATAGTCTTTTGTTAGTGACTGCCCAGTTTAGCAACTATTTGAAATTATGTCACTGCTGCAACTGACTTCCATATCTTAATCTCTGGATATGTTTATGCCCCCAATTCACATAAATCTGATTGAAGAATTTAAATAATGGCTCAAATATAAGCCAGCAGTGTGTTACAGCTGCCAAAAAATCCAATATGGTCCTAGGCTGCATTAACAGAAGGATAGAATCAAGATCATGTGACATGCTAATACCACTATTGCGTCTAGTTTTGGTTGCCATGATATAAAATGATGTTGCAACTCTAGAAAGAATAAAGAGAAGAGCAACAAAGATTATTAGGGTACTGGAGGCTAAAATCTATGAAGAACAGTTGCGGGAATTGGGTATGTCTAGTTTAATGAAAATAAGAAATACTGGTGACATGATAGTAATTTTCCAGTATCCAAGGGGCTGCCATAATGAAGTGGGGGTCAATCTATTCTCTAAAGCACCTGAAGGTATGACAAAAAGCAATGGATGGAAACTAATCAAAGAGAGAACCAACTTAGAACTAAGGAGAAATTCTCTGGCAATTAGAACAATTTATCAGTGGAATGATTTGCCTCCAGAAGTTGTGGGTACTCCAACACTGGTAGTTTTTAAGAAGAGATTGGAGAGCTATTTGTCTGAAGTGGTATAAGGTTTCGTACTTGAGCAGGGGATTGGACTAGACCTCCACAGTCTCTTTGAACTCTGTTATTCTGTTATTCTATATATTTGAAAATAGCAGAATGGAGAAGGCTGATCTGGACTAATATGATCTATTCCAGTTGATTGGAAAACCACTATGTCTAGTTTTTTTCCTCTCTCTCCCCTCTGTCTTGTTCTCCAAAGCTCATACTATGCTACATTTCCTTTCAATTTTTGCTACAGTTAGCTAAACATAGTACATATACATTACTTTAATGATTGGATATGATTTATAATTTTTTCTACTGCACTCTGATAGGTATTCCCAAAAGCTGAAATAATATGTTTAAAAATCACTGGAGGTGCAAATATATTGCTGAGTACCTAAGGCAACCCCTTCCCAAAACAATAGAACAGAAAATATACCAAGTATAGATTTATTTATTTATATATATAAATAAACACACACACACACACACGCACACATACCCTTATATCCAAAAGGCACATAAAATTGTTTGAAATTCACATTTGAAATAGATCTATAATTTAAACATCACTCAGTAGACAAGCAAATAGTTATATTATTTTATTATATCTTAAACAATGATTAAGCAATCTTGCTTATTGTGGTCAAGATTAAAGATCCTAAATTTTCATATATACTCAGTAAAGCTCAGTTCCTTAATTGTTGATGTGAATTATTCATCATGTATGTATATTTGCATGCAAATGCACCTGTATTTGCAAGCTGTATCTATGACAAGGAGTCTCTGTGTCTGGGTAGTATACCAACTATCATGTAGAACAGCGGGGGTGCTATGTGAGGATGCTTTTTGTAGATTTTAGTTCTGCATTTAACACATAGACTAGTGTCTAAACTTCTGGACCTTGGACTTTCTTATTCAATCTGCCTTTGGATTATGGGTTTCCTGTCTGGCTGCTCACAGAGGGTCAGATTAGGTAATCATACCTCTTCAGCCCTTATTCTTAACACTGGTACACCACAGGGTTGCGTGTTGAGTCCCTTACTCTATACTCTTTATGTGCATGACTGCATTCCCACTCACGCTAGTAATACTATTACTAAATTTGCAGATGATACAACAGTGCTGGGATGAGCCTGCCTACCAAGATGAGATGGACCAGTTGCTTTTGTGGTGTGGAGACAATAACTTGGTCCTCAACACCAATAAGACCAAGGAGCTTATAGTGGACTATAGAAGGAACAGATCAGACATCCAGCCCTTGCTTATCAATGGAGACCGAGTGGAGCAAGTGGCCAGTTTTAAGTTTCTGGGTATTACCATAAAAGAGGACCTGACCTGCGGTGCTCACTTTGCAGCACTGGTCAAAAGGGTCCAGCAGAGATTATACTACCTGAGACTTCTCAGAAAACAACAACTGAATGACAAACTGCTGGTGACCTTCTACTGCTGCACTGTAGAGAGTATCTTAACTTACTGCACCTCTGTATGGTTTGCCAATTGCACAGTGGCAGATAGGACAGCATTCAAGAGGGTTAATGTCATTGCCCAGAAGATCACTGGTTGCCCTCTCCCCTCTTTGGAAGAGCTTTATAGCTCCAGCTGCCTTAAGAAAGTTCAAAACATTCTCAAAGATCCATCTCATCCTGGGCACCCTTTTTTAAAAAATTATTACCATCTGTCAGACAGTACAGAATAATAAAAACAAGCACAAATAGGCTGAATAACAGCTTCTATCCCAGGGCAGTAACTCTATTGAATTCTACTGTATAGTGCAATATTAATGCAATATCAGGGGTTTTCAGTTCAATGTATAGAATGTGAAGGATGTGTGTTTGTGTTTATTTTCAATCATAATATACACCAAAGAAGGTATTTAATTTCATTGTACAAGGTGCAATGACAAGAAAGCAAACTGAACTAAACTAAACTACATTGCTACCTGCCTGTAGCTTACTTAGCCTTAGTGATTCATAAGAACCTCATAATAATAACCTTGTTATTGCAAATAGTGCTGCACATATCTGTCTGTTAAGGTGTGCAGTCTGGTTGTTAACTGCAATTATATAACATGAATCCTGAAAGAACAGCATTGATTGCCTACAACTAAAGTGGTGTCACTAGTCAATTAACCATAATTATTTAGGGTCTAGGTACTGAAAAAGAATATATATTGTAATGCTACTTACCTTATATATTAAGACCAGCTGCTTATGCTCTGCCAATGGGACTATGTCTCAGTGTGCTGGCCAGATGTGGCAAATTCTTTAGTTCAGTGCCACAATTAGTGCCCTCTTTCAAGAGATGCTTGGATGGCCTACATACTAATTTATTTCACAATTAAATATCCATTTCGCTAGATATTTCTGGGCTAATATTACACCAGGACCAGTCAGTTACTTTGCTTTTCTGTTTTTTACAATTTGTTATCATGTGTCTATTATTTTTAAACATTGTTGGCTTTATCTGAAAATTTACCATGCTGGGGTTCCTTGGGAAAGAAGCATAATATGAAATAACAACAAAGGCACTCTCATCTAAGAATGAGATGGGCAGTATCTAAATCCAGTAAATAATAATGCAGCTTTGTTTGATGTTGTTTCTCCCAGTCCAAAGAATTCCTCAGCATGACATACCAAAGATTTAAAATGGCAAAAGCATAAAAAAAGAATAGTGCAACTGTAAAACGAACAGTAAAAAAGCAGAAAATGTAAGGTCTAACAAACTAAAAATGTAAACACTAAATACAAGGAAAATTTAAACAGATTTAAATGGTGCTTTGGGCCACCCAAATGCCTTAGATTTGAATCAGTAAAGGGCATAATAGTCACTGCCAAGCAAATTATATGTGGAAAAACATTCTACAGCCTAGATTCTTGAAAAGAGGTGACAAGAGTCTGTACAATCTGTAGTAAAGTAAGAGGATTGTGGATTTTGACCATTTAATGGTATCTTCAGTGAAGGAGATGAACTTGTCATCAATTTCCATCCATTATTTTCAGTTTTTATCTTTAAAGCAAGACTGTTTAAATCCACTCCCACCTTTTAAGAGTCAACAACCAACATGGTTCTTTTAATCCTCTGTTCCCTAGGCTCTGCATACCCAAGGTCTCTAACCATTTTCATAGGACATGCTTTTCAGATGCCTCTCCATGAACAAATGCCAGGCAGAGATTGTACTTTGTCTTCCAGATATCTTCTGACAGGCAGAATAAAGGGAGGCTACTAAAAATTAAGGAGACTACTAAAAGTTAAGGGGACTCAGTGGCTCAGTGGCTAAGATGCTGAGCTTGTCGATCAGAAAGGTGGCAGTTCGGCGGTTTGAATCCCTAGTACTGCATAAAGGAATGAGCTCCCATTACTTGTCCCAGCTTCTGCCAACCTAGCAGTTAGAAAGCATGTGAAAATTTGTTCCATGCGCCTTTAGCGTTTAGTCATGCTGGCCACATGACCACAGAGATGTCTTTGGACACCACTGGCTCTTCAGCTTTGTAATGAAGATGACCACCGCCCTCTAGAGCCAGAAATGACTAACATGTATGTGTGAGGGAAACCATTACCTTTACTAAAAGGTATTTCCTCTTTATGCCTTTATTGAGGATATTTTGATGAATCATACTATTCATTTCAATTGTTCTACCCTACTATTCAGTTCAAATGTCCTACCAGTCAATGACTACTTCAGCTTCAACTGCAACAATACAAGATCACACAACAGATACAAACTCAATGTAAACAGCTCCAAACTTGATTGCAGAATGTACGACTTCAGCAACAGAGTGGTCAATGCCTGGAATGCACTGCCTGACTCTGTTGTTACATCCTCAAACCCCCACACTTTTACCATTAAACTATCCACTATTGACCTCGCCCCATTCCTAAGAGGTCTGTAAGGGGTGTGCATAAGTGCACAATCATGCCTACCATCCCTGTCCTATTGTCCTCATTTATTCATACCTATTTCCTGTGTTCATTCTCATACCTATTATCTTGTAAGCAATGAACAAACCAAATAAATAAAATAAATTGTGACATGATTTATATAGCTTTTGGGTTCTTAAGCTTTTTGCAGCTACAATTTCCAAAATTTTGTTTATCCAGCATTCTTTCTTATGACAAGGATTTTTGCTAGATGAATTATCTCATACCAGAAGTAGTGATTCTGTTATAAGTGTGTGGAAAGTGAAGTTGTATGAATTTCACATCCTCTGCCTGACATACGATTTAAATCCAGTAAGAAAACAACTTCTCTTCTTAGATATTTAGGATTTGAAATAAAATTTAATTAATGGAATATCTAATTCCATAACTAACTTAAATAATGCTTTTATTGTGATGTTATTTAAACATTGCTAGGTCTGGTTGCAAATCTCGATGTGAAAACATAATCCATACATCTGTTATAGTTGTATACAAAAATGGATTTATTCATCTGTCAAATCTGTATTCTACCTTGTTTTGGCTCATGGACTCCAGAAATGATAAATTGAAAGATAACCTCCTGCTTTATCTTGCCTTACGATATTACAGATTAGCTGAAGAGAAAATAGGTAGAGACATAAATTAGAAAAGGAGCTATTTCTCCTGAGCCAATAAATTATCTCATTCTGTTGCCCTTCTTCCTCAACTTGATATCATCCAGAGAGATTAACTTCAATATTCGTCATTCAGGATGCTGAAGGAAATTGATGGGAGCTGAAATGGGAAAGGGACTATTGGGGTTACGATATGAAAAATATGAAAGAAAGACCAAAAGTTACATTATAGTAGAAACTAAGGTTGGTTTCCCACAAAAGATACAGTCTCTCTTTTGTTGAGCTTCATTTTTTCCTTTGCCCTCTGATTCATGAAGAACTACAACTTCTAACAGTATAATCACATAGTGGATAATACCTTGTTGAAGCCTGTTCCTGAGATTAGGTCTCAGTTACTCACCTATGGTTTAATATAGGTAATAATAATCCAATATTTAAAGTTGCAATACTATAACTGAATTGCAATACTGTTACTGCAATCCTTAATTGTGGTGGAATGTGGAGATAATTATTTCCAAACAAATCTTTGGCTTGAGGAAAAAACTGCCACCTTTGGAATGTTTTGTCAATTCCATTGCAAATACTTTTGTTTGCCAGAATTTTCAGTCATAGTACAGTTTGTTCTTCAATTAATAATTATTTTCTGATTTTTTTTCTCTCCCTCTAATTATTTTTTTTGTATTTGAAATATTTCTCTAAAGTTTTTATTTGAGGGTGAATTTGCATAATATGCTAAGCTATTGTTGTGGCTTAAAGAATACATGTGGTACCATTTCCCTTTCATTTATGTGGCTTATTTACCACAAGCAGAACCTGATGTGATCATATCATCTGAATCTACGGTGGCTGACATTTTTGTTTCTAGAAAACAAATGAGGAAATCAAATTTCATTTTCTGCAAACCAACAATAATGGGAGTCAAAAGCTTAAAAACCAGATGACATGAAAATCATATAAATCTCCAGGACATACTAGGTTAGAGGATAGTTTAATGAACAACAATTTCTTTCTCAGACAAGCAAGCAAAATCTGCTGTTTTTATTTATTTTATTTTTATTTTATTGGACTTATATGTCGCCCCATCTCCGAAGACTCGGGGCGGCTCACAATTAAAACTTTGGTGGCTTTGGTGGCTCAGGCTGTTAAATGCCTGCTCTTAAGATCCAGCTGTCTACAATTACTGTAGGCTCGAATCCCACCAGGCTCAAGGTTGACTCAGCCTTCCATCCTCTTGGGGTAGGTAAATTGAGGACCCAAGATTGTTGGGGGCAATTAGCTGACCTTGTAAAAATGCCGCTTAGTAATAAGCAGGCATATACAATGGAATGAAGGCTACTGCTGAGCGCATTGGGTTGTGCTCCAAAAATTGTAAGCCGCCCTGAGTCTTCGGAGAAGGGCGGCATATAAATGTAATTTAAAAAAAAACATACAAATACAATAAAGAATTAAAAAGAATTAAACAACTATAAAGTCCAATAAGACCGAATTAAAATACTTTAAAATTATCCCATACCCCCCGTGAGGTGGTCACAGCTCGACTTGGTCGAATAGCCAGGTCTTCAAATCGCGGCGGAAGGTGCGGAGGTCCAGAGGCAGTTGGTTCCATAAGTCGGGGACCGCCACAGAATAGGCTCGCTACCGGGGGACCACCAGCCGACATTGACTTGCCGCCGGGACCCCAAGGAGCCCTTGCCTGTGTGCCCGTACAGGGCGGTTGGCACTCGATATCAGCAGGAGACGCTCCCTTAAATATTGTGGACCCATGTCATGTAGGACTTTGAATGTTAAAGCCAAAACCTTGAATCTCACCCGGAGTGCAACCGGCAGCCAATGCAGGTCGCGCAGGAGGGGGGTAATATGGGAGAATCAGGTGACTCCCATCACCACCAGCGGCGCATTCTGCACCAGCTGCAATCTCCGGATGGTATGCAAGGGCAGTCCTAAATAGAGGGCGTTGCAGTAGTCGAGTCGCAAGGTAACAAGTGCATGGGTGACTGTATGCAGGGCATCCCAGTCCAGAAACGGGCGAAGCTGGTGAACCAACCAGACCTGGGCAAAGGTCCCCCTGGCGACGGCCCCCACCTGCTCCTCCGATTGGAGCCGTGCATCCAGGAGGACCCCCAGGTTCTGCGCCCTATCCACAGGGGGCAACACCACTCCCCCTATGGTCAACGATGGACATTCCTGACTGGACCGAGATGCCAGTATGCACAGCCACTCAGTCTTGGCCGGGTTGAGCCGAAGCATGTTTCCGTCCATCCAGATCTGTACCGCATCCAGACAGTGAGTCATCACGGAGAGGGCATCACTGATCTGGTTTGGGGTGGAGATGTGTAACTGGGTATCATCAGCATACTGGTGATACCTCACGCCAAAACCACGAATGATCTCACCCAGCGGTTTCATGTAGATATTAAATAAAAGGGGGGAGAGGACTGACCCCTGAGGGACCCCACAAGTGAGCACCCTTGGGGCCGACCTCTGTCCCCTCATCAACACTGATTGCGACCGCCCCGAGAGGTAGGAGGAGAGCCACCGAAAAACAGTGCCCCCCAGCCCCAGCCCCTCGAGGCATCGAAAAGGATACCATGGTCGATGGTATCGAAAGCCGCTGAGAGGTCTAATAGGACCAGGACAGAGGAAAAACTCCTGTCCCGGGCCCTCCAGAGATCATCCATCAGTGCGACCAATGCCATCTCCGTGCTGAAACCAGGCCGGAAGCCCGATTGGTACGTTTGACATTCTGTTTGTTGTCTGTTTTGACATTCAGGCCTAAAAAATTAATTTATTTTGAAGAAGACAAGAGTAAATTTAATCTGAAACAGATGTTCTGAATAGACAAAAGGAACTACTGGACAAGTCTACAAAATGTGGTAAAAAGTCAGGATGGGAGTCATGATGGTGCAATCAAAACTCTACCTGTTTTTTTTTAACAAATATTTTTTACCAGATCCTGCTGGCACCCTGGGGGCTATATTGAACTAACTGTGTAGGGTCACTTCATGCAATATAACCATAGTATGCCTTTCAAATATATTCATAACTTTGACTAAATTGGTACATGCTTTTTCTGCTGCATCAAAAGCAAATATGATCCTGAAATAAAATGTTAAAATCCTGGGTAGTGTATGTTAGGGTTGGGCCAATTCAAAGCTCACAACCTAAGTACAATCTTTTAAAATTACTACATCTCTACCAAGAGCATGTTACAAAAAATATATAGGAGGATTGATGATGCTAAAGTAATTAAATTAGTATGGGGAAAGGAAGGAGTGTCCCGTAGACATGCAAAATAGATAGTTGGTGAAATTGGGTCTCTATGTTTGTATTTCTTTACAAAATAAAATACTTCCATTCTGCTGACAGTCATTAGTGCGGTTCCCCATGCTAATTTTCTGGAGTTTCAAATCTTTCTTATATAAGAAGTATGGTATCTATAAGCAGTATGTGTAAAATAACCACTGTGCAGAAATGGTAGCATTTCATGGACTGCTTCAGGAAGATTATTTGTGCCTGTGTATACAAGTAGTCTTCAACTACTATTAGGGCCAAAAATCCACTGCAAAGAAAGGTGGTGAGAAAAGGTGCGTCCAATTTTAGGGCCTGTTTTTGCCACAGTTGTAAAGTGAATCATTATACTTGGTAACTGAATCACATGGTCACTGAAGCAAATCTGGCTTCCCTCATTGGCTTTGCTTGTTGGAAGCCAACTGGGAAGGTCACAAATAGTGATTACATGACTCCAGAACACTGCAAGTATCATAAATACATGGTGGCTGCCAAGCAACTGGATTTCAATTACGTGACCCTGGGGATTCTATGATGTTTGTAAGTGTGAGGAGTGGTCATAAGTAACAGAGTCATAAGTCACAAAAATATAATATATTAATATAATGTAAGCTACAACTAAGTTAGAAAAATGTGGGATAGACAGCATCACCACCAGATGGATTCATCACTGGCTGACAAACTCAATATATAGTCCTTAATGGAACTACTACTACATGGAGGCAAGTAAGGAGTCTGGTACCTCACGGTTCTGTCTTAGGCCCAGTATATTTCAATATCTCCATAAACAATTTAGATAAGGGAATAGAAGGGGAACTCATTAAATTTGCGGATAACACCAAGCTGGTAGGAATACCCCAGAAGATACGCTAAAGATCCAGAGAGATCTTTAAAGACTTGAACACAGAGCCCTAACTAACAAAATGAAATTCAGTGGTGAGAAAAGTAAGGTTTTACACTTAAGCAAGAAAAACCAAATGTACAAGTATAGAATAGGTGTGACCTGACTCAATAGCAGTAACTGGGAGGAGGATCCTGGAGTCCTAGTGGACAATCACTTAAATATGAGCCAGCAGTGTGTGGCAGCCACTGAAAAAGCCAATGCACTCCTAGGTTGCATTAATAAGAGGGATAGAATTCACATTATGTGAAGGGTTAGCACTGCTTTATAAGGCCTTAGTATAATTGATTCAAGTTTTTGTTGCCACTGTTGGAAGAATTATCCTTCTCGGTTCAGTTCCAAGTAGGAAAAAGATACTGGAAGCATGGAGCCTGTTTGGAAAGATGGTTTAATGGTGGACAGGACCACATGGCTTGGAGCTCCAAAGTGGAAAGGATGATCACATGCTTCAAGGTGAAGGAAAAGAGAAGGAAGGGCTGAGATGCTGAGAGTGCCTGGTTTTATACCCTCTGTTGAGATTTGAATTGGAGCTTGTATTCTGATTGGTTGTCAGACTCCCATGAGGCCATGCAGGGGCAACTCTGTAGGCTGTCCTGAGTCCCAGGCTTGGTTGAACCTTGCTGGATGATGATGTACTGAAAAGGGCTTTTGGCAATTGCTATAGCTTTACCTGGAGATCTTTGTTATGTAAAATATTCTGGCCCAGGCCTTAATGGCCCACCCATTATCAAAGGTGGGGGTGAGCTTTGGCTTCTGAGGTGAGTTTCTGCTTCTGAGTTGGTATAATAACAGTACTAATAGTATAACCAAAAGAGTTGATCTAGGTTTCTTCTTATGTTAGGTTAATTACATTTTTATCAATTACTACATTTCTATCCATCTACCTCTTTACTTTCTATATATATATATAGGTCTTGGTTATTTGGGTCTTGTCCCGTGTAAGATTGAGAGTATCTTGGCAACATTTCGACAAAATCTCATCCATCAACTTCAGGCTGGTGTCTTCAGCTTTGTTCTTCGTTCTTCATTCCCAGAAGAACGAAGTTGAAGACACCAGCCTGAAGATGACGGATGAGATTTTGTCGAAACGTTGCCAAGATACTCTCAATCTTACATGGGACAAGACCTGAATACACCAAGACCTACATGCCTTTACCAGTGAAAATCTACGAAAACAAATATCTATATCTATATCTATATCTATATATATATCTTCATAATCTTACTTTCTCTAATTTCTACCTCTTTTCTCTATCCATTCATAGAATTTATTCCATGTCTGAAAATATTCTGAATCATCTTTGTCTTTAATTTTTAAAGCTAATCCATCCATTTCAGCACAGTCCCAAATTTTCCTAATTATAACCTCGTCCATTCATATTTTTCCAGTATTAGCATATGTAATCCTTGCTGCCCTCAATATGTGTAACACTAAATATGTGGTCACTTTGTCAAGATCCTCTGATAGTATACCTAAATGGCATGTTTCTGGTTTAAACTCAATATTTTGTTCAGTTATCGTTTCCAGCCATTTATGAATATTCTCCCAATATTTTCTTGCTTTATCGCATGTCCACCACATATGGTAATAGGTGCCTGCGACCTGGTTGCATTTCCAACATTAGGAGATAGGTTGCCAATTTTGCAGGTGGTAAATGCCACCTGTAAAACATCTTATAGAGATTTTCTTTGTAGCTGAAGCCATAGTCATTTTGTAATTTCTGTTCCAAAGTTTTTGCCAATTCTCTAATTCTATATTATAGCCAAGGTTTCTTTGACTATTTCTTCCTCCATTTTGTAGTTAAGTAAATAATTGTATATTTTTAAATCAATTTTTCATCCGTCCCCATTGAAATTGTATCCAATGCTGTAGGATCTTTATTTATACCCCATGTTCTAACATCTTTCTCATATCTTGACTGAATCAGAAAATACGGCCACCAAGCTAGATTAACCCCTTGGTCCTGTAGTTGTTGCTTGATTTAAGTTCACACCTCTCATTTAAGATATCTTTAGAGAGTACAATTTTTTCTAAATTAATGAGATTTGGATATATAAGTGCCTCCATTGGGAAGAACCAGACTGGTATTTCCCTATACTGTTGTGGTTCAAAAATGTTTATGAATGAAAATTTATAAAAATAATAAGAATACCATTGTAATTTTGAAAGATCACTGCATGAATGATTGTAAGTCAAGGACTACCTGTAAATAGATGTGGGGACAGGGTAAAAAAAATGGTGATGGGTCATAATCCATCACAAACAGTCTGCACAGGAGTGTCTTATCAGGTAAAGTCATGGATTCAAGGCAGTTCTTGAACCATGCCAGAACAGTAGATCAATCTGAAATAATCTGAGAGGATATCATCCTGCTTCCAGGTCACTACAAAATGCAGGATTTATCATACTGTGGTAAGCAGTCTAAACTCCTGATGACAGAGTTTAGACTGCTCCGTTCTTCATGCGTGTTGGCCTCCAGCCCCTTGATCATCTTTGTTGCTTTTATCTGCACTTTTTCCAGAGTCTCAACATTCTGCATTGAGTTTACTTTACTGGATGATGGCTTAACATTTGCATACCTTATGATAGATATTACAGATTTTAAGCCCATGCTTATTCTTAGAATTGTAGAGTTAAAGAGAACTTGGAGATTATTTAGTCCAGGAGCTTCAGGGTAGAATTTGCAGTACAGGACCTGCTTTTACAACCCAAATAGGTAATTGTCTAGTCTTGATATCAATACCACTTCAGTGAAGAAGGGCCCACTATTTCCCAGGCATACCCTTTCTCCAGTTTATTAGGAACCTTTCCCAAGATTTAACTTGAAATCCTTGCTTTTTCACCCTTTCATTTGGGTCCTTCCATCTGGAGTAACATAAAGCAGATGTACTTCATTTCTGGGTGAAAATTCTTCACATATTTTAAGAAAGTGATTGCATCTTCCTTTAACTTTCTTTTATTCTAGATGATTTCTTTGGCATTTCTAACCAGGATTGAAATCTTATGTGTGATTATGTTTTGGATTTCAACCACATCATTCAAGTGACCCCTAAGAATTAATGTGTATTTTTATATGAATATATGAGTGTTATTTGTCTTATTTTATTCCTTAGATATATTATTTAAATTAATGTATCTTAATTTTCTCCTCCATAGGGATTTCATTGCAAACATCAATTTTCTGGTAAGTATTATATTTTCATTCTTATTATATTTCATTCATTCTTAAGATCAGGAAAGCAAAACTTTTGAATGACCAGTCAACCTGAAAGCTCATTAATTTTTTTGAAATTTTCTTCCTATTTGAGGACCTTCTTATTCCTCCTCAAATGTCTTGGGTCATGTCAAGATATAAGCTTTTCTGTGAATCACCTAAATAGTGTGTTTGTTTTTAACAAAAATTATTTTTAAAAAATGAGGCTTCAATTCTCAGAATACAAAATGTATTATCACTCGTACTATTTTGATTGTATCACCCATTGTACCTCAAAGAAAATATCAGCACCTACACAAGTACTGCAAATGAATAATCATGGGCATACTCAATTGTCATATACCAATGGTGTTTTTTTTTTCTACACCAACTTTTCTGGATTGTAAATTATTGTATAAATAGCTATCAAAATCTCGAAACAGAGTTTTTGAATGGGTGAAAGTTGCACACTAGCAATGTAGAATAGTTACTGGACTATACATCCTGACATTGGACCAGCAGTCTCTTGCGTTATTGTATGTTCCAAATTCATTTGTCGGTAACTCTTGTTATAGGCCAAATATTCAATTTGGATGCAATCTATAATGAAGAGCATGATATGCTTTTGATTGTTTGTATATGTGTATCTTCAATGGCTATCATCACTTAAAATCACTTAACATTTTTATTTATTATTATTACTTATTTATTCATTTTATCTTACCATTATTATTTTTATAAATAAGGCAACAAATATACATAATATTTCCTCCTCCTATTTTCCCCACAAAAACAACCCTGTGAAGTAGATTGGCTGCAAAAGAGGGACTGGTTCAAAATTACACAGCTGACTTTCATGCCCAAGGCAGGATTAGAACTCACAGTCTCCCAGTTTCCAGCCTGGTGCCTTAACCACTAGACCAAACTAATCTGTCTACTGGTCTACCCACAGTATTCTGTCTGGTATATTCAAGAAGGTGGATATAATTTTCTTTTTCTTCATCTGTTGTGGCCTGTAGTGTGCTAGGTGTATTATTCAAGCACTTATTTATTTATTTATATTTTTTATTTATCTATCTTATATGCCCATGATGGTGAACCTAGGGCACATGTGCCACAGGTGGCACACAGAACCGTTTGTGTGGGCACGCAAGCCCCAGCAAAACTTACCTGCACTGTGCATGCCTCCCAGCTGATTTTTGGCCCGTTTGATGCCGTTTTCGCCCTCCCAGAGGCTCAAGGGAAGCCTCTGTGGCCTTTGAAGGCTGAAAAATGGGCCTTCCAGAAATACCAGAAGTGCCAAAATGGGCCTGTTTTCAGCCTCCCGAGGCTTTCCTCAAGCCTCCGGAAGGGCGAAAATGGCCTCCCCCGGGCTCCCTCCGCAGGCTGAAAACATGTGCTTTCAGCACACCACAACAAAAAGGTTCATCATCATTGTTATATGCCTTCCATCTCTGCTGGACTGGGCCAGAGGTGGTATGCAGCTGGTTCTGACCAGTTCTGGAGAACCGGTAGCGGAAATTTTGAGTAGTTCAGAGAACCGGCAAATCCCACCTCTGACTGGCCCCGCCCCCATCTATTCTCTCCTCCTGAGTCCCAGCTGATCGGCTGGGTCTTCTTTGGTTGCCCTGCACAGGAGAATGGAGCTGGAAAGCAGGTTAGTGGGGTGGGGAGGGAATGAGGATTTTGCAGTAACCTTCCCCTGGAGTTGGGTAGGGATGGAGATTTTACAGTATCCTTCCCCTACCACACCCACAGAAGTGGTAGTAAAGTTTTTTTAATCCCTCCGCTGCTCTAGGAGGCTTACAATAATTAAAAGCCACTAAAAGCATCAAAACATCAGAACAATAGAGATATGGGGAATCAAGTGAATAAAGATACCTACATAAAAGGATTATAGAAAAGATCAAATCTTGTGAAAAGATGGTTTACAACCTGGGCTCTCTGAATTTTTATTAGAGTAAGTTGTTGTATTTCAGCTTTTATTGTGCCCTTCATTCTTATTTTCAGAAATTTCTTTATTATCTCTCTGCTTGTGGCCACTTGAACGTGCATTCCTACAGTCTTTGAGTCAGCAGCAAGCTTCCTTATGTCAATTTCTAAGTCATTTTTTTTGTCTCGGTGATGAGGCCACCCAGTGGTGCTGTCTGCACATATTTGATATTAAACGGATTCCCTGGTTTCATTTTTTCTTTAATGGGCATGGTCTGCTGATGAGAAAAATATCCACCCATCACTCTTTCTTCTATGAGTTGGGACTGGGGCTGGGATTGGGAGGACAGAAAGATTTTATCAGAAGGCAAAACTTGGAGTACTGACCTATGAAATGGAAGAGGGTCCCACTAATTTATTGGGCAGCCCCCTTCTTTCACAAAATGATCCCCAGGGCAGCCGATGTTGTCACCTGAATATCAGTTGACAGGAATTATTTTATTTTATTTTTATTTATTTATTTTGTCAAGCATGCATTTGGTAATATATATAATTATAAACATGATTATTAATACATGAAATAGATACGAATAAAACATTCAAACATTAAGACAAGGATGGTAGGCACGTTGATGCGCTTATGCACACCCCTTACAGACCTCTTAGGAATGGGGTGAGGTCAACATTAAACAATTAGTGGACAATTAGTAGGGAAGCAAGGTGGAATAGGGTGAAAGCTCTACTGATCACAAACCATCTCCTAGTGCAGTGATGACATATCAAAGGTGATATTTTGGGTGACACACCACTGCTCCTCAACTCCTGATGAATATTCTTGAAAGCATGTTCCATTTTTGGGAGGCTTTGGAAGCTGCACAGGCTGCATGAGAATGGTGTATGCTCTTGTGTGGCCTCCGGGCCCTGTGGGAGTCATGTGAGAAGGTCATGTTCTTGTGTGGCCTCCTGAGTCTCCGAAAATTGTGCAAGGCCTGTTTTCATGCAGTGTTCACAGCATTTTCTGAAGCTATTTCAAAAACAAAGACGTTGTGCAATCTGGAGCAGCCTCGACTAGGCCACAGGTGCTTGTGAACGGAAGGAGAATGCTGCCTACTGGTGCGCATCTTGGGAAATGATGCTAGGCAGCCATTTTGAGTGACTTTGGTGGCCTCTACTCCAGGTCCAACCTGAGTGCTGCTGATGAGTGCCACAGTTCAGGATAGCTGAGACTGGAGGGCAGCGGGGCAGAGAGAGAATTATTTCTGAACAGAATCTCCATTGTTATAAAGATTGAGCAGTGGCAATTTCAATGGAAAAAGAATATTCAGTTCATTTTATACATCTCAAAGAATTGATATAAGATATTTTATAGCTAATAAGGCTAAATGATGGCTAAAATGTGTAAACCCCACCCCAATGCTGGAAATGATCAGATTGGGTCCTTTCTTCCAAATCCAATGTTAATATGGCAAAACTCAGCAGCATTGGAAATTAATTCTTTGCAGAATGGAATGAAGTTTGAAAGCTGTAGTTTCATTTCAACTGGCGATATTTCTATTAAACTTTACTAAAGCACATACTCCTTCAAATTATACTCACCTGGCATTGTTTAAGAGAATAGCTGCAAGAATTTTATCTGCTTTTACTGGAAAAGATCCTTCTTTTCCGCCATGGAAGAATGGTTAATTTAACTGTGGGAATATGCTTTGATGTTTAGAATAACCTCATTGTCTAAAAAAAAAATCTTCTGTACAATTCAGTCATATTTTGAAATTATTTTTGGACTACAATTCTATGCATTGAATGGTACATAACCCTAATTTGGTCCTCTGGTTATTCACTTTTGGGGGGAGGTGAGGGAGGGGAAGTATTTAACCAAATGGGTCTTTTATTTCCAAGTCAATTGTATAACTTAAGAGAACATTAATTAAACAATTAAGAGTTAGATTGGTGTAATGGTTAAAGGCACCAGGGTAGAAACCAAGAGGCCATGTGTTCTAGTCCTCACATAGGAATGAAGCCATCTGGATAATTTTAGTTTAATCTCTCTCTCTCTCTCTCTCCTCCCTCCCTCCCCATCTCACTTCCCCTCTCTCTCTTAGAAGAGAGAGGTAATGATACACCATTTCTGAAAATGTAGCCAATAAAACTGCAAGGACTTGTCCAGGCAATTGCCAAGAGTCAAAAATGATTTGAACACAAAAACATGTTTTACATGGGGAGTAGGTTTTCTCCTTGGCAACCATTTTGCCCTGTGGGTGATGCATGCACTAGTCATCTTCCCCAGTACTGACATATTTGGTCAGCTCCTAAATTGGCCCAAGACATTATGGCCAATGAACATATAATTCCTTCCTCCAAGGGAAGACTCTTGATTGTTCCAAAATTCTCTTTTGTGTTAAAGTACAATATGTACTGATGACTTATGCAACTAGCCCTCTTGAGTCAGAATTGGCTGGACAGGGGACATATTTACCATTGTTTTTTAGAAGATGTGACTGAAATATATGTCTGTAGTGCATTGTTTGACTAGTGAATGTCTCTCCTACCCTTAGTACATGACGGATGATCATATAGACGTCTGAGTTTTTCTCCAATGATTTATGAAATTATTTAGCTATTTCATGTTTGTTTTTATACAGAGGCACATATATACATATATATTTGTTACCTTTACAGTGGAAGCTGTGAGAAGTTTCTGCCATCCTATGTCTGCCTCCCTCTCTCCAGTCAATCTTAAAAACATCAGGCTTGGGACTACAATGAAGTGTGAAGATCACAGGCATTGCTCTCTCCACTTAAGTGTCAAGGCAAACCTGCAACTTAATGGTAAATCAGATGATTTCACAGAGAATGTGGGTAATAACTGGGGGCTCTTGTTCAGTGGAAGAGAATGTGCAGAAAATACAAGCTCTACTTCCAGTTCTCTAGAAAGATCTAGGAAGAATTCCTGTCTTTCCCGTGGAATTATTGCATATGAGAGAAGAGGAAACGTAGGGCATTCTTTGGGACTTGAGAAATCCTTTCTGATAGGGCTCCCATCACAATATTGGTGATGGGATATGGTGATTCTATCTGGGAGTGCATACTTGTTCTGGTATCCAGGGCTTGTACACACAAGCTGGTCTTGGTGTAGAATGTTCTCTTAGGAGGAGGGATAGTGCCAATAGGTTGCATCATAATTAACGCTACCAAATTTGAATTGCAAGAATATGGATGATCACTAGATAGCAGCAAAAGGATGGGAATTGTTGTATGGTTTGCTCTCATCCTGTGGTCACACCAGTATATACAAAGGCAATTTAAAACAATGTGAAGTTCAACAGTGTGGGTTTCAGCTCGGTACAATGGGAGAATATACCTTGGGTTCTTAAGATGCCTCCAAGTGCCATTAAGAAACTACAAATTAAAATTAAATGAATGCAACTGGAAAGAAATCAAGAAAGATAGCTATATCAAAGAAAACAATAAGAGTTGTTTTTGTGCAGCAAACAAGCTACTGTAAATCAATATTCCCAGTTGCATGAAGACAACAGGATTCCATATTGGAATCTATGAAAATACTTTCTCTAGCAGAACTTTTAGTGGAGATAAAGGAGATACGAAAGTAGGAGAGTCATCTGTCTAATCAATGTTGACCTTATTGGATTTGGCCAAGCTGGATTGGCATTTACAGAGGTTGGCTACTAATACACTTTAGCTCGATGAAAGTAAAATTAAAAATTGGACCTATTGCTGTTTTCTCCTACATTTTATTTGGTAGAACTTTGATTGAGGACCATTCAACTTTCAAAAGTGAGATGCTCAGCTTTGATTAGCTTACAGGTTCTAAAAGTTATGCTATTTGTTTCAGAGGGCTTTTTATTTCTATGGTTCATTCATAAAAGGTCCCCCCTCTTTCATAATATTCTATTGGAAGTGAGTAATAATTCCTTCCCCTCAAAGTCTGTTTCTTTGAATTCTGAATTTGCAATTTTTTCTACATTATTTTCAGAAAATATGTCTGGTGTTGAAATTTGTTATCTCCTGATGGTTACTCAAAAAACCAAGTGTGTGAAGGTGAAGATTTCCAGGGGACAAAACGCCCATCCTGAGGGAAATAAGGTAAAAGATCTCAGTTGTTTTTGTCATTTTATTGGAGCAAAATTTAAATTATCCAGGAAGAAGGTGATATGGTGTCTCTCAATGTAAGAATTTGTTTTTTTTAAGCTGATAGGGCAAAGTTATATGTTCAGAGGTAAATGTGGTGTTCCCATTTTCTCATTTTATAGTGCTATGAAGTTATTTACAGAACAGAGTTGGATAGAGTCAGCTTTTTGAGGAAGTTCAACGAAAAAATACCAACCATGAGTACTCAAACTATCTTTATTTGAAGGTTACATTAACAGAATCTTATAGGTCTATAAGTACCATTTACTTTTACTCTCCTAAATACTAAAGAGAGCCCCTTCTGATATGCTTTGTCTATCCCCACATCTACTTTGGACTCACATTTCTCTTATTTGACTGTTGTCTAGGTTGTGACTCTTCCTTCTATCTTCCAAGGTCATTCCCACAGATCATTACAAATATTTATTTATTTATTTATTATTTAGACTTGTATGCTGCCCCATCTCCGAAGACTCAGGGCGGCTCACAATTAAAACCAAAACATAACAATAAATTAATTTAAAACAATATTAAATAATCACAAGTCTAATTTAAGTTAAAACCCCAGTGTACCATTTAAAATTTAACCCTCCCCCCAGGAGATCAGCCTAGAAATAGGAAGGCTTGTGGATCTTCCCTTGCAGACTATCCCCTTATATTTTTTATCTGCTATCACTGAGACTGCAGAAAAATCCAGATGTGCTTATTTATTTAATAAATTGATATGGCAGCTCATTTCACTGAATGTGATTTTGGGTAGCATATAATCAACACTCAAAACAATGTTATAGCTATTTTAAAAAGCTAAAAATATAAATAAAAGCAAGATTGCTGGAGAACATACACCTAAGCACAATATAATAATTATGAGGCTTTCCATGGGATGTCCAAGGCTGCTGGAAAAGTTAGGTTTGGGGGATTTTCTGAAAGATTAACAGGGATGGGCTAACCTCACCTTCGGCGTGGGGATGATGTCCTAGAAGGCAGGAGGAACATGCTATCTGGGTCCCATCAGATGAACCGGTCCAAACTGGTAGCACACCACCATTGATTCAGAAGTAAAGAGCACCAGTTCAACTCACAGAACAGACATACAACTATCCATGCAACTGTAATTCTGCATCAGTTGAGACTCTCAGATACTCTCGAAGCATTAGTAGTAATCTACTCTGGAAGTAACCAGAGCATGGGAATCTGGGAGAAGAGCCTATAGCAATTCAGTAAAAGCTACAAATGTTGCACAATATGAAGTCATGCAAAGGCCCTCCTAGTCAGCACTGCCACTATGCCAGTGACTCATATATCATTGTGTAATGGGATCATGGCATGTGTGTGACATTATTTTGTCATCATCATAGCTTCCAATCTCCAATGTTGGCTCTGGAAGTTATTTTTGGATTAGAAGTTATCTATTCTTTCTATGCAGTTCTGGCATTTAAGTTTATTTACCACAATATTATATCAGCCAAATGGTTGTCTGGCCAGAGTAAGAATGAAGATATTTAAACTATTTAAAACAGGATCCCCATCACTAGTACAAAAGGAACAAGAACTGGTTCAAATTGTTTCCACATTCACTGACTGATTAACATCTGTCTCCAAGAGTATTAGATTTACGTCTGCCTTGTGCTATGAAAATTTGTATGATGATGACTATGTGTGGGCTAAGAATATTGCACGCCATTGCTCCCATATGGATTTATTTAAAAGAATATCCCTGAAAACATAAATCAAACAATTATTCCCCATAAGCTTAGTTACATGCCCCATGCTCACTTCACATTTTCACAGAAAATATTGTGTACCTCTCTCTCACTTCAAAAGGGAAGAACTTCCAACTAATCTGCCAATTCCTGAAATCTAGATTTGGCAATATACTTTTACAGACTTCTTCTTTTTGAAAAAGCAGTGAATATATAGATATTATGGTTAGGAAATATTACTATAGAAAGGACATCTAGGGATTTTCCAGAAAAGCTTATACCTCATAAAAATACTTTGAGTTTGTTATTGATTCATGGGTAAAGGTTCGAACATTTCCTCAAACAGAACCTTGGTGGTGCAGGCTGTTAAACGCCTAGCAATTAGTTCCAGCTGCCTGCAATTAGTGCAGGCTCAAATCCCACCAGGCTCAAGGTTGACTCAGCCTTCCATCCTCTCGGGGTAGGTAAATTGAGGACCCAAGATTGTTGGGGGCAATAAGCTGACTTTGTAAAAATGCTGCTTGGGGGGCCAAAAAGCCTTAGTAATGAACAGGCATATACAATGGAATGAAGGCTATTGCTGAGTGCATTGGGTTGTGCTCCAAAAAATTGCAAGCTGCCCTGAGTCTCCGGAGAAGGGCAGCATATAATTATGAATAAAAATAAAAAATAAAAATAAAAGTAGATACTATTGGTATATACCAGAGGCGGTATTCAGTGGGTTCTGACCAGTTCTGGAGAACTAGTAGCAGAAAATTTGAGTAGTTCAGAGAACCAACAAATACCACCTCTGACTGGAGATTTTACAGTATCCTTCCATTGCCACGCCCATCAAGCCACACCCACAGAACCGGTAGTAAAAATATTTGAATCCCACCACTGGTATATACATCTATATCTATATGCTCATCTGAGTCCAGTTGAATTGATTGGATACAGTATTTGATGCATGGGGGAATAAGAAATACAACCCCAGTTCCAAGGCCAATGGTGTTTATTTTTGACCAGCTTCCTGAAAAGAAAGCTAAATCAGAGCCAATGTTGCAATGCAACAAAATCTTTTAGATGTTTTACTTTGAATGAAATCCTCCTCTATTCATTATGGTGTATTTGTGGGTTGTAGAGGAGAGTCCCGTCTTAAGTTATTTTTATGTTTTTAAGCCTTTTTATGTTTGCTTTTGTTTTTTGTCTTTTTTCAGGTTTTTTTTATTTTTGTATTTTAACTTTTTTTTTTGAATAAAATAGAATGAAAAAAAAAGGATATGCCTCCACATGTCAGTAGTTCTGACCTTAACAACAACAAAATTTCTATATTGGAAACACTACTATTTTATCATAATCCAAATCGCTGAGTTTAAAATAAAATGCAATTGTGGTCCTGGCTCAGGAGCCCAGTCATTTTTGCTTTAATGAAGTTGCTTCCTGGATCTTCAGTGGATGGGCAAGTTCTAACAGTAGGGCAGAGCTCCTACAATTTCAAGCAGATTGCTGTATAGTCCCAACTGTCAAAAGTGATGAGTTACATTTGGAATTTTATCAATGCATTTCTTGAAACAGGATAGCGTTTGGAAACTTAGAACATAACTAAGTGAAATCTAGGAAATTAATAAATACAGAATAACAGAGTTGAAAGGGTCCTTAAAAATCTTCTATTCCAACCCACTTGCTCAGACAGAAAACCCTATACTATTTCAGAGAAATGGTTATCCAATCTCTTCTTTAAAACCCCCAGTGATGGAACACACACAACTTCTGGAGGCAAAGCCATTCTACTGGTTAATTGTTCTCACTGTCAGAACATTTCTCTTTCTGTCAGACTTACTCAGGGTAGGAGAATACAATAAAAATGACACATAACATTAATACATTTGAAAAAATAATCTTAGCGGAATGCCTGTTTCCTTGTGCTCTTAATTTGTGAAGTAGTGTCTAAACTGAAGATTCTTTTCATGCAAACAGGTGAAAATACAATTTAATTGCTTTGAAGTCAGTGTGGGGCAACATCTCTACGTAACCATGACAACAATTCCAAATTATTGTGGAGTTCAACAGACTCAAGAATATTATGTTGAAGGTAGGAACCATTAAAAAATGTTGATCTTGGGTGTGTACGTGCATGCAGCTGGGTGCACTTGCATGTTTATGCTAATGCAAACTACTAAAATAAAGATGATGCTGACACAAATATCAGTTCGGGTGATTTACAACCATTTGCCAACTGTTTGAAGTTACAACAACACTGAAAAAAGTAACTGACACCTGGTCCTCACACTTACAAATGTTGCAGTATCTCCACAGTCAAACAGAGCTGCATGTGTGTTTGCCTGCTACACATGTAGTGCCATCCTCTCTCTTCCTCCCACTGCCTGTCCACAAAGCTGAAAAGGTTGGGGAACTCTGTTTTAGATCATGCCTTAAAATCAGGATATTGAATTAAATGGCTGTTACTTAATTGTAACAGGAGTACTTTGCAATCTAAAAGTCTGTGTTGTATCAGTAATCCCCTGGGCACATGAAGAACAACTTGTAGTTTACTAGCAAAAATCCAATTAACTCCATGTTCAATTTAGGGTTTTCTGTCAATACAATAAGGAAAATAAACAACCTTTAATCAAGCAGTACAATACTTCTAAATTTTAGGATGTCCATCTTATTTCTATAGTAGTAGTAGCAGTACTATTACTACTAGTAGTAGTAGTGCAAATTATCTTGTGCTTAAGTAATATTACTACTACCTGTGCCTTTAAACTGTGATACAGTATCCTAAAAATTTATTCCTGTGACTAACATTCATTTGATGAAAATAAAAAGATATTGTTATCATTTTTACAATAAGTTTTCAGCCTATTTGGGATATGCAATACTGCTTTTTGAAACAGCTGTTAAAGGCTATGCAAAACTTTGGTGGGATGTTTTGCTTCTGTGAAGGTTTATGCAAATTTCCAAAAGCTGTTTCACAAAGCAACATGTTCCCAACACCCGTGCAACCTGCTTTTAATGTCAAACCAGCCACTTTCCTTTGCTCTAGCACAGGGGTCTCCAACCTCGCTAACTTTAAGACTTGTGGACTTCAACTCCAGAGGAACTTCAGCTCTGGGAGTTGAAGTCCACAAGTGTTAAAGTTGCCAAGGTTGGAGACTCCTGCTCTACCAATTCTAATTGCTGAAAGAGACTTTTGCTAACACACTGTTTCTAGAATTGCTGGATGTGGCAACTTGCACATCTGGACTTTCTCATTCTGCAGCCTAGTATCTTTCACTGAGGTGAAGTCAAACCAATAATGGGGGAAAGAAGACTTTTTTTCACTATGAATTTTAGATGCAGTTTGCCCTGTTGGAATCTGTTCCTATAGTTAGGAAGCACAAATCTGACTGGTTGTGGAGAAGATATACTTGTTTTTGTCCTCCACCTATTATGGTCCTTTGAGAACTTCTGAAGTACAGGAGAAGTGCCTAGAGATTGAAGAGTTAACAATTTTTGAAAATGGGTGAGAAGCTGACTCAGAAAACTATAGACCAATCAACTTGACATCAAAACCTAGGAACATCCTAGAATAGTGATTCTGAACCATGGCAACTTTAAGATGTGTGGACTTCAACTCCCAGAGTTCATAGCTGGCTGGAGAATTCTGGGAGTTGAAGTCCACACATCTTAAAGGGGCCAAGGTTGAGAAATACTGTCCTACAAAAAAATTCATGTTATGACCCTGCTAGACATATTCTCTGATGAGGAGGATGGAGAAGAAGTAGAATCAGGTGTATTTAAAGACAATAAACTTAGCAGTGGTGGTGAAGCCAATGACTCCATTCTGGTTGAAGCAGGCCCATTAAGTCTCCAGGCCACCCAGTTATAGGCAGAGGTATGTGATAATGAGTCCACAACAGAGAGCAGGATTCTGCAGATCTGAGAAATCTGCCAAGAAGCCAACATAAGGGTCAATGCTGAGGAGCAAGCTGCCCTAACTGTGTATTGAAGAGGCTCAGCATGATTGGTTTATTAGCTTCACTCCTGGAAGCAGAACAACTAACCAAGCCTCACTTCTATCATGTTCACTTTGCTGTGCCATACTTAGAACTCTGGATTCCATTTCGTTAGGCCTCTTGTCTTGTCCCTTGGATTTGTCACTTATTTATTGGATTCCTGGTGTTGACCTGTGCCAAGTCTGTGAATATGGCTTGCATAGCCTGTGACAGATGATTGGGTATATCAATAAAAAGGACTCTTCTAAAAAAAATTCTGCTTGAGCTTCCATAATGCTGGACTTTGGCAAGCATCCAGCTTGCTGTCTTGTTGACTGGCAGCCAGCAGTGCTGGCACATAAAATCAAATAGTGGATTTGCAAGCACTTAGAAAGGAACAAGGTGATTACTAGAAGTAAGTATTGGTTTATTAAAACATATATTGCCAGGGAAAAAATATCCAATCAATGTGTCTGACCTAAAGTCTCACCTTGTTTTGTGTCAGAAAAACAGGAACTAGAAAGGTGGAAATTATTAATTTAAATTTTAAAAGATTAAAAACTTTAATAAAAACATAAATTTATATAGTTTTAGCCCAATGCTGAAAGTGGCCTAAAGCCATAAGATTCGTAAACCAAGGGATTGCTGAAATGGAGTTAAGACTACAGTAAAATCTTTGATAAACTTGACAATAGTCTTCTTAATAAAATGGAACAATGTGGGATGGGTAATTGCAGTTGGTGGAATGACTGCATCCTAGTGTCTATTGAATTTATATGTACACAGAGAAAACATTTGGGAGAAGTACCGGGGCCCGAAGAGGAAATGAGAAGATGTGAAAAGTGAAGGCCAAAGGGGTCCCAGTGGTAGTAGGAGCACTCAGGGCTGTGACTCCTCAATTGGAGGGATGGCTCCAGAGGTGGTGTTCAACAGGTTCTGACCAGTTCTGGAGAACCGATATCGGAAATTTTGAGTAGTTCAGAAAACCGGCAAACACCACCTCTGACTAGAGATTTTACAGTATCCTTCCCCTGCCATGCCCACAAGCCAGGCCCACAGAATGGTAGTAAAATTGTTTGAATCCCACCACTGGGTGGCTCCAACAGATCCCAGGAATGACATCAGAGCTCTCTGTCCAGAAGAGTGTAAGGTTAGGAACAGCTAGGATACTGTGCAGAACCCTCAAACCTCCAGGCTAGAGGTCCCAACATTATGAAAGACATATACCCATAGAGGTGAGATATTATTCTTTTTGTATTTCAAATAAATAAATGTTATCAGAATACCAAGTGAATAATGTGATTCCATGTGAACCTTTATAATTAAGCAAATTCGTTACTCCTTCCTTCCTATCACTCCTCCCTCCAGGAAGGCTTAGAATCAC
Source organism: Naja naja (assembly GCA_009733165.1). Classification (NCBI taxonomy): domain Eukaryota; kingdom Metazoa; phylum Chordata; class Lepidosauria; order Squamata; family Elapidae; genus Naja; species Naja naja. The sequence goes on along the minus strand of CM019159.1, from coordinate 20,555,946 downwards.
ACTAAGTCATGTTTCTATAATGGCTTAAGTAAGCCATTATATCAAAAGGCACTTCTCCAAAATCAAAGCAATCACACATAGTCCTAGAAGCAGAAAGAACATAATTGTATTTGAGAAAAAAATTTCCCCTCTCCAGGTTGTCACTCCAATTAATTTCCTTATTTATATCATAGCTGAATCAATTAAATATGTGTAATCTGTATGCTATTAAGAGGTTTCTACTGATTTCTGACCATCCCTCATGAAAATAAAACAGCAGATGTCTTAAGAAAACAAACATGTTGAAAATCTGTTTTTTATTTTGCAGACTGCAGAAACAATGATGTGGGGAAAAATATTCCAGATTGTTTTGGTAAGTTGAGGTCTCCGCATATTTAGTAGTCTACTAAACGTTTCATCAACAATGACAAATGGGTATTATCTATCAAATTCAGCTTGATTCCTAAAAACCAGTTCTTAAATTCTTCTTTTTCTTCTGAAGCTGGCCGCCTGGGGTTGAATCAAGGGGTCCAGAAATAGAACACAGTGAGGACTGGAATGCAAAAGTAGCACAACTTACTAAGAAAAGGGTACAAAGATGAGGGATCAAACTATTTTCCAAAGCACCAAAAGGCAAGACAAGAAATAATGGTTAGAAACTAACCAAGGAGAGAAGCAATCTAGAACTAAGGAGAAATTTCCTAATGATGAAAGCAATCAACCAACTGAATAGCTTGCCTTCAGAAGTTGTGGGTGCTCCATCACTGGAGGCTTTCAAAAAAAGACTAGACAACCATTTGTCTGAAACAGTATAGGGTTACTTGCTCAAGCAGGGAGTTGAACTAGAAGCTCTCCGAGGTGCCTTCTGTTAAGTTTGCATGAAGAGTCAAACGTGAAGAGCTTCAGTAAAGAGTTTATTCAGTGACTACAGCTCGAATGGACCCGAGTTGGCTGGGCTACAGCTGCCTCTTATAGCCAGCAGCCGTAGTTGCCAGCCAATGGGAGTGCAGGGTTTCTTCCCGCACTATTTAAACCAATACCATTTAACATTTTACAAGAACAGTTCAAATAAACCAATAACATTCAAACCTACATACATAACACCTTCCACTTCTATTAATCTATATTCTAAATAAGATCTGAAGGTAATGAATGAATGAATATAACTTTATTACAGTCTTAGACCAGCAATAGACATCACCATTTACAATATACATAAAAAATACTAACACATTATTCACATTATTATATAAATAACACATTATAATACATTAATAGTGGATAAAAACATCTGTTAAGAAAATACATGTTCTCAAACAGTTAGGGGCACTCCCTGGTTTATATGAGTGGAGAGCAGGGGTGGGATTCTACCAGTTCGCACCTATTCGCTAGAACCGGTTGTTAACATTCTAAGCAGTTTGGAGAACCGGTTGTTAGAAGCAATTACTGGCCTAATCCTGTAAGGAAGGCAGGAAGGAAACATTCTGGTGTTGCTTACAGAAACTGCCTTTCCGTTAACCCTTATTACATTTTTGGAAGGACTAGACTTCCTGTCTCAGGAACATCTCTGGAGTTTTTCCCCCCCTCCTTTGCTGGTACTTTGCTTGTGTGGAGTGGCCATTCAAAGTTACAATGGCACTGAAAAAAGTGACTTATGACCATTTTTCACACTTACGACTGTTGCAGCATCCCCACAGTCATGAGAGGCCAGGCGAGGAGATGCGTGCCTCAATGTGAGTGATGTTGAGTTGGTCACACCCAGCCAATAACATGACCACCAAGCCATGTCCACCTAGTCACATGACCACCAAGCCATGCCCATCACCTAAGCCACGCCCACAGAACCAGTTGTTAAAATTTTTGAATCCCACCCCTGGTGGAGAGCCAATAAGTATGTGTGTAAATATCATTTTCCAAAGTTTGTTCTATCTCCAAAAATTGTCACAAATTGACAGCTATAATTCTATAACCAATTTTTTTCTAGTAGACATTGCAGCAACACAGAATTTTGCCACTGCACGTGTAATAGCTGGGTTTGAATCCTGGAGGAGAAAGCCTACATAAACATTGTCTGCCCCCCCTGGCAATCTCTCTAGTAAGGGGAGAATATACAATGACCTATAAACTCTGTATAACTCATAGTACAATAAAACATGTGAGCTATCTTCAACTTCTGAAGGTAATGAAGATTCCTTCTAACCAGTGCCTGGAGAACAATGGAACAATCTGGCCAGCTTGAATATGGAAATCTTAGAGTAGCTTCTGGGTCTTTTGATTTGAACTTTGTTGTACTTTTCACCCTAATTTTAGCTGATTTCCAAATCTGATGTGTGTTTTTTTTAATCAGATGGGGAACAGAGCAATGGCTGAATACCTGGTAGTTTAAAAAGACAGTTCCATATATATCTCTTGAGACTAAAGATCTTGAGTTTTATAGCTTCCTTGTCAAAAATAAATGTGATTAAAAACCTGTATGTAATAATTGGAGAACCAGTTTAGTGCAGTGGTTAAAGGCATCAGGCTAGAAAGCCAGTAATTGAGAGTTCTAGTATGAAGCCAACTGGTTGATCTTGGACCACTCTCTCTCAGCTCTAAGGGGAAAAAGGCAATGGCTCAGCAGTTTCCACTTTTCCTGGATGAAGCGGACTACCTAGATCCGTACCAATCGGGCTTCCGGCCTGGTTTCAGCACGGAGACAGCATTGGTTGCACTGATGGATGATCTCTGGAGGACCCGGGACAGGGGTTTTTCCTCTGTCCTGGTCCTATTAGACCTCTCAGTGGCTTTCGATACCATCGACCATGGTATCCTTTTGCGATGCCTCGAGGGGCTGGGAGTGGGGGCACTGTTCTTGGTGGCTCTCCTCCTACCTCTCGGGCGGTGCAATCAGTGTTGACAGGGGAACAGAGGTCGGCCCTGAGGGCTCACTTGTGGGTCCCTCAGGGTCGGTCCTCTCCCCTTTATTTAATATCTACATGAAACCGCTGGGGAGATCATTCGTGGTTTTGGGGTGAGGTATCACCAGTACGCTGACGATACCCAGTTATACATCTCCACCCCAAACCAGATCAGTGATGCCCTCTCCGTGATGACTCGCTGTCTGGATGCGGATCTGGATGGATGGAAACATGCTTCGCTCGGCATGGCACACATGCTGAGAACTGCTAAAAACCCGCCAAGACTGAGTGGCTGTACATACCGCATCTCGTCCAGTCAAGATTGTCCATCGTTGACCATAGGGGAGTGGTGCTGCCCCTGTGGATAGGGCTGGAACCTGGGGGTCCTCCTGGATGCGGCTGCAGTTGGAGGAGCAGGTGGGGGCTGTTGCCAGGGGGACCTTTGCCCAGGTCCGGCTGGTTCGCCAGCTTTGCCCGTTTCTGGACCGAGATGCCCTGCGTACAGTCACTCATGCCCTTGTCACCTCGCGACTCGACTACTGCAATGCTCTCTATTTAGGACTGCCCTTGCACACTATCCGGAGGTTGCAGCTGGTGCAGAATGCGGCCGCGTGGGTTGTGATGGGAGTTACCCGATTCTCCCATATTACCCCTCCTCGCCACCTGCCGGTTGCGCTCTGGGTGAGGTTCAAGGTTTTGGCTTTAACATTCAAAGTCCTACACGACATGGGTCCACAATATTTAAGGGAGCGCCTCCTGCCGATATCAGGGACCAACCGCCCTGTACGAGCACACAGGCAGGGGCTCCTCGGGGTCCCATCGGCAAGTCAATGCCCGCTGGCGGTCCCCTGACGGCGAGCCTACTCTGTGGCAGCACCCGACTTATGGAATCAACTGCCTCTGGACCTGCGTCTGGCCCCTGACCTCCGCACCTTCTGCCGCAATTTGAAGACCTGGCTATTTGACCAAGTCGGGCTGTGATTACCTCACGGGGGGTATGGGATAGTTTTAATTTTTTAATTCAGTTTCATTGGACTTTATAGTGGTTTAATTCTTTTTAATTATTTATTGTATTTGTATGTTTTAAATGTGAGCCACCCCGAGTCTTCAGAGATGGGGCGCCATATAAGTCCAATAAAATAAAATAAATAAATAAATAAATAAATAACTTCTGCCAAGAAAAACTGCAGAAACTTCTTCTGGCAATTGCCAGGAGTATCACTGACTTGAAGGCACTCATTCACACATACACACACACACACACACACTCTTTCACACACAGAAAGTAATTATTACAAAATGCATATGTTTTCTAGTACTTTACTTAATTTGACCACTAAAGGACCTACTTTCAATTGGACATCCGCAGTCTGAGACATTTCATCTTGGGATTCTTTAAGAGTTGATACTTGGTACTACAATTTTATTTATATTTACTCCAGATAAATTTGTATAAGATTCTACACTAAAATTTAATAATTATTCAAATCAAATTTCCTATACAGATGACACTAATATTCCAAATAACTAACGTAAGAAGTCTGTAAGGGATGTGCATAATTGCACAATCATGCCTACCATCCCTGTCCTATTGTCCCCATTTATTCATACCTATTTCCTGTATTCTTACTCATGTTTATACATATTCCTATTATCTTGTAAGCGATTGAAAAATCAAATAAATAAATAAAAATAAAATAAAATTTAAACTCCTCAATTATCGTGTCTTGTATGGACACACAATTTTGGCTGCCGAAAATACAAACATAAAACAGTACCATTACAGTTTTTTCTTTGTTGTAAATTTCAGTGAGCAAAATCGCTTATAATGTGGACAGAACAAGAAAAACCGTTTCAGTGAATATTTCAGATGTCCAAAACACAGACTGTTATGTCCGTTTATGTCATCAAAGATTTGTATGTGAAGATGTGGGGCCTGTTACTTTGGTAAGTACTTGAAAGAAGCTGAAAATGTTTTATGAAATTAATTTAGCTAGCAAAACAGTATAGAACTTCTTACCTTACTGAAGGCATTTAAAGGGTAACATAATTCCATGGGACTTCTAAGAATAATAGAAATACTATACATTTTTAAAAATTATTTTTTCCTTTTGCACCATTCTTCCTTGCACCCTTTTCTCTTTTTCTTCTCTCATTCCCTCAGGTATTTAAAGACATCTAATTGTGAGAAGTTAAGTGAACAGAAATTCTAAGGATTTCTAAATGCAAATGAAAAGATTTGGATGTGTTTTCACTATAAAGGGTTGATAGAAAGAGAATACCAGTTTATGAAAAAAAAATATGGCATAGGATATAATAGGAACTGTTGGAAGTTGAGTGGGATGCAGATTTGATAAATTAGAATTAGAATTCTTTATTGGCCAAGTGCAATTGGACACACAAGGAATTTGTCTTGATGCAAATGCTCTAAGTGTACATAAAAGAAAAGATGCATTCGTCAAGAGTCAAGAATCATAAGGTGTAACAATTAATAATAGTCATAGGGTACAATAAGCAATCAAATCATATTAGAAAACAGTCAATATAAATTGTAAGGATACAAGCGACAAAGTTACAGTCATAGAGTCACAAGTGGGAGGGGATGAACGATAAGGAGTAATGAGAAGATTAATAGTCATAGTGCAGACTTTGTAAATAGTTGGACAGTGTTGAGGGAATTATTTGTTTAGCAGAGTGATGGCGTTAGGGGAAAAATAAATCAGGTGTGAGAGGGAAAAGAAACAAGGATACATAGGCATAATTCCTAATGTGATCTGGATCCTGTTGCTATGTTGGAAATTGTCTTTGTTATATATGTGTGTGTGTGTATGAAGTTGTATTCAGTTCTATGTAACTAATGGTTAATGACTAAAGCTTATTGTGGAAATAGAATGTTTTAACTGAGGAAAAGACAGAATAATAAAGGACAGGAAAAGAGGTACATACAGTTGTTCATGATACTGACATATTATAGAGGGAAATGTGTCTGCTTTTTGGAATATCAGAATGGAATCATGAATAAAAGAACACAGGGTGATACAGGACAAATGAAATGAAGTATTTCTTCATTTAACCCATAGTTAAGCTACTCAATTTTGTAGCTATTAATATATACTGGTGGCTGCTAAATTGGCCAGCTTTAAAGCGGCTTAGATTAGTTCATAATAATTAAGCCCATTTGTAGTTATTAGGTATGAGAGCTATGGATTAAAGTCAATATTAGAGAATTACACATTCTGGCTTTCATTCTTCCTTTCAATTGTCAAGACAAGATAGATACCAAGAAATGTTGCTTGGTGCTGGAAATATAAATAGGGTGGAAGACTGGACTGGAATAAGAGATTACAATGGGCATCTGATCTTCTCAAGGTGTTAACATTATCTACTTAATTTCTAATAAGATGGGAATTCAGAATACCAGGCATCTTGAACAGCAAAAATGTTGGCGAACAGCCAATGCAGCACACACAGAAAGAAAACAACCACAATACACTTAACTGATCTTTCCCCTTACAATGGAAACTGTTAAGGCAATGAAGATTTAACAGCTGACCAGCTGCTGTAAGGCAGTAAGCCAAGATGATGAACTGAGGATGAGTCAGCAGGTTGCTGCTGCTTTAAGAAGCTGTCTATATAGGGAGGCCATGTGAGGGTATCTCTCTCTCCTCGTGTTCTATCTCCATTGCAGTTCTCCTGTAGATTGATTGCTTGTCTGGTATTTGCCTAACACCTGTATGTATGTATATGCTAATCTTGTATATAAACCACTGTTAAAAGACAAAGCCTCTGTGCCCTTGTTTTGCTCCTGGGTTGTCTCACAATAGTAGTCACGCTGTAAACACTCTGACAGAAACTTTTCTCAAAGTCAGTAGGAAACTCTTCTTCCATTATTGCCTCTTGTATTTCCTTCCTTCTCACTGATAAGGGTTCCTACATAAATCTTTCCTCAACCAGATCTTTGACTGAGACCTTTACCCTTTTGCTCCTATTCGAGAGGAAGCTTAACTTTTTCAGGACTGTGTGCAATTAGGAACTTCCAACAATTTCCGACTTCTTCCTGCAATAATGTCTTTGTGTTCTGCTTATGGATTTCCAGTAAATATTCCTATGATGGACTAGATACCCCCTTGGGGTCATTAGTAGTTTTCTTGGTAAATATTAGAATGACCCCTGTTAATTTTGGATCATGTTATTTATCTGCTTTTAATGTTTAAACTAATGCTAAAGAAAGATAATGCAAAGACATGTGACTACAATTGTTGGAAAGCAAAGATGGGTAAACCTTTGAAGGTCTGAGCATTTTATTTGGAAGGGAGGCTGAGGGGTGTAACTGGGATTCAAAAATCTAAAGTCTTTTAATCTTTATAAAAGAACTAGGATTTCTCTCCATCTTTTTTGAGTAGATAGTTGTCTTGGGCACAACTGCAAAAGCATTTTCTCTCTTCCCAAGTAATCAGCATATTCTAAACATATGCATGGAATTACTTTGAATAAGTCAAAAGGCAGCTTTAATTCTACTATGATCCTGGAACAATCCATAAATAACTGCAAAGTTTTGGAATGTTAAAGCTTAAAATGCTGAAGAAATCATCTTGCACCAGCTCAAGTGGAACAGCAAAATGCCTGGATGATATTTGTATAGACACATACATCTTTCTGCATCTCTTCTGTCTGTGCAAAAAATGTTTGACCTGCCACCTGCTGTTTTCTAATTTCAGATTCAGGGAAAAGACTTGATAAAATCCGCTTCTTTGCAATTCACTCAACTGCTGCCTTGTCTGTGTATTGAGGTAAATGTTTCCATGTAAATTGATATACGAGCTAGCTTAATATATAGGAATCTTTCAAATGCCCATTCACAGCTGTCTACAGGATTGGATCAACATACAAAAAAATCAGCTGGTACTTTGATTATGCCATTGTGGCCACCATCATGAGAGTTTTGAGCACACCCTACAGACAGCTCTGAGATCATGACTTAGGGAAAAGGGCTAATCCTAAATGGAAACTTCCCACCCGTGACACACAGATAACAAAAATCTCAAAATGGTTTGCATTAGTATTACATCCAGTTTTCAATATTTAATAATTACAAAAAATAGTGACATTCATTTTATTTAGATCTTTTCCAGAGAAGAACTGAGAGATTTATTTTTGGTGTCTTCTTTCCTATTATACATTTATGTTATTCAGATTACTCCATAAGACACCTTAGGAGAAAGGCCACATAGAAAGTGTCATACAGGCAATACTTAATTGAAAAGCAATTTAAAACTTACGGTATTTGAACTAATGGATGCATATTTGGATTACAGGTGTGGCCGGCGATTTTAGATGCACGAAGAATGCAGTTGTGCCCATTCAAGAATGGCAAGTGAAATGTGCTTCTTTGCTTTTTCTGAGTAACTATGATTATGCAATTTCAGAAACATAACAGGTGGGAAGAATAATGTCACATGTAGTCCCTCCCCAATCATCTATCATTTGAGTCATTTGAGTGAGTAGCATACACAAATTGTAAAGTAAACAACCCAATACATAAAACTGACTTCTTTTCTACAGATGTGTTCCTACATTTGCTTGTTTATAAAATTTTGGAGTGAGCTCTATAACAAGAAGCAGAACCTGTCTTTCTTATTTTTCTAATAATGGGAATGATTGCAAAAATCTCAGTATTTTGGTTGCTATTACAAAACAGGCACATAACATTCACTTATCATTCTGATCTAATTGTAGGATGACCATGGATTCAGGTCAAATGACAGAATAGGCCATATTAGTATGATACCATAGGCCATGTAATGTCTATATATATCTATATCTGTAGGTCTTGGTGTATTCGGGTCTTATCCCGTGTAAGATTGAGATTATCTTGGTGGCGTTTCGACGAGATCCCACTCGCCATCTTCAGGCTGGTGTCTTCGGCTTTGTGCTTGTGCCAGCAAAGCGTGATCTGAGCTGCCTTCTCTCTATAAATACTGGAGGGGAGGTGTGGTGTGCTGGCTCTGTCTGACAACGACCCAGGAGATTACAGCACAAGACCCAGGATGTCACAACAATAAAACTCAGAAGGTCATCACACAGCCCACTACCCAGGTAGCTACAACACAAAAGGCAGAAGGACACACAGCCACTACCTCAGCCACACAGGCTCTTACGAAAAAGCCAACCAATCAGCAAACATCAACTCCATCAACCAATCAAGAAGCGACAACACAGCCAACAACACAGCCAACCAATCAGCAAACATCAACTCCATCAACCAATCAAGAAGCGACAACACAGCCAACAACACAACCAACCAACCCGCTTACAACAGAGCCAGCACACCACACCTCCCTCCAGTATTTATAGAGAGAAGGCAGCTCAGATCACACTTTGCTGGCACAAGCACAAAGCCGAAGACACCAGTGTTATGTATGTAGGTTTAAATGTTATTGGTTTATTTGAATTGGTCTTGTAAAATGTCAAATGGTATTGGTTTAAAAATAGCAGCTACGCTGCCGCTATAAGAAGCAGCCGTAGCCTTACCCGGACGGGTCCATTCGAAGTCATTAATAAAGTCTTTGCTGGAATTCCTCGCCTGACTCTTCATGCAAACTTAACACTGGCGACGAGGATGGGATTTCCTGAAGAGAAGACGACTACATCAACAAGCAACTGAGCGAGATGGCTGCGCTGAACACCCCCAGCACCGCTCGATCCGGCGACGGAAGACTGGGAATCGATGCAGACCGGTTCCACATGTTCCTGGAAGGGAACGATCTCGGCCGGCATCCCTGAGAGACGGAAGAGGGCGGTCTTTCTCACACACTGCGTCCGCAGTCTTCAAAATGGCGGCGCTTGGGGGAGCAGCAGAATTGAAGGTAATAGAATGGCCTCAATTAGAAAGACTTTAAGAGCCCATTACCATACAAGTATCGTGCCTCATTAAGAGACACGAATTTTACCGCCGGGATCAAGGGATAGCGAGAGGTTAATGACTTCGTAAGTGCTTAAGGACATTGGGGTGCTTGTGACTTTACCAACGAGAAGAGGCCATGCGTGATCGGGTTTGTTTTGGGCCTTAAAGATAAGATCTTACAAAGCAAACTGTTAATGAAACCAAAAAT
>CM019159.1:20422202-20544958 GCA_009733165.1 Naja naja | reverse complement strand
CCAGTGTCATTTGGCAGTGCCCCGGGGTAGGGCCTACTCTGTAAGGTTCCCGCCTTATGGAACCAATTACCCCTGGGGCTTCGTTTGGGCCCTGAGCTTCGCACCTTCAGCCACAATTTGAAAACCTGGTTATTTGAACAGGCTGGGCTGTGCTGACCTCTTTGGGAGGGGTGGTTTTAAATTTTAAAAATTATAAGGGTTTTAGATTAATTTGGCTTGTATTATTTAATAGTGTTTTAGATAATTAATTTATTGTCTGTTTTTAGCTGTAAGCCGCCCCGAGTCCTTTCGGAGAGGGAGCAGCATACAAGTCAACTAAAAGAAAAGAAAGAATAAAAGAAAGATATTTTTATTTTATTTATTTTTATTTTAATTACATTTATATGCCACCCTTCTCCGAAGACTCAGGGTGGCTTACAATTTTTGGGATACAACCCAGTGTGCTCAGCAATAGCCTTCATTCCATTGTATATGCCTGCTTATTACTAAGCGGCATTTTTACAAGGTCAGCTAATTGCCCCCAACAATCTTGGGTCCTCAGTTTACCTACCCCGAGAGGATGGAAGGCTGAGTCAACCTTGAGCCTGGTGGGATTTGAGCCTACAGTAATTGTAGACAGCTGGATCTTAAGAGCAGGCGTTTAACAGCCTGAGCCACCAAGGCTCAAGATAGATATAGATAGATAGATAGATAGAGAGAGAGAGAGATTAGATATAGATATAGATATAGATATGTATGAAATAGCTCAGTGTAACAACGCATTTTGAGGTTTATCCTCTTCTCCTGTACCACTGAACAGAACCACAGAATATTAACTTGAAAAACAATGAAACTATTGGTTATAAGCACCAGAAATTTTAAGTGGAACAGTAGAGGAAACAAGAAGGAATGACTAGTCTCTCTGTTCTGATGGTTTGTCCCAGGGGTGTGTTTCAACCAGTGTAACAACCGGTTCAGTAAGGACACACATTGTGCATGCACAGAGCATTTGTTACTGACTTTCTCCAGCAATCCCAGTGTGCTAAACAGTTGACCTGTGGAATCTCCTGTGCCACGCGAATCAACTGAACTTGAAAAAACAGGATATAAAACACAGCCTAGAGCCCTGGCAGGCAGGTGGGCCCAACAACTGATCGTCTGAGCAAACCAAACCAGTTTGCTCCCAGCTGATCTTTGGAGCTACCGGTTCACCCGAACTGGACCGAAGTGGTAGAACCCCACCCCTGGTTTCTCCCTTCAGCCTAGCAGTACTATATCTGGGCTGTGAAAATCCTGATGACTACCAGATGGGAGCGAAGAGTTACAAAATGATGCCTCTCGACTCCCTTCTTGAAGTCATCAAGATTTATGCAGCGCTTATATGATGCACCCACTTCAAGCTACCTTTTTGCTCACTGGATTAAAAACAAAAATACTGATCTTGTTTACCTTTCAGAAAAGCAAAGCAATGAGACCGAGCTATTTCAAAAAACAAAGTGTTTTGGGGGAATTGAATGCAGGCCTTAAGAGAGGCAGAATGAAGAAGTATCATCATGGATGCTAAGTAAGAAATAGCAGCAAGTGTTGAAAGGGCCCACGCAGGACAGAAGACTCTGTTCTTCTCTAGGGGCAACTTCTGCATCCTCAGCTGGCACGTGCAGTATCTGCAAGGTTCTTCAACTCTTAGAAATGCTAGATGAGGCTGTGGAACAGTGTGAAGTGCTTTGTTGGCACGAATCAAAGCTACTGTGCCCATGATGCTAACTATAGTTTGCATGTTCGACTGTTGAGCAGATGCTTAAGAAAACATTTAGGGCATATTGTAATTTATGGAGACTCACCAAAGCCAGTGAAGTGGTATCTTCTGAGCATCTTTATGATGTGGTTTCTCTATTTGCCAGAGCAACCCCACTTGCACTGGTGATAAAGATGCTGGTTATTTTTGTTAAAGCCCTAAATGGGTCAGGTGAAGAAATGGTATTCAGTTGACTTTAATCAAATCTTATGGAAAGAAAAGTAAATAAAAAAACAGAAAATGAGAGAGGACATTCTATAACTTTATAAAGATCATCCCTTCTAGCAAAATGAATGAATTCCGCAAGATTATTTGATATGGGTTTCAAACTATTGGTGGTTATTAAAAAGGGCTATTTTTCTGGCAAATCTGTTTAAATGATAAATATGACCTCTCAGACTGTAATCCACCTCAAGGATTTTTATCTTTCCTGGCTCAGTGAATACTGTGCAGTTAAGTTGAGATTTCACCTGCAAAGGTGTGACTGGTAGTGAATGGAAACTACAGAATTGCCTTTGAACACCATAATTCAGAATGAATTTCTTACTCTTTACTCTAAAATTGAACCATAATAGAGAGGTTAGCTTGTTCTCATTAAGAATAAATTGCAAGTTCTGCCTCTGCTATCAAACAAGGTCTGACAAGCAAAGTTTCCGATTTGTGGGTGTTTCTATTTACTGTATGTTCAAGCAAACACGAATTGAAGTTTTGGCTGGATATTACTCCACTAGCAGAGAGAAGTGGAAATTAAGCAGACAAGGAAACAGATGTGCGAAGGGGCAAGGATGGGAATGTACCTTAACCTCCACCTCTCCTTTTAACCTTCATGAACCTGGGCTAAGTGTTTGCATAAGACTGATAATGATGAGCATCAAATCAAATAATGATGGGCAGCCTCATTCTAGTGTTATATTGTATTACAGACACTTCCTTATTAATTTTCTGTGGTTGCTTATTGATTTTCTGTGGTTGATTTTCCCACTTGGCATCCTAGTACAGTACTTCACTTCCCATGAACCTTGACCATTGGACAGAAATGCATTCATAGCATGAAGTGAGAGATTTAAAGAGGGGGAGGGAATGTCAATTACATGAATTCAAACCACCACACAGAAGAAAACTCTGATCTGTGTTTTTGTAGCACAAGTGATGAGTCCTAGTAGTAACAAGTACAGTTTTTTCTTTATAGTTCAAGAGTTAACTAGGTTCATGCTTCACACAGTTCAGATCAGGGTTCTCACGCATCTTTGCTAGAAAAATCTAAAAGGGTACTGGATAGCAACAAAGATATAGAAAACTCTTGATTATTTGATGCTCTCCTGAAGGAATTAGGATTTTAAAAAACTCAGATATGGTAACTGTCAGGTTTCCAAGTGATGAAATCCATTTAAAAAGAAAACCAAAGTCCATCTTCCAAGCTAATTTATTTTATTTAGGAAAGCATCAAATTGGCAAAGTCCATGGTAATTCCGGATCTGACACAACCCAGAATTACCCCACAATATTAAAAGTTAGAAACAACCCCCAAAAGTCACATTCTCCAATAGAAGTAATTCAACGTTGCTTGATGTCATAAATCTCCACCTCAAGGGGCCTAAGCATGGACAGTTCATTTCCCATGGGAAGAAGAATCACCTAGCCAAAACAACTCTATCTCCACTCCTCCCCCCTTAGGAATGTGGCAAGCCCTAACCCTTCCCCCCATGACTGCCACAGAGAAAGTAAGAAAAAGAATATATATTATGCCTAACTAAAATGGCTACACATATGTCAATTTCGGGCTTGACCCAATGAAGCCACAACTCTCTCCATCTTAAATTAGCCCACACAATAGGCATTTAGTATAGCCACATTTGGGGAAAATGATTCAGACCAGCATTCTGAATGATAGAGGAACTCATATTTATATGTCTTTGTTTTCTTCATCTCTTTGTCTTAGATACTAAGTCCCTGTGGGATAATATTGTTTATCAAGCTGTCACACAAACACTGACTTGGGAAGCTGCCTGTCCTGTTCATGTTACTGTCAGCCTTTGTCAACTGATGAAGATTAATGGTCAGTGTGTTGATCTAGAGGGCACTGTCAACATTGCTACAGAGAAAGTAAGTAATAATAAACAAAGAAAATGTTCAGTTCATAAGAGGCAGGGTTATTTCCCAGATCTTTTCACACTATTGGCTGTCATGAATGTTTCTTAGATGCATGAAACGTCATTTAGTTCAACTGAATCATTGTAGCCAGATTTACTAAACCATATTCTATGGTTTCATATTCCCCTCCTGCGTGGTCTGCATTGGCTGCCAGTTGCCCTCCGTATAAGATTCAAGGTGCTGGTACTAGCCTATAAAGCCTTTCATGGCTTGGGTCCGGGGTACTTGCAGGAGCGCCTCCTCCCAGCATTGAGGTTCAATCGCTCAGTACTCTTCCACAGGCAGGCCCTCCTGGGGGTGCCGTCGGCCAGACAATGTCGGTTGGCAGTCCCCCGGGGGAGAGCCTTCTCTGTGGGGGCGCTCACCCTTTGGCACCAGCTGTCCCTGGAGCTGCGGTTGGCCCCTGACCTGCGCTCCTTCTGCTGAGATCTAAAGACCTGGCTGTTTTTACAGGCTGGCCTGGATTGAGAGGGATTGGGGTTTTAATTGGGTTTTAATTGGAGTATTTTAGTATATATTTGGATTTGATTAATATTTTTATTTATCTATATGTATATCCTTCTGTGAGCCACCCCGAGTCCCTCCTGGAGATGGGGTGGCATATAAATCCAAATAAATAAATAAATAAATAAATAAATAAATAAATAAATAAATATTTTATACTTGTCAGGTTCCTATAATGAAGCCTTATAGAGTGCTCAACAGCCCATGCAAATAAAATCAGAAGACCACTTATGCCTTTTTCTCCTGATATCTGACTCACTTATAAAGGCCAAAAATGCACACTCCAATCCAATTTTCTCCAAGCTGAAAGGGGAGGAAAAAATGGAAAAGCTGACCTGGGTTGCTCTAGGTTGTAAATACAGTACATTCCCTTTGACGTATCTCCCACTTCTCTAAAATTTGAATCACACAGATGTCCTGTTGTAAACATAGAAGATACTGCTTCATATTCTTTGACATGCATATGGAGCAACATCTGAATCAAGACATACTTATACCCAATGCTAATCCTCTTTCACAAAACTGGCACTAATGAAAGCATTGCCAAAGATTTTGAATTAGTGTGAACTGCATGCAGGCATAGATTTATAATGTAGATGCTTATCTGCACACATCAATAATAGAGAAGGTTTTCACAACTATGTAATAGACTCTCTGTACAGTTAACTAACCATGTTTATTATGAGTTTTGGAGTGGGTGAGTCAGAGGATATATGGATCTCTGGAATCCATTGATTTTCATTCAGTTGATTTTTAAAAATGACAACTGCATGGTAATGAAAGAACTATCACACACTATTAAGAACACAAAGTAACCCAAAACATTTTCCAGATGTTCACAAGAATTCTAGCTCTCCACAAATACTCCTACTTCATATCAATGCTTCATAAAGACCTGCTTAACTATATGGAAACATGTATTTCTTGAGTTTGAAGAGGAAGTTCATTTTGGCTTGCCTCATCATGTTGCAGAAATAAAAAGGCTATTTTTGCAGCAATTCTGGGCTTTCCAACTCATGCTTCTTCTTTATATATCAATGCCAGAAACAGGATAATATACAAGGGCTTTCAAGGAAGTGATGAGACAGAGAAGTCCATTCTATGCATGAATGTGCATCATTTAAAAAAGGGAATACACCCCTGTCCCACTACGTGAGTACTTAGCAAAGTAAATGAAACACTTCTCCTTTACATCCAGTAACTTTTAAAATATTTTACAGGGAAATCAAGAATAGCAGAGTTCCATTTTTGACTAGTATTTATTTCATTATGGGCTCCATTGGAAAACTCATTGTAAAGTTTGTACTCAGTAGGGTCCATACTGCAATAATTATGCATTCCTAGACAATAAATGATCTTTTTATACCCTTTTGGTGCATAAATGATACAACAAATGTCTTTTATTTCAAATTTCAACCACTTATTATGAAAAAATTCCCAATGGGCAAAGGGACTAATTAATAGTGTTATGGTCTATTTTGGGGGTGCTTACTCATTTGAGTTTTTATTTTATTTATTAAACAGATTTATATGACCAGCAAAACCACACATAATGATTCTAGGTGGTATATAATAATAAAACGTGACAATTCAATCCTACCCCTGGTTCCTTCCCCCTCACAGCAGAAACAAACACAATCAGACAACTCACTTGATAAGCTCCATATCAATCTGGGGTCCACAAGATTATTGACAGAACCATGTCTTTGGAGTCTTACTGAAAAGTAACAAGGGAGGGGGCCTGAATCTTATTGCTGGGGGAATAAGAGAGGGGGCTACTACAGAGGAGGCCTTTTCTCTTAGCTCCACCAGACTTCAGCAACAGAGTGATCAATGTCTGCAATACTCTACCTGACTCTGTGGTTTCTTCCCCAAACCCCAAAAACTTTAACCTTAGACTGTCTACTATTGACCTCACCCCTTTCCTAAGAGGTCTGTAGGGGGCGTGAATAAGTGCATCAACGTACCTACCATCCCTGTCCTATTGTTTCTTTTATTTTCTTATATGTGTTCATTTCATGTATTCACCAATATGTTTATCCTTGTAAGCGATTGACAAAATAAATAAATAAATAAATTTCCTTAATAGATGAGGTGTTCAACAGTCTTCCTATTCTAGTGATAGTAGAAGTAACTGGAGAGAAATGATTCTTCAAATAATCTGGCCACAAGCCATATAGAACTTTAAAAAGCTTTGAAGTTTTGATCTGAGCCAACTAAAATTTCTGGATACTCTTTAAGAGCATCCCCATGTAGAGCATGTTACAACAGTTGAAATAGAAATTGACTATGGCATGGGTGACTGTTACTCAAACAGTTTATGAAATGGTCTTCTGTTAAGGATGCCATAGTTAAAATCCTCTGTCAGGAAAGCACTGTCAGAAATT
This sequence comes from Naja naja, assembly GCA_009733165.1. NCBI lineage: Eukaryota > Metazoa > Chordata > Lepidosauria > Squamata > Elapidae > Naja > Naja naja. The sequence goes on along the minus strand of CM019159.1, from coordinate 20,538,142 downwards.
GAATCATGATGACAGGCTTATTGTCAAGCAAGGTATGAGGGTATTATGTAGATTTTTCAAAACCAATTAAGAACCAAAACCAAAATTTATTTAATAGTGAATTCAACAAGGTCAAGAACTTCCTTTTTTAGAGGCAAGTCTGAAGGGCTAACTACCCCCTTTCTAGATGAAGTTGGCTCTAATATACAGCATCCCTCTGCTCAGTGTTAATACTCTTTTGAGATACTCACACCCTTCCTTAGTCCCAGAGATTTCTTTTACAATTCCTGCTCTTAGCAGAGATTAGATCAGACAGCCTCCATTACAATTCTAACATTCTTGTCCAAGTAAAGAATAGTTTCAACGCACAGGGAGGAGTTATGAAGACAAATGCAGTTATGGAGACAAATAGGGTCACTGGAGGTTGATTTCCCCCTTTTCTACTCCAATTGCATTCATTGTACATGATATTAAAATTTCATAGAATGTTCTTGTTTGGCTGCTTTTCTTTTCAGGATTGGCTAACAATCTAATAATCTTTTCTCAATCAGGTGAAATATTCCCGAGTTGATACACATCCAAGCCTTTGCATCAAGGTATATCAAGGTCCAATTGTCATGTCTAAGTGAGAGGTTATGACCCTTCTTCTGGTTTATGGCCTCAATAGAGATTTGATTTGATTTGACAGTAATGACCTTTTCTAGTGTGCAAGTTTCTTGTGGTGGAACTTGAAACTGGTAGTTTAGTAGATATGGTGGAAAACTTTATCCCACCAGGAGTTCTGAGGAGAGTCTCTTTTCTGAACCTGGCATTTGATTTGTGTGTCCATATGGTGGTGGGTAATTTTCCACTGAAATCGGGTGATATGTCTTTTTGAAGCAAATGTCAGTTTCAGAAGAAGAATTTGTCTTAGCCACATAGTAGGGTGGAAAAGAATTTTACAGCTCCTTCCCATCCTTTGCCAGTCCATTTCAACAGCTAATGCTGCTTGAACTCTACAAAAGCACATGATAAGTGTAAAATGTACCATGCATATGTTGACCTTAAATACCATCATTTTTCAGAGACAATTTGGAAGAAAGAAGCAGGACTAATAATGTCAACTCTTTTGTTGGCCCAGATTGCCAATTGTACATAAAAAACTATGGTAGAAAGAGGTATCCAACAGTATAGTCTGGATCACCTATTGTTGCAAACAGTGATAGATTTATTGAATATACCACAGTTGGTTCACACAATACATGAATCTGTAAACCATAGCTTTAAAGGGCAATGACTAATTTATATGAAATTCATACTACCCAATAATTTTGAATAATTTTGGCATAGCATGATTGATAAATCCAGCTCATGTGTGTCAAAAAGCTGTAGATATGATAATGAATTGACATGCAGTAGATCATAAATTAGAATATGGTGCAAATTATAAATTATTGTTACAAGTCCATTATTCCCACTATCCTTCATTAAAATATCAAGGAAGAGTTTCATAGTTTAATTCTATAGACATTTGTTTAAAAGTTTATCTGATTGGTTTTAGTGGGCTTACTATTTAGGATACAGCCATAGTTGTTCTATTATTTGTTTGGTTTACAAGCAACATTGTCATTCTGCCTGATAGGAGAATTTCACCAGAGCATTCAATATATTGCTTCAGTTTATTGCAATAGAAAATTCAGGCTGGATAACACAAATTAAATGTTAATTTCTTTTAAACCCTTTTTAGTTTGCAACTGAGCACAATGTCTGGGTTAAATGCCCATTCAGTCATGGACACTTTCAAGGTAAAATATTAATTGTAATGTAATTCTTTTCTTACATTCACAATGGATTAAATGACTAACAATAATGAAGCATATAGAAATAGTTTGGTCAATACATATCATAACATGTAATTGATTTTGTTATTATCATTTAAACTTGAAGAGTTTTAAGTAGGGTGTGAACGTATCTTTTGATTTGTGGTATTTTTGTGATAGAATGTTGTCTGGATTTCCAGGAGGGAGGGAATGCATTTCAGAGGAGCAAGAGACAAGACAGCTAACAGTTCCCACAGTATATATTTTATGGTACAAGTGTCTTTCTTGGCTTTGGAACAAGGCAATTTTTCTTCATATGTAGTGTGTATAGTGTTTATTTCTTTAGAACAAATCAAACATTTCCTAAGCTCTAGGGATGCTCATTAAAGCACAGCTTTTGACTTGTATGTCATCATCTACTAATTATATTAGCTGCTGGCTTTCATCATGTTCCAATAAAATTTCCATACAGAATTTCCATCACCAAAACTGCAGTAAAATATTAAGTGTATTTCAATCAATCCAGTAAAGTCCTGATTTCAATGAAAAGAAGTTTAGTATGTGTTTATGAATCCCCTGACCTCTTCTTCTGCTTATTACACTCTGGATGGGTATAAAGCAGACAAAGCAACTCCACAAAGCATCTATACAAAGTCTTTTTATTGGTTCATCAGGCATCCTCTCAACTCACAGTTATGACGAGGTTCTTCTTAATGTCCAATTCTTCTGAATGTTCTCATTGGCTGTTCTCATTAGTTAATTGTTCTCACTGTTAGTAAATTTCTCCTTAGTTCTAAGTTGCTTCTCTCCTTGATTGAGTTTCCATCTATTCTTTGTTGTCTTACCTTCTGGTGCTTTGGAAAATAGATTGACCCCCTCTTCTTTCTAGCAGCTCTTTACATATTGGAACACTGCTACCAGTGTCTCCCCTCATCCTTCTTTACTCTAGACTAGCCATACCCAATTCCTGCAACCAAAATCGTTGCTAACAGGTTTGAATTAAATTGAATTGATGAAAGCAAAAGGTTTTGAATGCAGACTTTAGAAGTAGAATAAGACTCATAGAATGGAGGATACCTTTGGAGCTCACTTCAAAATTCCTTCATGGAATATGATTCCACCATAATATTATAAAAATGTAAAAATATTATGACAGTATGAAACATTTTTTGAAAAGAATGTTTACTGTAATGTTGTGAGAATGTATTTTATTATCATTTCTAAGCATCAGAATGGAATAAACATCCACTGTGGTGCAGATATTGGTGAGTTAGACTAGTTCAAGGAGCAAGGTTCAACTTGAAATTCAGTGGATGATCTGGTCTCTTTCTAAGCTCAATCAATCAGTATAATAATAAGGTTAATTATATTAACTGAAATATTATCAATCCAATTAGGATTACATACCAGTTTGATGGGTTTCTTTCAGAGGTGGTATTCAACAGGTTCTGACCAGTTCTGGAGAACAGGTAGTGGAAATTTTGAGTAGTTCAGAGAACCGGTAGCGGAAATTTTGAGTAGTTTGGAATACCACCTCTGACTGGCCCTGCCTCCATCTATTCTCTGCCTCCCAAGTCCCAGCTGATTGGCTGGGTCTTCTTTGTACAGGAGAACAGAGCTGAAAAGCAGGTTAGTGGGGTGGGAAGGGGAATGGATTTTACAGTATCCTTGGAGCAAGGTAGGAATGGAGATTTTACAGTATCCTTCCCCTGCCACACCCACCAAGCCATGCCACACCCACCAAGCCATTCCATGTCCACTGAGCCACGCCCACAGAACTGGTATTAAAAAATTTGAATCCCACCACTGGTTTCTTTCTGTTTTCAGCTTGGAAAATGCGACTTGCTGTGATGGGACAACAAATAGAAGTTTCTTTCACATCACATTTTGAAGCAGAGTTTTCAGTACTTGTATGTAACAGGACCAACTTGCATTCATGCAACTCTACTGGAAGCCCCAAAGCCCTTTCATTGGTTAGTGCAACTTTTTCATGTTTCAAAGGTGCATAAGGAAATCCAGCATGAAGGAGATAGGCCTGCCAAGTTCATTTCAGTTAAAATCGCTAAGAAGCATGCAATGCATGAGAAACATCTATGTTAGAAAGGGCTATATATCTAATTGCACACTTACTATGGTCTCAGTCATTCACACATATGAAAATAAGTTCTTAATGCTGCAATATGTTTAAATCATAGTGAACAACTACATGCAGCTGGACTGTAGCTATGATGGAATGTAGTGAGGAAGTGGAATTCTAGGAGGGAGGGGGTGTACTACATAAGTGTAAGAGGCAACACAGCCCTTTCCTAATAGTTCACAGGAGAGGTGGTATTCAGCAGGTTCTGACCAATTCTGGAGAACTAGTAACGGAAATTTGAGTAGTTCAGAGAACCGGCAAATACCACCTCTGACTGGAGATTTTACCTTCCCCTGCCATGCCCATCAAGCCACACCCACAGAACCGGTAGTAAAAAATTTTGAATCCCACCACTGGTTCACAGCATATATTGTGGATGCAGATAGTAGAGTTGTCAGTCTGGCAATATTGTGTGTCTTTATGTGTGAAACAATAAACACTCAGCTCAGAAGAATCATCACATGACATGGTCTGGGTTAGGGTTAGGGTTAGGGTCAGTAGGCAAGGGATTTACTCTTTAGACATATATTTTAAAAAATCCTAAAAGTTCTTTAGAGCTATGCTGGGAAATGAAGATTTGAAGACAAAGTTCCCATACTGACTTTTACATGTCTCCTTCCAAATTTTCTCATAGCAATTTCATAGTCAGCAATTGTGGCTGACCTAAAAACTTATTTCTTGTTCATAGAGTTGAGGGGATTTTATTTTTTAAAAAAATAACCATATTTTTCTTTCAATGCTTCCAGAGATGATTACATCTGGATTTTCAGTGTACAATGCAGTATTGTATAATGAATATGCAATATTGTATAGTTTTAAAATGAAACATTTATTAAAGGATTGACTGCCAAACTCTTAAGTCCAGACTGATTTGAATAAATTGGAAATCCCCTCCTTGCTTTTATACCAGAGACCCAGCAGAGATAGAGTATTATTTTTAGGGATTTGGGGTGGGGTGGGTGTCAACATAATTGTAAGTCAATAGTCCCTTTTGGGCAGTATGTCTCTGTCTCCCTCCCTCCCTCTCCTTATTTTCATATCTTGGAAATCAATGTGTCTACTTACTGGCATCTATGTCCTGTGTAATATCAACAAATGGCAATTTCAGAAATTCCAATATGATTTTCAGAATTTGAGAAAATAAGACATATTCCCATGTATTCCCAAATGCTAAACCAATAAACAAGCATCATCAGATGACTACCATAGCATAGCAAGCCACTTGATGAACATGTCAGGAGCTGTGAAATCTACATTAGAGTAAAGTTATTATGTTTTGTGAAACCACAGAATGAGTGACAGGCAACAGATCAAAAAGATTATATGGCTTTATTTACTTGAAGTTACCTTGGTTTTGACTTGTATTTTTCAGGGTGGATTAAGTTTACCATCTGTCAACATTTCAGGGAAACCATGTGGCTCAGACATCTGCATTAAGGTATATGTTTTGATATTAAGCTCTCTTATTGATCCTCATGCAATTAACAACTAAAAGTATGTGTGTGTGTGTGTGTGCGGGGGAAACACATAAAAGATAAAAATCACAACATCTCACCTGACATTAATAATCTGGGAAGTGATCCAACATTTTAAGTTATGCAAAGCAACTATCTCTGGCTGACAGAGATAATACTTTCAAAACTTTCTCAGAAGATGATCTGGATTCAGTCCCTGCTTTATTTGGAAGTGAAATTCCTAAGATGTGGAGAAAGCAGAGCCCAAGTAGTGTCCAAATGCATCAGCTGCCAATAAAGATGAGAAGTAGGAGCAACATCATAGCTGGGCAAGATGGGAAAAGTCTTCAAACCCTGAGCTGAGGGCAATCACAGCATAAGTAGCAACAAATCCAGCAGCAAACCTGTTTCTTGCATTTTTAATGGCCAACTAAGGCCAAGAGCATGCACATAAAGCAGTGCTAATAAACACACCACTATAAATCAACCAGCTAAATGCAAATATTAGGAGCAGTAATTTACTTTCCAGGCAGGAAATGGCACAAAGAGTTGGATAGTCTCCTTTTTCCTCCTACTTTTAGGTTTGGGGTATATAATATAGTGGCCAAAGCATCCATATTGTCAGTGTGTATTTTGCTGCCTCGAGCATAGCTCATCCTGCACTATCTAGCACCATTATTTTTGGGTGTGTATAGGTAGGGATCCTGAAAGTGGAGTTGTAAGTTGGGTCACTCAAATGCCTTTTAATTTGCTAAGCTTTGGTGTTTCCAATTTTCTGGCACATTTCTGTTCAACTAGGAGCACCAAGAAGCCTTTCAAGTGATCTTCTGATATGATATTTTGCTTCAAAGTATTCTTTATAAGTTCAGGTTTATTATTTCTCTGCAGCTATCATTGTCACAAGTAAAAAAAAAGCAGAGAGGCATTGCTGATGCAGTAAACTTGAGAGAGAACTTTTCTCTCCAAAGAATTTTGTCAGCTCCCATCTGGTTGATTATCTTTATTTTTTAAAACAATGACAGATTTCAGCAGTGAGCTGAATGAGAATAATTGCTCTGGAAGTGGGTTTGATAAGCCTCTTGTTGGATCAGAAGTTCTCCAGACAGATCCTCATCAATTGCCAGCATAAGGTTTCATGATAACTTTGCTGCCAGCTAGTGTGATCACCTGGATTGTTGCAGTGTAGAAATAGAGTAGCCTTTGAGCCAGTCACTCTTTCTTAGCCCTTGGAAGGAGGCAAGGGCAAGATACTTTTGAAAATGCTGTCAAGAACACTTCAGGGGCAGTCAACAGCAGTCAGGAATGACATGAAGACCCAAATATACTGCATATACCCAATGAGAAGATATTCTTTCTATGCAGTCTCTGAACTTCTTTCAAAGTAAGTAAATCCTATCTTGAGAACAGCATTCTCAACCATGGTAGTTTGAAAATGTATGGGCTTCAACTCCAAGAATTGGGGACATGGCTGGCTGGGGAAATCTTAGAATTGAAATCCACATATCTTTAAGCTGCCAAGGTTGAGAAATAGTATTTTAGAAACTGTGCTGGCCAACCTGAATCTTTTTGAAGTAATTCCTATGATAACCCTCTCAGGGTAGTCACCTATTCACACTCACAAAATGCTGTTCTTTTTAATAAAGGAGAATATTTGTAGAACAGGATTGAAATGAGGGGTTAGGGACCTTGGTGTTCTCTGACCTTGGTTGTTTTGTTGCAGATGTTTCATTACCCAAATTAAAAAACAATTTTTAAAAATATTCCCTCATTTTGTACTTTATCATATGCTAACCCCCGAGAATATATGTACTTGGATTTTATTGCATGTTGTCTCTCATGATTATTCAGGAAAATGTTTTCTTTTCTTTTTTTTTCTAAACAAGGGATGGAGGACAGATGTGGACTATTCTGTTTCTTCCTACGTCTGTGATTTACCCTGCAGTAAGTTTCAATAGAAAAAAGGCTACTGCATATGAGATAAGGCAAAACATCTGAGGCTTCCTAACATATGTGATTTGGGAAGCTGGCACACTACTAAGTGCTTCTCAACTTTGTCAATTTTAAGATGTGTGGACATCTACTCTCAGAATCGCCCAGCCCCAACCCCATGGCTGGTTGAAGAATTCTAGGAGTTACAAGTCCACACATCTTAAAGTGACCAAATCTGGAGTGTTATGTATGTAGGTTTGAATGTCATTGGTTTAGTTTGAATTGTTCTTGTAAAATGTCAAATGGGATTGGTTTAAATAGTGCGGGAAAACCCTGCACTCTGATTGGCTGGCAACTACGGCTGCTGGCTATAAGAAGCAGCCGTAGCCCAGCCAAGTCGGGTCCATTCGAGCTGTAGTCACTTAATAAACTCTTCACTGAAGCTCTTCGCGTCTGACTCTTCATGCAAACTTAACACTGGCAACGAAGGTGGGATTCCCCTGAAGAAGAGACAACGCGGAAGACAAGCAGAAGAGCGAGATGGCTGTACTGAACACCCCCCCAGCCCCGTTCGATCCGGCGGCAGAAGACTGGGAATCGATGCGGATCGCTTCCAAATGTATTTGGAAGGAAACGACTCGCCGACATCCCCGAGAAGCAGAAGAGGCGGTATTTCTCGCACTGCGGTCCGCAGTCTTCAAGATGGCGAAGGCATTGGCGGGAGCTGCAGACTTGAAGGTAATGGAATGGCCTGATTTAGAAAAGCTTTTAAGAGCCCATTACACAAGTATCGTGCCTCATTAAGAGACACGAGTTTTACCGTCAGGATCAAGGAAAAAGCGAAAATGTTAACGACTTTGTGGCAAGTTTAAGGGACATTGGGGGTGCTTGTGAGTTTACCAACTTAGAAGAGGCCATGTGTGATCGGTTTGTTCTAGGCCTTAAAGATAAGGTCTGACAGAGCAAATTACTAATGAAACCTAAGATCACGTTTAAGGAGGCCATAGAGGAAGCTGTTTCAGTGGAAGCAACCAAGTCCTCAGCAGCAGCCATGAAGAAAATTAACAAGGCCTCAAGCCATTCTGATGTGGAAAAGTCCACAACAACCCATTGCGAGCAAATAGACTCTGATTCAGACTGTAGTGAGGTGGAGGAAGGAATTTATAGACTCAGAATGGAGAAGAAAAGGAAAGACCTTGGAAAAAAGAGGCAAGAATTTTATTGCAGAGGTTGTGGGGGGTCACCCCGCACTGAATGCAAGTTTTAGACACCATCTGCCTCCGTTGTGAGAAAAGAGGTCACATAGCAAGAGTCTGCAAATCATCCAGAACTCCACCTAGTAGGAAGAAATTTCCTGAGAAAGAATTCAAGCCCAACAATTTCAGTGAGAAATGGGGCACAACTCAGAAGCAAATGGGAAGAATGAAACTCATCAAACAGTCACCATTGGTCATTCTTCACCCTTGAGAAGCAGAAAAGTACATGTGAAGGTATTCATTGAAGGAAGGCCTTGCCAAATGGAAGTGGACTCAGGCTCCTATTTATCTATGGTGTCATGGGACACTATTCACAGGCTACTTCCCAACATTCAGAAGAAACATTTCCAGAAGCAAGCACTGACTCTTAAAGACTACCAAGGGAACAAGATTCCAGTAGTTGGAACAAGAGAATTCAACGTGAAGTTTAAAGGCCACACCAAACGTTTGCCCCTGACCATCGTGGACAAGGATCACCCAAGCTTGCTGGGACTTGAGTGGTTCAATCCACTAGGCATCGAGGTGACTGGCATCAATCACGTGAGCAACTCTGAATGGGAGGAGGCCTTGAAGTCTGAGTTTCCAGAGGTCTTCAGCGAAGGACTGGGCAAGTATATGGGGACCCCTATCACTTTCAACCTAGATCCCAAGGTGCCTCCAATTGTTTAAAGCCCAGAAGGGTCCCATTTGCTTTAAAGGAAAAATTGATGCACAATTAGACAAATTAATAGCTCAAGGGGTTTTAGAGCCCACTGACCACTCCAGATGGGAGACACCCATAGTCACACCAGTCAAGACTGATGGGTCAGTAAGAATCTGTGGAGACTATAAGGGGACACTGAACCATGCGCTGCAGCAGAGCATATCCAGTTCCAGTGGTGCATCATCTGTTACATTCACTTGGCAGGGGTACAGTCTTTGCCAAATTGGATCTGGCCCAGGCATATCAACAACTAACAGTTGATGATGCCACTGCAGAGGCCCAAACCATTGTGACTCATAGAGGTGCTTTCAAATGTAAAAGGTTACAATTTGGAGTAAGCGTGGCACCAGGCATCTTTCAAAGCCTTATGGAAAGAATGCTCCAAGGACTGCCAGGGGTAGTGCCTTACTTTGATGATGTGTTAATCTCTGCTGAAAATGACACTCAGTTACAAGAAAGACTCAGAGAAGTCCTTACCAGATTCAGGAAAGCGGGTTAAAGTCAAAGAAGAAAAATGCACTCTTAAAACTGACAAGGTTGAGTTCCTGGGCTACATGATTGACAAGCATGGCATCCACCCTACAGATGCCAAGGTTAAAGCAATCAAAGAAGCCCCTAGACCTAAATGCAAAACAGATTTGCAAGCTTTTCTTGGACTCATTAACTTTTATCACATGTTCCTACCTCAGAAGGCAACCATTGCTGAACCATTGCACAGATTACTTGATAAAAAGTCTGTTTGGGTCTGGGGCAGGAAGGAACAATCAGCATTTAACAGTATTAAAAGACTAATCACGTCTGATGCTGTACTGATACAGTTCTCTGAGAATTTGCCTGTTGTACTGACTTGTGATGCATCCCCTTTTGGAGTGGGTTTTTTGAGCCACAGGCTTCCCAGTGGGAGAGAAGCCCCTATTGCATTTTACTCTCGCACTTTGACCAAAGCAGAGAGGAATTACAGCCAATTGGACAAAGAGGCATTGGCAATTGTTGCAGCTGTTAGGAAATTTCATGAATATCTGTATGGCAGAACATTTACCATTGCTACAGATCACAAACCTTTGTTAGGCATTGTGGCAGGAGACAAGCCTACACCTACTATCCTGTCACCAAGAATGCTGAGGTGGACTGAATTTCTTGCTGCTTATTCATACAAACTTATCCACAAGCCTGGCAAGGACATTGGCTATGCTGATGCACTGAGTCGTTGCCCACTTCCTTGCCACAAGGAGGACTTTGAACCTGAAACACACACCTTTTCCTAGAAACTGTTGCCAAGCTTCCAGTTCATGCTGCTGAAATTGCCAGAGAGACTGCCAAAGACACTGTGTTGGCTCCTGTTATAGGCTGGATTAAGAAAGGTTGGCCTCTTCAAGATCTACCTCACCTTGCCCAACCTTTTAAGTCCAGGCAAACTGAATTATCTGTATTAAGAGGATGTATTTTGTGGGGTAACAGGGTGGTTATTCCTGCAAAACTGCAAGAGAGGTTTTGGAAATGTTACATGAGGGTCATCCAGGTATTGTAAGGATGAAGGGATTGGCCAGGAGTTATGTATGGTGGCCAGGTATTGACAAAATGGTTGAAAACTGGGTTGCATCTTGTCCCAACTGTCAGGTAGTCAGGCCTGCCCCACCTCTCGCCCCCCACAGGAATGGGAATGTCCTAGGGGCCCATGGTCCAGGATTCACATTGATTTTGCTGGCCCTACCAGAGGGCACACCTTTCTTATTATAGTAGATGCATATTCCAAATGGCTAGAGGTAATTCCCATGACATCCACTACAACTGATGCTGTCATCAAGCAGCTCAGAAAACTTTTTGTAACCCACGGGTTACCTGATGTTCTTGTCTCTGACAATGGCCCTCAATTTACATCCAACCTTTTTGCATCCTATTTAGCACAACAGGGTATCAGACATGCCCTTACTGCCCCTGGGCACCCTTGACTAATGGTCGGGCTGACGCATGCGTTTTACCAAGGAGAAGCTTCAGCAACTGGGTCCTGGGGATATCACTGAGAAAGTTGGAAAACTTCTTAGTGTTCAGCACATCACTTCTAACCCATCTAATAACTTATCCCCAGCAGAGTTGTTGATGGGTAGGAAACTTAGGTCTTCTCTTGACCGCCTTCATCCCACTTACGCCAACGCTCCACTAGATTCCACTTCCAAAGTTCGCACATTCAGTGTGGGTGATTCTGTTTATGCTAAGAACCTTATAAGTGAACCTTTGTGGATTCCTGCTGAGATAACTCAGATCACAGGCCCTCGTTCTTACAGGGTGCAAACAGAGGATGGACTCCTCTGGAGCAGGCACATTGATCAACTTAGATCCAGGTTCTCTCAGGAACATCGCACTTGTTCTTCTCTAGTTCCCTCACCTGATGTCAATTCTAGGGGGGAAGGGGAGGAACAGGAGGAAAATCAGCAAGCAAGAATCAACCCCATGTGTAACGAGCCATTACGACAGGAACCATTCCAAAACCTGTCACAATGCCAAAATCCATCCTTAGAAGTGGAAGATTGTACATCACTACCTGACTTGGGTGCTGACATTGGAATGGAGATGGGTTGGGAGGAGAGACCAGATTCTAACAATCAAACAGGGGTCTTCTTTCACAGGAAGTCCCAGTGGGGAAATGTCAGCAGACACATTTCCTCTCTCACTGGGTGAGAATGTTAAAACTTCTGAACCACGAAGGTCTCAACATACACGCAAGAGCCCCACCTATTTAAAAGAATACATTAGATAGGTTGGGGTTTGGTATGGACTGAACCTAGTGGGGAGGGGTGTTATGTATGTAGGTTTGAATGTCATTGGTTTAGTTTGAATTGTTCTTGAATTGTTCAAATAGGATTGGTTTAAATAGTGCAGGAAAACCCTGTACTCTGATTGGCTGGCAACTACGGCTGCTGGCTATAAGAAGCAGCCGTAGCCCAGCCAAGTCGGGTCCATTCGAGCTGTAGTCACTTAATAAACTCTTCACTGAAGCTCTTCGCGTCTGACTCTTCATGCAAACTTAGCATGGAGAGTTAGAGTTTTCAACCAGTTGTGGTGGGCAGTTGATGTATTTTGGCCTTTGTCAAGACTATTTGGCTCCTGAATATGAACAGTTGTTCTGAAGACCCCATGAAGATGTCTCAATGAAGTGAAAACCTTTAACAAATGCATATGGACTATTGAGATTGCCATCCTGGTGATAACTGCAAGAAGATAATATGCAGCTACCAAGATTACAGTCACGATGGCCATGGGAGGACAATCTAAGAGAAGATATTGACTTAACAAATAAAACCTCTAGACATATAGATAAAATCTGACTATGAATGTGATGGCAGGCTAAAGATGAGAACCAGTTTGATGTAGTGGTTAAGGCATCAGATTACGATAGCCTGAGTCCTACTCCCACTTTAGGCATAAAGCTGAAGGTGTGACTTTAAGCTGGTCACTCTCTCAGCCCTAAGAAGGAAGCAATGGCAAGCAAGTTTTGAAATCTTGCCAGGAAAAATACAGGATAGTCAATGCAGTCTCAGTAGTCAATGCAGTCTCAAAGGTACAAAAAAAGGAAAAAAAGGTAAGGATTCTCAAGATGATTATCTGTGAGATTCAGAGATGTCTGCCTTGAAAACAGCCTGTGGTGAAGTACAGTATATAGTATAGTCAAACATGAGGTCAGGAAATGACCACAGGAAATACTTTATGGCATTTTATATTACATCATAAAATGTCTTACAATAATTTAATGTTATAAAATGTTTTATAAAATTTGCCAAATTTCAGTTCCATGGGAGTCAAGGCTCCTGTAGTTTAGATGCACTCTGTAAGTTAATCCATTTGAGATACTGTACCTTAGTTCAAAAATTCTTGCCCTATGGTGCATCGTTTTGCACAGTTAAAGATTATAAACAAATAGAAGAATTGTAATAGTATGTAGATGAATCACAGTACTTATAGATTTCTCATTGTTCAACAAATTGTACTGAGGGCAAAAGATACAACAGTATTTTGGGAGCATGGAGGAGCTTTGATAGCTCTGTTTGGCCCAGGAATTATATTCTTATTCTCTGTCCATTCTTGTTCTAATAGATTAGGAAACAAAGATTCTTCTGCATATTTTCAAAGAAAGAGGAATGGAAGCAAACAGATGATAAGAAACACGGATGCCAAAATATAGAATTCCTTCTGTGTATCTCATGTATTTCACCCTTTCTCCCACTCCCAAGAATTGAAAATTGGGGTGCTTCATTACCTGAATTTTCAGCAAACTGTCCACTGGGAGGCTTTCTATATTAGTAGGTTCATGTGGGTTCATGATGACAGCAACACTCCTGTGATATTTGGTCAACATCCATTTTAACCTCCATTGGATCTTCCACTTTGCTGTCTGAGCATGATGATTAATGGTAAATAGCCATAAATCCCTGTTAATTCATTTACATGGTGCTTTTGTTATGAAGCCTGTCAGTCTGTTTTTTTCTTCATAATGATTTGGCTTTGACTAGAAGAATTATCAAAATTTAATAAAAGAAAATAATAAGGCCTACTTATTCTTAGATGAACATCTAAGATACTATTTTGTTTAATTCCAGACTCTTCTACTGGGACTCAAGAATATTATGAATATTCCTTAAGCATCCTCTCTCTCATAGCATTTCTTGCCATATTTCTAATCATGTTGGCTCTCCTTGGACACAAACTTTTGTCAGGTACTGATTTATTCACCAGAAAAGTCAACCATTTGGTTGTAACAATAGAACATTAATTTTAATTGATAAATTTTAATTAATCAACACTGGCTTGGAAGTTTATTAGAAGTACTAACACTGGCTTGTTATCTTAGCTTTGTATTTTCACAATAACATTCAAGGAAAATTTGCATAGGGAAAATGTACAAGAGGTTTTTTTTATAATGATAGCTTTTACAATTCCATCATGTAAATTTTTCTTTGAATATTATACTGAATGCTCAAGGGATTTTTTTAATCATTTGCAGAAAGCTTATTACAGTTGGAATTATTCCCTTTTCAAAGCACCCTTTGTTATTATTTTGCATGTAGTGAAATCTATTTTTATATGAAATTTTATTGAGATCCAGTGACAGTAGTAATAAAATATTGCCTATGAAGAGGAAATAGAAAGCAAGGATTGTGGGTATCAAATCTTCCAGTAATGAATTCATAATTACATTATTTTCATTAATTTAATTAATTTTTAATCTTGAATTTTAACTTTCTTTGCCTCATTTAAATTTTATATGTAGTTTTAATATTTTAATATTTTACTTATGCACCTCCCGGAGTCCCTTTGCAATGAAGATAAGCAGTTTCTATATTTTTATAAATAAATAAACAAACAACCAGGGACAATGTCTACAGCAGGGGTGTCAAACTGGTGACCCACAGGCCAGATGTGTCATGCACAGGCCAGGCCCAACCCAGTTCTGTGAAGGGAAAAAACATTGCGATACATCACATGACGACAACGTGATGTGGGCAAGTTTGACACCTGTGGTCTAAAGCATCCTTTGTCAAGCATCATGTTGAGTGTCAGCTCTGCAGTCAAATAGTTTATGTCCAGCCAATGCTGTCTGGGTAAAACATGCAAAAGAAGCAAACCAGTACAGCTTCTCCCCAACGTTTTTGGGGGGGGCAAATCCTTTTAGAAAACATATTCTAGAAGTGTGGTAGCTTTCCCATTAGCAGTACACCCGTCAGGGCAGGTAGAATCCGTTCCAAAATATTAGTTTCTTATAAATGGATATGGTTGCTTTCCATTGCCATCTTTAGCATCCTAGTATGCTACTTACTCTCTTTATTTTCTTTTTCCCAAAATCTTTTTTATGAATGCTTTTGGGTATTATATGAGACCCAGAGACAAGAATTGCTAAGGCACTTTTAAATATTCAGTTCATGTCGTAGTTGGCGCTGCATTTTAACAATGTGACTACAACCCACAAAAATAAATGATTTAAAAACAAAACAAAACACTAAAAGCAAATTGTCTGGGGTATGCCAAATACCCAAAAAGTCCATAAGAAATTCTATATGTACTTATTGACTTTTGGATTACAAGTTCAGTCCACCACATGACTGCAATTATCTCTAAATCTCTTTCAAGAGAGGGATTGACCCTTTCTTGCTTCAGCAGTAAAAGTTAATATTTGGTATGAAATCTTCAGTTTTGTTTACATAAAAGATTTGGATTTTATACTTGACACTTAATAGAAGGCCAATATTCTGTAAGTCAGTCTTCCTCAGTTTGGTACTTTCCAGCTAGTTTGAACTTCCTATCATTGTGCCCTACAGAAGTTGACACATTCATTAGAAAATATAATGTTGGATCTAGAATTCCAATGATAAAGATTGATAGTATTTTACTTCCCTTTCACACTTGAATTCATCAGTAGATATGTTAATATGCCCTGCTGTAATTCCATTATCTGATATTTCTCCTAAAAAGCTAGATTTCTCTCTGTGGCTTTCCTGTACATGCTTTCTATTTCTGAGTAAGAGGTGTACAAACAAAATCAATGTGTAAGACATTTTGTAACCTCTTCAGGACACAATAGGTTTTGTGAAACAACTCTCACATTGTCTAAGTAAGACTGTCCATTCTAATATCCAACTATAAAAAGCCTTCCAATTATGGTGGATTTCTTCCTGGTGGATTTCTATGTCTGATGGTTATTTGAGAAATTAAAAAGTCATAATATGAACTTATTGGCTGATTCACACATATGTGTCATATTGTCATGCTTCCCATAAGTTACTTAGTGATTTATTGATTGATCATGTAACCTGTACTGAATTGCAATGTTCATACTTTTGTTAAAAAACATTGAGCAGTAGTTTGTAATCTTGTTTATATTATTTGATCTTGATACTAATATTACAATAATTGTATGGTCAAAATGCAGAGGTGGTATTCAGCAGATTCTGACCAGTTCTGGAGAACCGGTAGCAGAAATTTCGAGTAGCAAATACCACTTCTGACTGGCCCCTCTCCCATCTATTTGCTGAACTGTAAAATCTCCATTCCCTCCCCACCCCACTAACCTGCTTTCCAGCTCCCTTCTCCTGTGCAGGGCAACAACAACAACAAAAAAGACCCAGCTGATCAGCTGGGACTCTGGAGGCAGAGAATAGATGGGGGTGGGGCCAATCAGAGGTGGTATTTGCCAGTTCTCTGAACTACTCAAAATTTCTGCTACCGGTTCTCCAGAACTGGTCAGAACCTCCTGAATACCACCTCTAGTTCTCATTTAATATATTCAGCATGTTTCAGACGGTCCACCAGTTTCCCAATGGTTGGGAGATCCTAGTTCTAATTTAATCCAGTGCCATCACCATACATGCTCAGAGAAGCTTTCCACAGTTGAATGGTTGGTGGGCATGTAAATGAAGGACCACAGGAACTCACTAGGGTATTGAGATTAAGGGAAAAACTCATCTACTTGCTGCCACACAGCCATAAAACTCATTGAATAGAGCCATATACATTGCCAAGAATTCACAGAGAAAAGATTATCATGGTGACATAAAGAGCCACAGTATTGTGAAGAACAGTATTAATGGATAACATTTTTTCTCAGTTAATTCTAGGAAGACTCATGAAGAGAAAAGTGTATTACACATGATAACACACAGGTAAGCATGTGTTTTTGTATAGTTCTTTGACATTCTGAAGAATCTTTGCTCTAAAATGCAAGTAATTATTTTACAGTCAGTTTGTCATGAATTCTTAAAATTGGGGATGAATCTTACAGTTTTTTTAATATCAGTAAAATAAAAGGTACTGAATTATAGCTAATATATGAATATAATTAAAAATGTCAGAGGACATTCCATAGCTATGAAGCATATTTTTACAAATACATTTATAAAGTTCTAATACTGATAGAAGAAATGTTCTTCTGTTAGAATTTCTGATTTCACTAAAATTACAACTATCCCTATGTGAAATAACTTAAAGCTTCTATTTACTTTTAGGTAACACAGTTCTGGAGAAAGATATGAATTATATACCTCATGCTTCTGCCTTGGTAAAATTTTATGTAAAGAAACTGTATTTGGGTTGAGACTATTTAGGTTGGTTTAGGACATAAATAATTGATAGCTTAAATAAATTCATAGCTTGTCATTTATTATTTAATTTTAGTGATGTTTGGGAATGAGATGTAAATCCTCTCACTCTCTGAATTGTTAAATCATCACATATTACTCTAGATAATTGCTTGAATCTTTAACCTAGAATGTCAACTAGAACTCACAGTCTCCTGGTGCTTAGCCTGATGCCTTAAACCAAGGCTGTCAAACTCCCAGCCAGTGGGCTGGATGTGTCCCGCACTGGCCATGCTCAATTTAGTGAAGGAGAAAAAAAGTCCCGATAGGTCACGTGACTCTGCCATGATGACGTGAGTTTGACACCCCTGCCATTAGACCATTAGACCAAACTAGCTATCTAGACTCAAAGATTTAGATCACAACCCTTAATCTTTACATGACTTTCATGCATAATTGGTTGCCTACAATAATTTCAGCAAACTTTTGTTTTTAGAAAAATCAAAGTAGTCACAAGGAGCCAAAAGTGACTTGATGACACATAATTAAGTTTTGCATTTAAACTTATCTGCATAACCTAAAATTTGCTTGTTAGCAGACCTTAGCACAAAAAAATAACTGAGTCCAGAATGCTTAGTAGTTTATAGAATCTGACCATTTATTTCATAGTATTTCCATACCAGAGATTCATCATATTTTAACATGTCATCCAGCCATCCCTGTAGTGCTGTTTCACTAATAGAGATGGGTTTTATATGACCACAGCGATGGCTGATACTGTAAGGTGCTATAAATTACTTCGTCTTGAAACATTTTCATCTGTATTTAATTGGTTTGAAATAGCAGGCAGCTGGAGAGCTCTTAAAGCAGCATAAAATATATCACAGAGAGGTCCAATTTGGCCAGGTAAAAGGAATTAAAATCCTGCTGTTATATATGTTTATCATTAACTACAATTATGTAAATTATTACTCAATAGTTTCCCGTTAAGAGAATTGGTATTTCCATGGATTTGTTTTATATATATATATATATATATATATATATATATATATATATATATATATATATGTCTTGGTGTATTCGGGTCTTGTCCGTGTAAGATTGAGAATACCTTGGCAGCGTTTGTGAAATCTCATCCGTCATCTTCAGGCTGGTGTCTTCAGCCGTTCTCCTGGGAGAAGTGTGTGATCGTGGCTTTTTCCCTTTTAAACTCTAGAGTTGGCTGTGTTGTTACTTCTTGATTGGTTTGTGGAGTTGATGTATGCAGATTGGATGGCTTTTTCCTGAGACCCTGTGTGGCTGAGGTGCTGGCTGTGTGTCTCTCAGCCTTTTGTGTTGTAACGACCTGGGTAATGGGCTGTGTGATGACCTTCTGAGTTCTATTGTTGTGACGTCCTGGGTGTGGTGCTGTAATCTCCTGGGTCGTTGTCTGTGCTGCAACCTCCTGATGTTTTGTGTTGTGATCTCCTGAGTTCTGTGGTGTAGTATCCTGGGTGGAAGGCTGTGATGTGGCATTCTGGGCCTTGGTTTGGCTCCGAGTTTGAGGTCTGGCTATGTGTTTATAGCGTGTGTCAGTTTGCTTAGTTTGGGGGTTGGAGGGGTGTAGCAGCTGGTGTTGTAGCCATGGTCTGGTTTCTGGATGGTGGTTGCCTTTCATCTGTGGTGTGGGCTTGGGTTTGAGTCTGGTGAAGGAGATTGGTGGTGGCATCATGTGTTATTTTGGGTCGGTGTTGGTTTTGTGGCTGGGACTCGTTTGTTGATTAGGGCTAGTTTCCAGTTGTCTGGTAGGTGGGAAGTATCATCCCGTTTATTCATGTTATGGGGGTGTTTCTCTATTTGATGGCTTCCCTAATTATTCTCTTGTTGAAGTGTTCAGTATTGGAGATAAGTTTGGATCCCTCAAAATCAATTTCATGTCCTGTGGCTTTAAGGTGCTGGAAAAGGGAGGAAGTTTTTCCTTCTTTTCTGACTGCGTTCTTGTGTTCTGCGATGCATGCATTTATTCTCCTGTTGGTTTGTCCAATGTATGTGGCTGGGCAAATTTTGCATGGTATTTTATAAACTCCTTTTATAAACTCCCCCCAAAAACCAAGACACAGAACAGGACAATGGCATCGCCCTCCTCCCTTACATCAAAGGCACCACAGATAAAATCAGCAAAATTCTCCACAAACACAATATCAGGACAGCCTTTGGCACTGACCAAAAAATAGCCAACATCTTAAGAAACCCCAAAGACAAGATCCAGTCAGAAAACCAAGGAGTTTATAAAATACCATGCAAAATTTGCCCAGCCACATACATTGGACAAACCAACAGGAGAATAAATACACGCATGCAGAACACAAAACGCAGTCAGAAAAGAAGAAAAACTTCCTCCCTTTTCCAGCACCTTAAAGCCACAGGACATGAAATTGATTTTGAGGGATCCAAACTTATCTCCAATACTGAACACTTCAACAAGAGAATAATTAGGGAAGCCATCGAAATAGAGAAACACCCCATAACATGAATAAACGGGATGATACTTCCTGCCTACCAGACATCTGGAAACTAGCCCTAATCAACAAATGAGTCCCAGCCACAAAACCAACACGGACCCAAAATAACACATGATGCCACCACCAATCTCCTTCACCAGACTCAAACCCAAGCCCATACAGATGAAAGGCAACCACCATCCAGAAACCAGACCATGGCTGCAACACCAGCTGCTACCCCTCCAACCCCCAAACTAAGCAAACTGACACACGCTATAAACACATAGCCAGACCTCAAACTCGAGCCAAACCAAGGCCCAGAATGCCACATCACAGCCTTCCACCCAGGATACTACATCACAGAACTCAGGAGATCACAACACAAAACATCAGGAGGTTGCAGCACAGACAACGACCCAGGAGATTACAGCACCACACCCAGGACATCACAACAATAGAACTCAGAAGGTCATCACACAGCCCATTACCCAGGTCGTTACAACACAAAAGGCTGAGAGACACACAGCCAGCACCTCAGCCACACAGGGTCTCAGGAAAAAGCCATCCAATCTGCACACATATATGTGTGTGTGTGTGTGTGTGTACATACATACATATACATACACACACACACACACACACATAGGGAGATATATATCTGACATATTTTAATAGCGGGCAGTTCTCATTTGGCAAATTTATAGAAAATGAATGCCCTTTTTATCAATAGAATCAGTAGCTTCTACTCCTTTTGTGATAGAATATATTTAAACTGTTTTCTACTTATATATTTTGCCTACATATACCAATGAAAAATGATACATTTCCTGCTTTGCAAGCAAAAATTTATTACCTATTGCTTAATGGTATAAATTACAGCTATTTCAGCCTGCCAATATTTGCAGAACAAGCTCTTTATAGGAATATATGAGCTAGTAAAACAGATTGGTAGCCTTAGTGACTGATAGAAGTGCAAATGCATAATTGCACTTTTCAAATTGCAGATATTTCAAGAGTCTTGTGTCTCATTTTCTTTTTTCCTCAGGATGAAATAGCACCGTTTGTTTTATGTATGAAGAAAAGCAGACAACTTAGCAGGATGTTGTCACTTTCTCCGTCTTGACAACTAATTGAAAGATTTCTCTACCATAAATGGTTACATGTGTAAATAATCCTCTTGTGTGCCAGCGATCTTCCTTGACTTCAGTAACAGGAATAAATTTTTGTGAGGCAAATTCTTTACCCTGTGCCCTATTGTCTCCCTTCCTGAATAATTTGTTAACAAAGCATCTTTTTGTAGACAATTTGACTTTTTCCTAAATCAATGATGGTGTCCTTTATATTTGTGGAACAAAGCCAGCCACAAACCAACACAAGAGCAGGAATTGGAACCTGGACATTTCATACATAATTGACAGTTTTGTTCTCACCCTGTTGATGACCAATTTCATGAAAATAAATCATGACGATAACACTATAAGTATAGTTCATGGCATTTTAAAGCACTACGGTATCATATAGGATGGATCTATGATAAAATACGCCCTGTAATGTAAAAATAGATATCACTGCTCTCTATGGTTCTTTCATGTTTTATATACCTTTCCCTTAAAAGTACTGCTATGGATAGAAACCTAGCACTTAAATATGAACTGGCATGTGACACAATGTTTTCAGTGTTTAAAGTTCTGGGCACACTTTAGACAGAACTGGGTTCCATTGAATTCTGTGGGACATGTGTCTGATTTTAATTGTTATGTACAGGTTCTGAAAGAGCCTGTTACTGATTAGTGGGCTGCTCCAATGAACTGTCGATCATCTGCTTCCTAGAATCTAAACTAGCTTTGTCAGACCATTTCAATGTTCAGTGGCATTAGGGTAGCATCTTTTCAGACTAACAAATATTCTGGAAAAGCATTAACGTCTGTGAGAACAGCTCACTTAATCAGATTACATGAAGTTTATGCCTCTTAATGTTTTGTTAGTAGGAAAAGGTGCTACCAAACTCCCAATTTTTGGGTAACATAGACCAGTGTTTCTCAACCTTGGATGCATGGATTTCAACTCCCCAAATTCCCCAATCAGAATGCAGGCTGGGGAATTTTGGGAGTTGAAGTTCATGTACATCTTAAAATTGCTGAGATGGAGAAACTCTGCCATAGATTAACATGGGTCTTCTCTTACAAGATCCACAGGAATGCTCCAATTACTACAGTATGTGACTTCTTCCTCCTCCAGCAGTCCTCTTAAAACCTTTTCACACTAGTCTACATCAAAATCTGAACTAGCGAAGGGAGAGTGAGGAAAAAGTAAGGAAACTAAGGGAGGAATATAATAAAAAAAGCAGTGGCTTATTGAGTACTTTAATAAGGTGGAGTTTGGTTATATGGTATATCTCCAGCTGAGCCACCCTGGCCTAAGCTAAGCTTATGAATGGGCTATGTGAACTACTCATATGTGGTTTTTCTTCCAAATTAAACCTTGGACTAGGATTTGACTTTTAGGATTTTAAATTATTGCAGTAAATAAACGCAAAAAATGTGTTTATCTTTCTGAGAAAACTGTATTATTGGTATTGGCCACAAGGAGATATTTGGGCCATGTTTAAATAACTTTGTAAAGTATTTAATATTTAACAGAAATCCAAAGGACGTGTGGAAACATTATTTTATGTTCCCAAATGGGTAGCTGTATTAGTGTTTTGCAGCAAAAGAGACAGCAAGAACATGTGTTCTTTCGTGCCAATGTTTTATATATTACTGTCAATATTTATACTTGCAAAGGAAAATAATAAAATACTCTGAACTCTACAAATGTCAAAAGTTTGTCATCTATTTCTCCTACTGTCATGTAGTCTTCATCTCTCATGAAAAAGGAGTAAAGTTAATAGGCATGAAAATTATGCTGTCTAGACTCCAAACCATGTGGGATTACTTGATTTACACAGGCAATGGTTTCCACAGCCCGACATCTTCCCAAATGGGAGAAATAGTGAAGACTATAAAAAGCCTGGCAGTAGAGACACTTTTTCCATCTGTTGATCATTTTGTCTTAGGTTTTCAGAAGGCACATTTCATAGAAATGTGAAAATACAACCCATGTTGAAACTAGGGAATGTCCCTTCTGAGACATTTGTCACTCCCACATTCTTTCTGTGAAGTCAGCTGTTGCTTTTTTGACCATTGTCTGGTTTTTGTTTTTGTTTTAATTACATTTATATGCTGCCCTTCTCCAAAGACTCAGGGCAGCTTACAATTTTTGGGATACAACCCAGTGTGCTCAGCAATAGCCTTCATTCCATTGTATATGCCTGCTTATTACTAAGCGGCATTTTTACAAAGTCAGCTTATTGCCCCCAACAATCTTGGGTCCTCAATTTACCTACCCCGAGAGGATGGAAGGCTGAGTCAACCTTGAGCCTGGTGGGATTCGAGCCAGCAATAATTGCAGGCAGCTGGAACTTAAGTGCTAGGCATTTAGCAGCCTGCACCACCAAGGCCCTGGTTTGCTGGGGTATAATAATAGTTTCATAATAGTTTCAAACTTAGTTGCTCCTTTGCCACTTTCAGAAAAAAAAATAGAGACATATGAACCATATATCGAACATTTCCTCAGTATATGCCGTGCTTCCAGTTTCAATCTAATCAGGTTACTAATTTGTATGGCTTTTATTCATAACTGTATGAATAAGCCTAAGATTTTGGTCTGGGGAAACAAAGAACTTCTTGCAACTGAAGTGAGGAATTACATAATTATTCATGATCCAAAAGCTTCATAACATTACATCAAACATGGAATGGATGTATGTTAAAAAGCTGAAAAACAAGATTTGTTTTTGTTGAGAATTTGTAACAAAACTAAATGGCTATAATCACATTTCAATTTTCTGATGGAATCTAAGAAAGTGCAATAGTCCATCTTACTTTCAAATGCCCTGGGCCACCTTTTGTTTAGTACTGATCAACATTAAACAGATTTTTCTCTTCCTGGAAGAAGTGACTGCTATGTTCATGTGCCCCTGAAATCTTGTGACACGGAAAACTAATTTCATAATCACTTAAACACATGACTTCTCTCTCAATACACATGAAATGATCTTTCACAATTTGGATCTGTGCAAAAGTCTGTTCCTAAGAAATGTGATTTCAAGTCTGTCCTATGACATTTTTCATATATCTGGGAAGCAGACATGTAATTTTCAAGCATGGGTTTTGGAAACAAAATCACTGTTGAACGTGCAACAATAACTTCCTTCAGATTTTGTCCCAGAACTCAACTGTTATATCTTATTATGAAAATCCAAGACAACAAAAAATGAATCACATGAAACAGAATCAATGCAATTTAACTGAAACACTTTTCTGTTATGAATCCTCCAAAGACATAATAATACATGCAGATAAAGTTGGTATAAAGGCTCACGTACTCAGTCATGCTTCAGCTGTAGAAATGATTATTTAGTTGCATAACACAGTCACGCAGAAATCCTCCAGTTTTTTTTTAAAGATCTGCCAGGGCTTGTGGAATTGAGAGGCAGAGGAGGAAATAAGAGCTGTTTTGGGAAGCGTCATTGTCAGATATATTTATACTACAGTCTGAGGCTGATTCCTTATGATATTACTATCTGCTGTTCATTTGCTAAGGTGTTATCCCCTTTTGAGTTGATATCTCCAACCAAGGAATGAAAGAACCCAGAAGGAAAAGAAACATCTTCACATTTTATTACATTCTTTCTGGAGATGGTGCAGAATAAAAGGCACAGGAATGAATAATGACAATTAAAAGAAAGGGGTTGGGAAACTTGAGAAAACGCTCTAAATGGAAATGTTTCCATTTATCTAGAATTTGCAGGACAGAGACCAAAGAAGGTGAACACCAAGAGAGATATCAGGAGTTCAATAAAGCTTAAAAAATATTTACTAAGAAGTTGCTTCTAAACACTTCCGCTATCAAGAGGGCATGACCGCAATCAGCCAGATGAGTCCTAGTGGTAGGGGAGAGTCATGTTCTGGAACTCAACTCACAAGGAAGCTAACAGTAACAGAATTGGAGGAGACCTTGGAGGTCATCTAGTCCAACCACCTGTTCTTCCAGGAGACCTATGCTATTTCTGATAAACGGCTATCCAGTCTTTTCCTAAAAGCCTACAGTGATGACGCACTCTCAACTTCTGGAGGCAAGTCTGGTTAATTTTTCCCATTGCTAGGAATTTCCTTCTTGGTTGTAGATTGCGTCTCTTCTTGATTAGTTTCCATCCATGGTTCCTTGTCCTGCCCCCTGCTTTGGTAAATAAGTTGGCCACCTCTTCCTTGTGGCAGCCCTTCAAGTATTGGAAGACTGCTGTTATGTCATCCCCGGTCCTTCTTTTTATTAGACTAGGAGGTATACTGAGTTCCTGCAATTGTTCTTCATACATTTTTAGCTTCTAGGCCCCTAATCATTTTTGTAGCTCTTCTCTGAACTCTTTCCAAAACCTCAACATCTTTTTTTATTGGGGTGACCAAAACTGGTTGCAGTATTTTACGTGTGGTTTTACCAAGGCTTTGTAGAGTGGTACTAGTACTTCATGTGAACTTGATTCTATCCCCTCTGTTAATGCAACCTAGGATTGCATTGGCTTCTTTGGCTGCTGCCAAAAAACTCTTCTATAAACAGATAGAGATCTGTGTTTTTGTTGGCTCAGGTTTAGATGGTTGTCTGCTAAGACCACTAGCCTTTCTACTAGGATGTTTAGATGGTTGTCTGCTAGACTAGCTAGGAAAAGGGCATATCTTATGGCTCTATTCCCCATTACCTCACCCTTTGGAATCTTTACTCAGTTCAGGGACAGTAATCAAGGGGGAAATTAATGTTTGTGTTTACTTTCATTGGAGAGGAAGACGAAGAGATTGCAAGAGAATAAGCACACAGTGGGGAATACACATGGAAAGAAATGCCTGGGCAGTGTTCCTCCCTACTTAGGAATAAAAAAGACGACTTGGGGTTTTAATTGACTAACACCACAGCAATTTCAGATAGCAGCACAAGGCAGCAAAGGTGCTAATCAAGGTTGCCGAGCTGAGCTAACTTGCTGCTAGCACCTTTCAGGGATGTGCAGCCTACCTATCAAAGAAAAGCAATTTAGGAAACAGCTTGTCCAGGCAAACTCTTTCCTCTGTAAGGGAGGAAATCCTGGGATGGGGGAAAGGAAGAAGAAAATACAAAAAAATATAAGTTAGACAATCAAGCACAGGACAGGCAGTTAGTTTTCACATATTGTAAAAAAAGAGGACACATCCCCAGAAACCAACAGGACAATCAATTTGCATAGCTATAAATTTAATTTAATAATTTAAGTTAATTTAATAATGGGATTTCTATGCCACCCTATCTCCCAAAGGACTCAGGGTGGCTTACAACAATAAAAACACAGGAATACAAAATTAAAAAAAACTATTAAATAGAAAAACCCCAATTACACATATTTAAAACATTAAAAACCAACAACCAATTTAAAAGCAATTAAAAACCCCCTTCAGTCCAGGTTGGCCGATCGAAAAAGCCATGTCTTCAGGTCGTGACGGAAGGATCGAAGGTCAGGGGCCAACCAGAGCTCCATGGGTAGTTGATTTCAAAGGGCAGGTGAACCCACAGAGAAGGCTCTCCCCCTGGGGGTCACCAGCCGACATTGTCTGGCCGACGGCACCCTGAGGAGGCCCTGTCTGTGGGAGCACACAGGGAGATGGGAAACCGTTGCTGGCAGCAGGTGCTGCTGCAAATACCCCGGACCTAAGCCATGAAGAGCTTTATAGATGATTACCAGCACCTTGACTCTCACTCGGAGGGCAACCGGCAACCAGTGCAGCTCATGCAGGAGGGGTGTAACATGGGAGTATTGGGACACTCCCATCACAACCCGCGCGGCTGCATTCTGCACCAGCTGAAGCCTCCGAGTGGTCCTCAAGGGCATCCCCATGTAGAGAGCATTGCAGTAGTCCACATGGGAGGTAACGAGTGCATGAGTAACCATATGCAAGGCATCTCGGTCCAGATAGGGGTGCAACTGGTGCACAAGGCGAACCTGCACAAATGGCCCCCTGGCCACAGCTCCTACATGATCTTCCAAATTGAGCTGTGCATCCAGGAGGACAACTAGATTGTGTGCCCTTTCCACGGGGGGTAACACCTCTCCCCCCCACAACCAAAGATAGAACATCCTGGACAATTTGAGATGCTGGTACGTACAGCCACTCGGTCTTGGCCGGGTTGAGTCAAAGCCTGTTGCTTCCCATCCAGACCAGTACCGCTTCCAGGCACCAGGACATTGCACCAAGGGCATCACTGGGTTGGTTTGGGGTAGAGATAAAGAGCTGGGTATCATCAGCATACTGATGATATCTCACCCCAAAACCACCGATATCTTGCCCAGAGGCTTCATATAGATGTTGAACAGGAGGGGGGAAAGGACTGACCCCTGAGGGGCCTCGGGGTTGACCTCGATCCTCCTGCCAACACCGACTGCCAATGACCCGAGAGGTAGGAGGAGAACTGCCATAAAACAGTGCCTCCCATTCCCAACCCCCCGAGGCGTCACAGTAAGATACCATGGTCGATGGTATCAAAAGCTGCTGAGAGATCTAATAGGACCAGGACAGAGGAATAACCTCTAACCCGAGCCCACCAGAGGTCATCCACCAGCATGACCAATGCCATCTGCATGCTGTATCCGGGCCTGAAACCCGATTATACGGATCTAGGTAGTCAGCTTCCTCTAGGAACACCGGGAGCTGTTGGGCCACCATGCTGTCAACAACCTTCGCTGCAAAGTGAAGGTTGGAGACGGGATGAAAGTTGCTCAAAATAGCTGGATCCAAGGCAGGCTTCTTGAGAAGGGGACTCACCACTGCCTCCTTCAAGGTGGAGGGGAAGCATCCCTCCCTCAAAGAAGCATTATATATATAATATATCTTTCAGTACTGTAGATATACAGTGCAACCTCCCATATGAAGTAACCTGGAACCAGATGACCAGTGAACTTGATTTTGCTACTGTTAAGGTGTAACAAGGTGTAACTTGTCAACACTGAAGTAAAACAAATAATCATCCCTTCCAACCCGTCAATGACTACTTCAGCTTCAACCGCAACAATACGCAAGCACACAATAGATACAAACTCAAGATAAACTGCACCAAACTTGATTGCAGGAAATACAACTTCAGCAACAGAGTGGTCAATGTCTGGAACACACTACCTGGCTCTGTGGTTTCTTCCCCAAACCCCAAAAACTTTAACCTTAGACTGTCAACTGTTGACCTCACCCCTTTCCTAAGAGGTCTGTAGGGAGTGTGCATAAGTGCACCAACGTGCTTACCATCCCTATCCTATTGTTTCTTTTTATTCGTATCCATTTCATGTATTAATAAACATGTTTATACTTATATCTGTTATCTAATACATGCTTGACAAACAAATAAATTAAAAAAAATAGAAAAAAGTGTGGAAAATCCTCAAGGGAAGAGTGGGCCACCTACTACCTATTGATTTCATGCAGTACCAAAAACACTTGTTTCCCATCTGGAACCTCTAAGAGTAATTTGTTACCTTTTCAATGACTTGTATTCATGTCTGCATATAAGACTTTATATAGCTTTATACACCCAAAACAATCCCGCAAGCACAAAGCCAAACAGTCATTCCATTTCTTACCAACATGTTTAGATTCATCCTCTTCTAATCTGTTTCCCTCTAGAGAACCTAACTATAACTCTCAGAAATTTCAGTTGTCCGTAGAAATGAAATTTTCATTTAAAATTTAAAACATCAGCACATATCTGCCTCAATCCCTTCCTACTAGTAACTAGACCATGTGTTTATTCTTTTGTTCTTAGCAAAAGGAAGCTGGAGATAATTTTCTAAACATTATATAGATATATATATGGAAACCAGTGTTTCTTCTGGCTTTTTGCTTCATGTACAGCTGCCACTTAAATTATTTTTGCCAGGTGTGTATCTTTTTAAGAATACAATGGCATTTTATGAGCTTATAATGGATGGAATTTTACAAAAATTAAGAGGTAGAATATCTCATCAACTATCACACGGCATTTATTCTGTGTTATTCACTTATGGGAGATACGCAACACTGAATAATTATTTCCTTAATTTATGCAAATCTCTGTTAGGTTTGGAATGGATGACTGTGCTACCTTTCTATTAGTTGCATAATCTGTTTCTGGGACTCAAAGGTCAGGGGACATAGTATTTCTTTAATTCAAATTTAAACATTTAGCTACAAAGCAGATTATATAGATTATCCTAGATAACCATATACCTGGCAATAGTCCAGCCTAAACTAACTAGTTCAGAAGTAATATCAGGAACCAAATACCTTGACAAGAGTTAACACCAGAAACTCTCTCTCTCTCTGAGGATTTAATCTGAGCATGTTTTGACCCTCCATATTACCTATCCATATTATTATAGGCTATAGACCCCAAATTAAGCTTTTGTCAGCATTCTTGATTCAGCTTTGAGGAGGCAATGTGCATTGGGTATCATCCAGTGGTGGGTTTCAAATTTGTTTACCACCGGTTCTGTGGCCATGGCTTGGTGGGCATGCTTTGCGTGTGAATGTGCACTTTGCACGTGTGCAGAGGGTTTCCTACTAACCTTCTCCTGCAGTCCTGCATTCTCCCTGTGTCTTCAACAGCTGATGCATGACATTCGGCTGTGCAACAGGAAATAAAAGTCAGTATAGAGCCAGGGCAGATGGGAGGGCCCAGCAACTGATCATCGAAGTGAACCAGTTCGCTCACAGATGATCGTCAGAGCTACCGGTTCAGCCAAACTGGGCGGAGCCAGTAGAATACCATCACTGGTATCATCAACATGCAACCATTAGGGATCCTTGGTGATCTCTGAGCTTGCTTGTTTTCAATAAGTTCAGAGAGCACCAAGGAGCCCTCATTTCAACCCTGAGCTACAAAGATTCTCCTTCATTGATATACAATCAATAGATGGTAAGCTTTACCAGTGGCAGGCAGGCCATATTATAGTTAGGCCTCATCTGCCCAAACCTGCAAGATGGAAGGAATTGGGTACATTCAAGAGTCAGCAAAGGAGAATAATGGATAATGAAGCATCATATTCCTTTTGAAGTCGATGCATAGAAGGGTCAGAAAACTCCTTTTCAGTAATTATTTAGATTTTTCTATTATTTGTGGCATACCATTGTCTTTGCCACCATATCCTATTTTCACATATTATATCTTTGAGGTTTTTGACTAGTTCAATGCTATTCCCCTGCACAATCATCAAAAAATACACCTTATATTATCATACCTTTCCACTCTCATTCTGTAACCAACATGTTAGATCATGTTGGTCTTACCATCTTCTATCTTTAAAAAAAATCCCAATCTTACTGCTATGTTTCCTGAAATAAAATGGGAAAGCTGTTTAAGTCTAGTCATTTACAAAGAACAATGTTCAGTTTTGTGTTTTGTTACTCAAAGAGAATGAAATATTCTGAAAGATATTGACTCTGTTTGATCATGTGAGCAAAAAATAAATATATCATCTGAAGATCTAAGACAAACAGATATATGAGAAATATTTAATACCTTTTAAGAAAGAATAGTGTAACAGAAAAGAAAGAATGTATCATCACACTAGCCTTTAAACTGTGTTAAATCAAATGAAATTGTCATAATGGTGAAATGTTAGCATTCATTTTATGTTATTTTGTTATTCAACCCAAATCTACAAATATAACAGTCTCTACCCTTGAAAATTCATCTGGGTTCCCTTCATTCAAATTTAATTCTTAGGAAAAAAAATTGTGCATGAACAATTGCACACTAGCAGTCAAGGAATTTCATCTTCAGTAGGTTTGCATCATATATCTAGTTGAGTGCTACTGAAGCATTGATGAAATATGCCAACAGCTATTGTTCTTGCTATTTTAAATCATTCTTGTTTAACTCAGTGTCCTTCTGGTGTGTTAAGACTGTAATATCCAGAATTTCCAACCAGCACACCCAAATATATTGCTTGGGAATTTTGGCCACTGTAGCTCTAAATATGTCTGGAACACATCAGATAAGATGACTTACCTCTGTGTGATGTTCCTGGGTAATTCCAACTGACTTAAGTCATATGTCATTTTTCTTCATTGCTGATAAAGAATCTAAAATAAGGCAATCAGAGGAGCAATATTCTGCATCAGATCATCATGTCATTGACATTTACACACGGAGACCTGATATACAGTGGGGCAAAAAAGTATTTAGTCAGCCACCAATTGTGCAAGTTCTCCCACTTAAAAAGATGACAGAGGCCTGTAATTGTCATCATAGGTAGACCTCAACTATGAGAGACAAAATGTGAAAACAAATCCAGACAATCACATTGTCTGATTTGGAAAGAATTTATTTGCAAATTATGGTGGAAAATAAGTATTTGGTCACTTACAAACAAGCAAGATTTCTGGCTCTCACAGACCTGTAACTTCTTTAAGAGGCTCCTCTGTCCTCCACTCATTACCTGTATTAATGGCACCTGTTTGAACTTGTTATCAGTATAAAAGACACCTGTCCACAACCTCAAACAGTCACACTCCAAACTAGACTATGGTGAAGACCAAAGAGCTGTCGAAGGACACCAGAAACAAAATTGTAGACCTGCACCAGGCTGGGAAGACTGAAGCTACAATAGGCAAGCAACTTGGTGTGAAGAAATCAACTGTGGGAGCAATAATTAGAAAATGGAAAACATACAAGACCACTGATAATCTCCCTCGATCTGGGGCTCCATGCAAGATCTCACCCCGTGGGGTCAAAATGTTCACAAGAACGGTGAGCAAAAATCCCAGAACCACATGGGGGAACCTAGTGAATGACCTGCAGAGAGCTGGGACCAACATAACAAAGGTAACACACTATGCCACCAGGGACTCAGATCCTGCAGTGCCAGACGTGTCCCCCTGCTTAAGCCAGTACATGTCCGGGCCCTTCTGAAGTTTGCTAGAGAGCATTTGGATGATCCAGAAGAGGATTGGGAGAATGTCATATGGTCAGATAACACCAAAGTAGAACTGTTTGGTAGAAATACAACTCGACGTGTTTGGAGGAGAGAGAATGCTGAGTTGCAACCAAAGAACACCATGCCTACTGTGAAGCATGGGGGTGGCAACATCATGCTTTGGGGCTGTTTCTCTGCAAAGGGAACAGGACAACTGATCCATGTACAGGAAAGAATGAATGGGGCCATGCATCGTGAGATTTTGAGTGCAAACCTCCTTCCATCAGCAAGGTCATTGAAGATGAAACGTGGCTGGGTCTTTCAGCATGGCAATGATCCCAAACACACTGCCTGGGCAATGAAGGTGTGGCTTCATAAGAAGCATTTCAAGGTCCTGGAGTGGCCTAGCCAGTCTCCAGATCTCAACCCCATAGAAAATCTTTGGAGGGAGTTGAAAGTCCATGTTGCCAGCAAAAGCCCCAAAACATCACTGCTCTACAGGAGATCTGCATGGAGGAATGCGCTAACATACCAGCAACAGTGTGTGACAACCTTGTGAAGACTTACAGAAAACGTTTGACCTCTGTCATTGCCAACAAAGGATATATAACGAAGTATTGAGATGAACTTTTGATATTGACCAAATTCTTATTTTCCAACATAATTTGCAAATAAATTCTTTCCAAATCAGACAATGGGATTGTCTGGATTTGTTTTCACATTTTGTCTCTCATAGTTGAGGTCTACCTATGATGACAATTACAGGCCTCTGTCATCTTTTTAAGTGGAAGAACTTGCACAATTGGTGGCTGACTAAATACTTTTTTGCCCCACTGTACATGTATATTTACACATTGTATTATGACAAGAGTTCATCAGTTTATTATTTAGCTCCATAAAAATTCTACCATTGGCATAATGCATTTGTATTTACAAAAAAATGTGCAGTGACTGGTGGAAAATGGTTTTCATTCCATCACCTAGAAAGAGAAACTCTTCAGCTTACCCTGCTCACAGTTACAGTGAGCTAAAACCTAATGTCAGTCTACTTAAATGAAGGTTTGTTTCTGCAATTGTTCCTTAATTGCAATTCTGCAATTAAATATGCTTTTAAATCTAGAGAGACCAAGGACTACACTCACATGTAGAGCTCAGAGGCGTGATAAC
Organism: Naja naja; assembly: GCA_009733165.1. Taxonomy (NCBI): domain Eukaryota; kingdom Metazoa; phylum Chordata; class Lepidosauria; order Squamata; family Elapidae; genus Naja; species Naja naja. The sequence continues at coordinate 20,505,171 of CM019159.1, read as the reverse complement.
TTCAAATTCAAATTATGTGTTTGAAGCAGGTTACTAGACTAATTTTGTTATCAGCTTGCCAGGTAACTACCTGCCAAGTTATTCAAATTACTGTGGAGGATGAAGGTGGGCTTTGAATACTATTAAACTCTATGTATCAAGACAAATAAAAACACTTAGGGTATGACTTAAACTTTATGTTAATGAATGCAGTAAATGGATAGGAGTACCAAGAAGGAGGAAGTCAGAAATCAAATACTTCTATAATATTTTGCGTAGTTTTTCTCCATTTTTGCTCCAGAATCTATTGGAGTTGGGCAGCATGCAAAATAAAATAAATAAAAATAAATAAAGATCAGTTTGTGTCTCGTGCAGACAAAACTCTTTTTCCATTCAATATGCTAACTTTACTTATAGCAATGTGGGAATCTATCCCTCTCCTAGAAGAATGAAATATTTTGAGAAATATTTAAAAAGGGCAGGATAAAATATTTCCCCTAAAAGAGAAATAAAAATCTTAAGGCATAAACACAGAGCCTCACCTCCCTGCCCCCCTCCCAAATAGATACTGAGCTGGAGCAGCTTTAGAAATGCAGATTTGGTAATCCATTACTCCCTGCAGCAAGGTCTGAACAAAGGTAGGATTAACCCACTACCATCAAGCAGCAGAGCTCACCACATTGCACAATCTCCTGAGGACATTGCATCACCCTCCAAACTTCAACCAAACTTAGCTCAGACAACATGCAGAGCCAGCTATGACCCCCTACAACAGCCAATAGAATACATGTTCTTGCACAGGAATAGAAAGCTCAAGTTCAAAGCCCAAGAGAAGGTATAAAAACCCCTCACTCCCCACTTTATGCCAGCTGATCCAGAATCCACAATGAGGCTTGTTTTGTGGTTCTGTTTCACAATCTAAGCCAGATCTCTCTCTGGCTTAGATCTGTCCTTGTGATAATCATTTCAAAACATCAAACCATTCCTTTATTGCATAAAAGGAACTATTTTCAGAGCTCTGCTGGGACACAAAGGGAAGTGCTATTTCCCCCCTGATGGGTGAACCATGATCAATGGTTTCCATCATAGCTCTCTTAAATGCTATTCCTTTTATGGTTTCATGTACTTCCTAAATAGCCTTCAGGGAACATCTTCACTTATTTAGTTTCTCCCAACAGAAGAAATAATACTGAATTTTAAAATAGGACAGTCCCTTGTATGTTACAGAATTCAGTCAAAAGCAGGGTTGGGCTACTGGGAGTTCACAGGGGTTCCGGAGAGACCCTAGCTAAGATTCTGTGCAGTTCAGAGAACCCCCAAATCCCACTCCTGGTGGCCTCGCTCATCCCTCCCTCCCCCTCCCAGGAATCCCCATGCGGCCCATTTTGGATGCAGGTAAGTGCAGGGTGTGCATGGAGGCTCAGGGAGGGTGAAAAACAGGCCTCCCGGAAGTTTGGAAAGACCGGAAATGAGTTAGTTTCCAGCTTCCAGAGAGCCTCCAGAGCCTGGGGAGGCTGTTTTCGCCCTCCAGGATGCTCAAGGAAAACCTCCAGAACCTGCAGAGGGCAAAAATGCCCCCCTTACCATGGTGCAGGAGGCTGACTAGGCCACGCCCACCATGGCCACGCCCACCCAGCAACTGGGCAGAGAACCCTCTGCTAAAATTTTTGAAGCCCACCCCTGGTCAAAAGCATGAATATCTCAGTAGGGCCCAGTGTGCAATATGTGTGTATATGATACAAAATCCCTGCTGAAACAAGGCAAGATATCTCTGAGCCAACATCTGCTTGAACCCAAGGTAGACATTTCTTCCATTCCATCTTGCAAGAAAATCATGTGTGCAATCAATGTGCAATAAGCCGTCCCATTTCATTTCAAGGGCATCTTATTTATTTGTTTATTTACTCATTTACTCACTCCTCTAGATATTGGTTCATTGTTACAAATCTAATTCCTGGCCTGGGATTTTATGATGATGTTTAGTCTACCTAAGCAAAATAATTAGTCTGCACTGGAATGTGGAATGCTTTTAATTATTTAGTCTTAGGTCATTTTCAAAATCAAGTTCGAGCACACGTAGCTGTGTAAGTGGAGCAATGAGCTACTTAAATTCAACTCTACAGCAATTGGCCAGGCTCTACAACCTTGCTTTATGTGATGGTGAAATTCATGTCTTGTGAAAACATAGCTGTATATGATAAAGTGTTTCTTACTAGATTTTTATTAGTGCCTGGGATTTCCACATGCAGGATTACTCCAGAAATTAAAACAGTATCTAATGATAATGTCAAAGTTCACATCAGGCCAGGTATTTTAAAATCCCAAATTAGTTTAATTCCAGTTGAAAACTATTATTGTAGAAGATCTGTTTGAAATCTTCTAGGTTAACACAGCTGATTTTCTGTGTAGTTGATGGTGCTCATAGCTAATATTTTCAAGGACAGAGGAGAATGGCATATTTTGGGGATTTAGGAACTATTACATAATCTCATAGCATTGTCAAATCACTGAAATTTTATATGTCTCATCTGAAATCTCAAAAGATTTATATATATATATATATATATATATATATATATATATATATATATATATGTAGGTCTTGGTGTATTCGGGTCTTGTCCCATGTAAGATTCTCAATCTACAGGACAAGACCAGAATACACCAAGACCTACATTACCACACGCCTAATATGACGGATAGATTTGTCGTAAAGTTAAGGTATTCTCTTGTCATACATGGAAGAGAATATATAAGATATATATATATATATATATATATATGTAGGTCTTGGTGAATTCGGGTCTTGTCCCATGTAAGATTGAGAGTATCTTGGTGACGTTTCGACGAGATCCCACTCGCCATCTTCAGGCTGGTGTCTTCAGCTTTGTGCTTGTGCCAGCAAAGTGTGATCTGAGCTGCCTTCTCTCTATAAATACTGGAGGGGAGGTGTGGTGTGCTGGCTTTGTTGTAAGTGGGTTGGTTAGCTGTGTTGTTGGCTGTGTTGTCGCTTCTTGATTGGTTGATGGAATTGATGTTTGCTGATTGGTTGGCTGCGTTGTTGGCTGTGTTGTTGCTTCTTGATTGGTTGATGGAGTTGATGTTTGCTGATTGGTTGGCTTTTTCGTAAGAGCCTGTGTGGCTGAGGTAGTGGCTGTGTGTCCTTCAGCCTTTTGTGTTGTAGCTACCTGGGTAGTGGGCTGTGTGATGACCTTCTGAGTTTTATTGTTGTGACATCCTGGGTCTTGTGCTGTAATCTCCTGGATCGTTGTCTGTGTTGCAACCTCCTGAGGTTTTGTGTTGTAATCTCCTGAGTTCCATGATGTAGTATACTGGGTGGAAGGCTGTGATGTGACATTCCGGGCCTTGGTTTGGCTCCAAGTGTGAGGTCTGGCTATGTGTTTATAGCGTGTGTCAGTTTGCTTAGTTTGGGGGTCGGAGGGGGTGTAGCAGCTGGTGTTGCAGCTATGGTCTGGTTTCTGGACGGTGGTTGCCTTTTGTCTGTGGGGTGGGCTTGGGTTTGAGTCTGGTGAGGGAGATTGGTGGTGGCATCATGTGTTATTTTGGGTCCGGTGTTGGTTTTCGTGGCTGGGACTCGTTTGTTGATTAGGGCTAGTTTCCAGATGTCTGGTAGGCGGGAAGTATCATCCCGTTTATTCATGTTATGGGGGTGTTTCTCTATTTCGATGGCTTCCCTAATTATTCTCTTGTTGAAATGTTCAGTGTTGGAGATAAGTTTGGATCCCTCAAAATCAATTTCATGTCCTGTGGCTTTAAGGTGCTGGAAAAGGGAGGAAGTTTTTTCTTCTTTTCTGACTGCGTTTTTGTGAAATTTCCTGACAGAACAATTAATCAGTGGAACAACCTGCCTCTAGAAGTTGTGAATGCTCCAACACTGGAAGTTTTAAAGAAAAGATTGGATAACCATTTGTCTGAAGTGGTGTCTTCTCTTCTCTTCTCTTCTCTTCTCTTCTCTTCTCTTCTCTTCTCTTCTCTTCTCTCTTCTATATTCTATTCAGTATTTCTTGACAACTTGAAGATGTGTGTATTTCCACTCCCAGAATTCCCCAGCAGCATGCTGGCTGGAGAATTGTAGGAGTTGAAATCAACACATCTTCAAGCTACCAAGATTAAGAAACACTGATCCATCTCAAGCCATCTTGAAAGGACCTTAAATCTAATGTGTCTTCTCCAATGTGTCTTCATCACCACCAGGATGTCTCATACATACCTAGAATAGTGTTGAGTTTGTTTTCAGTCTTTTTTTCTTTTTCCTCCCTGCGTGAATTACCCAATACTGGAATCCTAAAACTCAGACAATCAGTGTGTCAGTTACTGAATTTATCTGAGCACAATGTGAATCATCCATAGTCCTTTTCTCTTCCTTTTATAGGAAGGCAAGGAAAGCCCCCCCACCCCCAAACAAATAAGAAAAACACACTCATGCATTTCTGGCAAATTTTGTGAAATATGAAAAGGGGATTGCACATCAGAAAATTGACTTGGTGCCAAGGTTTTTTTTTTATTTTTATGCCTTTGGTTTTAATAGTTTTAATATGGTTTTAATGTTATTTTAGTTTTAGATTGAGGAGCCGCCCGGCGTTTGTTATAAGATGGGTGGCTATATCAATGTTTCAAATAAAAAAACATCAATCAATTAATCAGGACATACCATAGTTAGCAAACCAGCTCTGCCTCCTGCCCCCATTTTTATTCATATGAGTGAATGCAAGGAGGAAGGTTTGATAGCTTGAGCAATTTTTGTATGAATACTATATTCACCTGCTTTTGAATATTTACAGATTTACAAATTAACAGAGTTGGAAGGGACCTTGTAGGTCATCTAGTCCAACCCCCACCCAAACCAAGCAGGAGACCCTACACCATTTCTGACAGATGTCAGTCCAGTCTCTTCTTGAAAGCCTCCAGTGATGAAGCTCCCACAACTTCCGAGGGCAAGCTGTTCCATTGGTTGGTTGTTCTCACTGTCAGAAAATTTATCCTTATTTCCAGGTTGAATCTCTCCTTGTTCCATTTCCATCCATTATTCCTTGTCTGGCCTTCGGGTGCTTTAGAAAATAGCTTGACCCCTTCCTCTCTGTGGCAGCCCCTCAAATATTGGAAGACTGCTATCATGTCCTTCTCTTCACTAGACTAGCCATGCCCAGTTTCTTCAATCATTCATCATCTGTAAAGTTTATTCCCCCCCCTTTTTTTTTCTTCCTACAAATGCAGGATCCACTATTTTTTTTCTTTTTGGAACAACTGAGCGTTGGTCCATTTAATTGTGACTGGAATTGACCAATCAATTTATTGCTTGAACCTGACTTTATGGACTCTGAGAGAATGACTAGTCACCCAGGTGGCTTTCGTGGCTAGAACTCAGTCTCCTGATTTCTAGCCTGGTGTCTTAAGCAGGAGAAGTGGGGGAAAAAAGAATAATTTTAAATTGGTGGCAAGTAAGTGGGTTTGGGAGGGCTGTCTAATGCGTTAATGTTAGTTTGCTGCTGGCAATGTCTAAGCTCTGGGTGTGTGTTCAAGAGCAAAGGTGGGGTAAGACTTTTGTGTGTTAGGGCTCATAAAAATTCCATGCAAAAGGCAATTTCTGAGGGATTTCCCGATCTGATAACAGACTGACTGATCATTTGCATGTTTAGGTAAGAAACCTAAGTATAGGCGAGCCTCTGGCATCACGTCCCTGTTTTCATCAAGTCGCAATCATTGCTTCAGGTGTTATCTAATCAAGTCTCATTCAGTGATAAGGTCCAAGGAACTGGGCTCACCAAAAAAAAGCCAAGAAAATTAATCCCCAGGTGGTTCTTATTACCCAGTGAAAACAAAGAACACCTCTCTTCAAGCCCTTCAATGTTTAACTATTTATTTTATTTAATTATTTATTGTGCAGGCAAGATAAAAAAAGAAACCTCAGAAGCAATTGCTGAAGGCAGCTAAAACTGTATAAGAATTATGGAAAGCCTAAAAGACTTAGACTTAAAACTAGAATTAAATACATCAAATATTATAAAATATAAATTTCCAAAGGATAAAATAGCAATAAAATAAAAGAGCAAAGAATCTTCATAACACCAATATTCCAAACTGGGCATATACTAACTGTGGTGAACACACATATGAGAGAGAGACACACACACACACTGTAAGATCACAAACATTGTTATACAGTTAGTTTTTTCATCACCATCTTAATTGTGAATTGTGAGGCAATTGCTGAACCTGTATAGCATAGCCTGATGTTTACTCATTTGGTGTCTTAGAAAAAATTGGGACTTATTCAAAAGGCAATTGCATCTATATATAATTGTAGAAAGGACTTTGTGATAGGCTGAATCCCAGTAGCAAGGGATTCCAGACAAGGGATTCAAATTTTTTAACAACAGGTTCTGTGGGCATGGCTTAGTTGGTGGGCATGGCTTAGTGGTCATCTTATTGGCTGGGCGTGACCAACTCAACATCACTCACATCAAGGCACGCATCTCCTCGCCTGGCCTCTCATGAGTGTGGGGATGCTGCAACAGTCGTAAGTGTGAAAAATGGTCATAAGTCACTTTTTTTCAGTGCCATTGTAACTTTGAATGCTCACTCCACACCAGCAAAGGAGGGGAAAAAAACTCCAGAGACGTTCCTGAGACAGGAAGTCTAGTCCTCCCAAGAATGTAATAAGGGTTAACGGAGAGGCAGTTTCTGTAAGCAATACCAGAATGTTTCCTTCCTGCCTTCCTTATAGGATTAGGCCAGTAATTTCTTCTAACAACTGGTTCTCCGAACTGCTTAGAATGTTAACAACCGGTTCTAGAAAATAGGTGTGAACTGGTAGAATCCCACCCCTGGTTCTAGACTCCAAAATAAGAGAATATCTGTAGCTCAGGATTGAACTGCAGAGTTCTTGGTGCTCCCTAGGCTTCATGCTCTCTGGGCTGTCTGGGCTTGGTTGTTTGCTTGATGTTATCTAGTTGGGTAATAAAATGTCTGTACCAAGAACTCCACAGATTTTGAAATGTCTGGTTGATAACTACCATTCTGTGCCATTGCATTATCACTTCTCTGCATGAATATATTAAGTGGACCTGAGGCTCTAGGAAAGGAAAAATTATTTTCATTTTCTTTTTGAAATTATCAAGGATTATCATGTGTGAATTGATAATGTCATTACAGTGAGTGGGAACGACCATCAGACTGCCTACAGCTTGAATCTCTAGATAAAAATGACCCTTGGCTCTGTTAGTTGAGAAATGTCTCGTTTTATTAGAGACCAAAGTGTATTGCAGCATTGCAAAGCCAGAAATGAAAATCACATGCCAAAATCCCTAAACTCTACTTTTCCTTCCTTAGCTTGTCTCTCGTTGCCCACCCCAGTGCAGCCAATCAGGTTCAGGCAAGATGTTTTCCTAACAGCCAGTCCAAGCGTGGTTTGGTAGGCAGACTCTACCTCCTCCTTCTTGAGGCAGCATCTTGAGAAGATACAGTACTTACTTTCATTTCCCCAAATCATTCCTTTCCTTCCTTCTGCCTCTTCACAATTCACAGCAGTCTGTCACTGCATAGCAGCGAAGCACAAGCAAGCCTGAGGTGGCAGCTGACAGTGACATTTTAGTCCTTTTCATTTTCTGTGTGTGCATAGGTTGGATCTGCAAGATTTGAGGCACTGGATTTGCTCCCAATTCTAAATATCTAGCATTAACAAAATAAGAAATGTCTTATTTTCTTAATAAGAAAAGATGCTACATTATTACTTGGGTTTGCTGCAGCACAATGTGAGATGGAGTTTTATGTACCATAACAGATATTCTGAAAGCATCCTTTCTCTTATAGAACATCTATAAATTCTGATATTTTTTTGAGAGGGTGCAATCCAATAAGATACTCAGGGCAAGTCTGGACGGCTATTCTTATTGTTTCAGAATTCATCCCAACAATGCATGATCAAGTTTGAGAGTAGTGATGTTTATTCACATTAGAATAGAATATAATAGAGCTGGAAGGGACCTTTGAGGTCTTCTAGTCCAGCCCCTGCCCAAGGAGGACAACTTATACTATTTCAGATAAGTGGCTGTCCAGTCTCTTCTTAAAAACCTCCAGTGATGGAGCACCCATGATTTCTGAAGGCAAGCTGTTCCATTGGTTAATTGTCCTCACTGTTAAGAAGTTTCTCCTTAATTCCACGTTGCTTCTCTGTTTGATTAGTTTCCAACCATTGTTTCTCATCCTGCCCTCTGGTGCTTTGGAGGACGATTTGACCCTCAAATACTGGAATACTACTGTCAGCCTTCAAGATTTCTTCTTTTGCTTTGCATCTTTTGGCTGTCATAAGTAACAGGTGGGGGAAGGAGGGGGGACATGGTTATGGGAAGTGAGCTGGAGGTTTTGTTAAAAAGAATTGTATAAGTTGTGGGGGTAGTTTCTTGCTTTGGTTTCTATCTTATGCTATGCGCAGCCGCATCTCTTTAGCAAAATATGTCAAGGTCAACAGACAGAGGTCTCATCACCACCTGGAGATGCCCACAAGACGTTATCCACAACTTTTAATTGGGCAGCCTCCTTGAACTATTGTGGGTGGGAACGTTGCCATCACTTTGTATATGTGATTTTCGCTCATTCTCTCAGATTCAGAATTCTTTTGTTGCTACCACTTGAATTCCAGTAAAAGATACCTTTTCTCTAATTCATGGAGTCTAAGTATTTCTTTCTTGGATTTTGAATGGAGCACTACCTGACAACTACTATCATGTAACCCCTAATTCTTCTTTTCTTTAGACTAGCAAAACCCAAATCCAGCAACCGTTCTTCATATGTTTTAGTTTCCAGGGCTTTGATCATCGTAGCTGCTCTTCTCTGAGCTTCTTCTAAGGTCTCAACATCTTTTTTTGTAGTATGGTGATCAAAATTGGTTGCAGTGTTCCAGGTGAGGTCTTATTAGGGTTTTATAAAGTGGTGCTAGTACTTCACGTGATCTTGATTCTATGCCTCTGTTTATACAACCCAGGATTGTATTAGCTTTTTTGGCTGCTGCTGCACACTACTGGCTCATATTCAAGTTTGCATTCATCAGGATAGGAAAGACTTGTTTGTATTTTACAGTACGTGATTTGTATAGAAGTGACTTGTTCTGATGCATTTAGTTGCAGCTCTCCTCTATTGCATACTATTTTAAGTACAAACAACACTACTGTACAGGTAGTGCTTGACTTATAACCACAATTGGCATCAGAATTTTGGTCATTAAGTGATGCAGTCATTAAGTAAGCACCATGTGACTGGAAGTGATTTTGTGACCATTTTTATAGCGGTCATTAAGCGGTCATAAGTGGGAGGTTACCTGTATGCTTTGCTCTTTTAGGAGCATTCAATTTTGCATTCCTATGTCCTGTTTCCCCTCCTCCTCCTGCCATACTACAATTCCCAGGAAGCCCTAATTGTAGCTCTAACCCATCATTGTGTATAGTTTATCAAAGGACCTATATTGCTAGATTCCTGAAGGCCACTAACTGGGGCCAAACAGAAAAGAATTGATAGGAGTTAGGGAAATGTAAAGCAGCATCAAGTTCAGAGACAGATTTAATTATTCCTCCCATATATACAATGACCTATCGTTGGCACCCACCCCCGGTCAGATTGGCAAAGATGTATACTAATTTATCACCCAACTGTTGGAAGTGTAATCATCCACAGGGAACATACTTTCACATGTGGTGGACAGCTCAGCCGAGATGCTGACAGACGCCTGGCAACAGGCGGCATTGGAGGTGCTCGACCGGGTTGTCCCCTTGTGGCCTCTTCCCCACTGTAGACCCCGATGGGCTCCCTGGTTCTCTGAGGAGCTCCGGGGGATGAAACGGCAGAGAAGATGCCTGGAGAGCAGGTGGAGGGCTAGCCGCTCCGAATTCGACCGTGTCCAGTTGCGAGCCTATATTAGGACCTATCTGGAAGCGATCAGGGCAGCGAGGCATGCTTACTTCTCCGCTCTGATTGCGTCCACCGATGATTGCCCTGCGGCCCTGTTTCAGGTGACCCGCTCCCTCCTTCAATTGAGGGGCGGGGATGACCCTTTGCAGGGCAGAGCAGAGGAATTTAGCCCACATCTGGTGGATAAGGTCGCTCGAATTCGTGCCAGCTTGGACTCTGATTGGCAGTGGTCCGATGATGGGGTGGCGACGGGTCTGGTGGATTCTATCTGGGTCGAGTTTGACCTGGTCTCCCTTGATGAGGTGGACAGGATTATGCGGAGGCTGTCTTCCACCACATGTTTATTGGACCCATGTCCCTCCTGGTTGGTGTATGCCTCCAGGGAGGTTACCCGCGGCTGGCTCCAGGCAATTGTTAACGCCTCCTTGAGTGAGGGAGTCTTTCCTGCTGCCTTGAAAGAGGCGGTGGTGAGGCCCCTCCTCAAGAAGCCTGCCTTGGACCCGGCCGTTTTGAACAACTATCGTCCAGTCTCCAACCTTTGCTTTTTAGCGAAGGTTTTTGAGAGTGTGGTGGTTCAGCAGCTTCCCTTGTTCCTGGAGGAAGCTGATTATTTAGACCCGTATCAATTGGGCTTCAGGGCCGGACACAGCATGGAGACAGCATTGGTCGCACTGATGGATGATCTCTGGAGGGCTCGGGACAGGGGTTTTTCCTCTGTCCTAGTCCTGTTAGATCTCTCAGCGGCTTTCGATACCATCGACCATGGTATCCTTCTGCAGCGGCTCAGAGGACTGGGGGCAGGGGGCACCGTTTTGCGGTGGTTCTCCTCCTTCCTCTCGGGCCGTCGCAGTCGGTGTTGGCAGGGGGCAGAGGTCGGCCCCAGGCCCCTCACTTGTGGGGTGCCCCAGAGGTCCATTCTCTCACCTCTCCTGTTTAATATCTACATGAAACCGCTGGGCGAGATCATCTGAGGTTTTGGGGTGAGGTATCATCAGTATGCTGATGATACCCAGCTTTATATCTCCACCCCAGACCAGATCAGTGATGCTCTCTCCGTGATGTCCTGGTGTCTGGAGGTGGTATGAGTCTGGATGGGGAGTAATAGGCTTCAGCTCAACCCCAAGACTGAGTGGCTGTTCTTACCGGCATCTCGGTCTTTACTGGATGTACCATCTTTGGTCATGGGGGGAGAGATGTTGCCCCCTGTGGATAGGGCGAAGAACCTGGGTGTCCTCCTGGATTCACAGCTCGGTTTGGAGGAGCATGTGGGAGCTGTGGCCAGGGGGGCTTTTGCCCAGGTTCAGCTGGTTCGCCAGCTCCGCCCTTATTTGGACCGAGATGCCCTTCGAACGTGCTCGTCACCTCTAGGATCGACTACTGCAACACTCTTTACATGGGGCTCCCCTTGCGGACGACCCGGAGGTTACAACTGGTGCAGAATGCAGCTGAGCGGGCTGTGATGGGGGTATCTCGATACTCCCATGTTACACCCCTCCTGCATGGCTTGCATTGGTTGCCGGTCACCTCTCAGGTCGCCTTCAAGGTGTTAGTAACAACCTATAAAGCCCTTAATGGCTTGGGTCCAGGGTACTTGCGAGAACGCCTCCTGCCAGCATCACTTTCCGATCGCCCTGTTCGCTCTCATAGGAGGGGCCTCCTTGGGGTGCCGTCGGTCAGGCATTGTCGGCTGGCGGTTCCCAGGGCTAGGCCTTCTCTGTGGGAGCCTGCCCTTTGGAATCAGCTCCCCGTGGATCTCCGTTTGGCCCCTGACCTCCGCTCCTTCCGCCGAGACCTGAAGACTTGGTTGTTTCAACAGGCCGCCTGGAATGACCCGAGGGGGTTGAGGGTTTTAATTTTTACTTTTAATTGTATTCGGCTTGTTTATTTTTTTAATTCTCTTTTTATTGTAAATTTGTTCAGGTTTAATGTTCGCCGCCCTGAGTCCTTAGGGAGTAGGGTGGCATACAAGTCGAATAAATTATTATATTATTATGATTATTATATGATGATGATGATGTCCATTTGCTAAGAAATATTGGAGGAAAATAAAGAACTGGATACTAAATATGACAAAGCAAAACTTAGAACTAGACCCTGAAATATTTCTCCTAGGTATGATCAATTTAAAAATGGAAAAAAAATACCACTATTTAATTCTTCACATTATAACTGTGGCTAGGATAGCCTATGCACAGAACTGGAAATTGTCGTCTCCCCCCTCAGATGACACTGTAATCAAAAAAATTCATGAATGAGCCGAAATGGACAGTTTAACTAAGATACTAATTATTCCTCCCCACCATTGGTCCAAATACTAAAGCATTCAAGACTATATCTTTCATACTGTTGACTCAGATCTCTAAACTGGCCTACAGAGCTGCAATAAATCACACCTCATACTTCATCATCGAGGAAACAGTAATGATGAAGGGCAAATAATTAGCACAGATAAGAAGCAGTAGTTTTCATTTTGCTTTCAAATGCAGGTGCATTGCTAAAAAGACTTACTAATATATGAACGGAACTCATCTACTTTCTGCCTAACACATAGCCCAAGGTGCTTCTTGCTGGCACTTGTTTGCCTTGTGTAGGTGGGGAATTTCTTCATCCTAGGAAATGGAGCTTATTCCTTAAGAGAAGGAATTTTTCAGCTCTGATAGAGAATAAGTCAGAAAATCACAGGTACTGGGTAATTTCTTGTTTGCTAGCAAATAGCCTGATTTGAACTCTCAAGTGTTTACATGCACCATTCTTGACCCAAAAGTGCTTTTCCAAAAGGCAACTAGACTGTCTTAGTTTTTGCATTGAAAATGTTTTGCTTTTCAACCAGGAAGCTTCTTCAGTTCTGTCTGAATAGTGGGGAATGGAAGTATTTATATTCTTTGCTGTCGTCTGGTCATTAGCTCCCTGAGAGCCATTTCAGATTTACCTGTATCCTCAGAGTTACCTGAATCAGAATGCAAAGAGGTCTAGAACCTTCTTGAGACTGCTGAAAGGATTGTGATGGAGACAGGAAGTGGTGTCATATCCCTCCCTCCAGTTGTGGGATTCAATTTTTTTTTACTACCGGTTCTGTGGGTGTGGCTTGGTGGGCGTGGCAGGGGAAGGATACTGTAAAATCTCCAGTCAGAGATGGTATTTGCCGGTTCTCTGAACTACTCAAAATTTCCGCTACCGGCTCTCCAGAACTGGTCAGAACCTGCTAAATACCACCTCTCCACAACACAGTCCTTTTAGCAATCCCAAGAAAGTTCCACACCTGGTCAAAAGGACCCAGCAGAGATTACACTACCTGATATTTCTCAGGAAACAACAACTAAATGAAAAACTGCTGGTGACTTATATCACTGCGCCATAGAGAGTATCTTAACTTACTGCACCTCTATATGGTTTGCCAACTGCCCAGTGGCAGATAGGACAGCACTCCAGAGGGTTAACGTCATTGCCCAGAAGATCATTGGTTGCCATCTCCCCTCTTTGGAAGAGCTTTATAGCTCCAACTGTCTTAAGAAAGTTCAAAACATTTTCAAAGATCCATCTCATCCTGGGCACCTTTTTTTTTTTTTGAACTATTACCATCTGGCAGACGGTACCGGATAATAAAAACAAGGACAAATAGGCTGAAAAACAGCTTCCATCCCAGAGCAGTAACTATATTGAACTCTACTGTATAGTGCAATATTAATGCAATATCAGGGGTTTTCAATTCAATTATATAGAATGTGAAGGATGTGTGTTTGTGTTTTATTTTTATAGTTACAATGTACACTGAAGATGGCATTTAATTTCTTTGTATTAGGTGCAATGACAATAAACTAAACTAAACTAAACCTGTTTGTACTCCAATTCAGGTGGCTCTCAGGATACAGATAAACCCCTCCAATGGCTTCAATGACTCTCAGAGAGAGTCAAATAATATAAATCCTTCCATTCCCCATCAGCCACTTGGAACTGAAAAAACCTCTTGGATGAGAAGTGAAATGTTTTCAAGGAAAAAAAACCAAGAAAGTTCAGTTATCTTCTGGAAAAGCACCTTTGGGATAACCATGACCTGGATGACTGAGAATCTCCATAGACATGCACGATTCTTTTGAAATTTTTTTAAAATTACATTTATATGCCGCCCTTCTCCGAAGACTCAGGGGCTTACAATTTTTGGAGCACAACCCAATGTGCTCAGCAATAGCCTTCATTCCATTGTATATGCCTGCTTATTACTAAGCGGCATTTTACAAAGTCAGCTTATTGCCCCCAACAATCTTGGGTCCTCAATTTACCTACCCTGAGAGGATGGAAGGCTGAGTCAACCTTGAGCCTGGTGGGATTCGAGCCTACAGTAATTGTAGACAGCTGGATCTTAAGAGCAGGCATTTAACAGCCTGAGCCACCAAGGACAAATGTTGCAACTTTCTTGGATTACCATTAGGCCAGAGAATGAAACACATATTAATCATCTGACTGACATCTTCCAATACTGCTGTTTTAGAAAGGAAGCCAATGCCCTGATCAGGATTGTGAGGGATGTTGTCCAAGCAAAAAGAATTTTTTCAGCTATGAAGGAAAAAATAGCAGCAATGAACCTTCTTCCTTTCAAACAGAGATAAGTTCTCACTGCCTCTTTGCTGATCTCTTGAATGGCATCTGATACAGAAGTAGTATTTTTCTGATTAATCATTTTCATATCCAGAAAATAAAACCAGCCAGCATTTATATTTCATGCTGCTGTTTAAGTCAAGAGGATAAAACAGTAGCAATACTTTAAAAGCAATTTAGGAAAGTGTTTCTTAATGCCAGCAACATTAACATGTGTGGATTTTAACCAGTGGTGGGATTCAAAATTTTTTACTACTGGTTCTATGGGCTTGGCTTGGCGGGCGTGACATGGTTTGGTGGGTGTGATTTAGTGGGAGTGGCAGCGGAAGGATACTGTAAAATCTCCATTCCCTCCCCACCCCACTATCCTGCTTTCCAGGTCTGTTCTCCTGCACAGGGCAACCAAAGAAGACCCAGCCAATCAGCTGGGACTCAGGAGGCAGAGAATAGATGGGGTGGGACCAGTCAGAGGTGGTATTTGCCGGTTCTCCAAACTACTCAAAATTTCCGCTACCGGTTCTCCAGAACTGGTCAGAACCTGCTCCATACCACCTCTGATTTTAACTCCCAGGATACCCACAGCATGCCATAGCCCTTTCCCTTCTCTTCAAAGAATATTGCACTTTTTCATCCACAAAGATAATACCTGAGGTCCATGATTTAGCCAAGATCCAAACCTGGACCAGGCGTTACTCATTAGCGCAACATTTCCTTTCCTGAATTATAAACAAATCACATAGCTGTGTTTCCATAATACTAGGCTGAATTATGTTCATCATGTAAGCTATAGTGGCCTGCTGCTAATAGAGCTGCTGAAAATTTTCTGACTTAAGCCTTGAGGCTTGTTCACCACATATAGTTTTTGTACTTAACTGTGTTTCCTACCTTGATCTCTATCAGTTCAGCACCTCCATTACACTTATAATATTCTTCTGCCTTGTAAATTGTCCTTGATTCTATCTTATCCACTTTTCCTCTCCCACTCTCTCTCCCCAACCTCTCTCTCCCCAACTCTCTCTCTCCCTCTCTCCTTCTCTCTCTCCTCTCCTCTCCTCCCTCCTCTCTCTCTCTCCTCCTCTCTCTCTCTCTCCCTCTGCCTCTCTCTCCCCAACCTCTCTCTCCCTCTGCCTCTCTCATTAATAATATCAAACTGTGACATTCTTCATTTTCCCCACTGGTTTTAGATTGGCTTTACCTGGATGAGGTGAACCAAAACACCCAGGAGATAAAGTCATGTAGAGGTTGATTATTTATTTATTTATTTATTTATTTATTTATTTATTTATTTATTTGTTTGTTTATTTATGAGACTTATATGCCGCCCTATCTCTCGAAGGACTCACAGCGGCTTACAAAATAAAAATACAAATATACAAATATTAAAAAACTATTAAACCTAAGGCCTCATAAATATGCCAATTAAAACTATGCTAAAAAACCTCCCCCCGCATCAATCCAGGTAGGCCAGTTGGAACAGCCAAGTTTTTAGGTCACGGCGGAAGGAGCGGAGGTCAGGGGCCACCCGGAGCTCCAGGGGAAGCTGGTTCCATAGGGTGGGTGCTCCCACTGAGAAGGCCCTACGCCTGGGAACCCAGCCAACATTGCTGAGTCGACGGCACCCAGAGAAGGCCCTGTCGATGGGAGCGCACAGGACTCCAGGAAGCTGTTATCGGCAGCAGGGTCTCCCACATATATCCTTGTCTAATGCTATGAAGGGCTTTATAGGTCAACACCAGCACCTTGAATTATGAAAAACCTACCTTTTGAATTATACCTGGAAACTTACTGGAAAGCAATTTTGTAGTGCTGTCAACCCTTCCAGGTAAACCAAACAGGAAACATAACTAGATGACTAATTCTACTTTATTATACTGTAAGGGTACATCAACATTATCTTGCAAGTCTGAGAGAACAAATCTTCTGCTGCCTCTTTGAACCACCAGATCCACTGGGATGGGTCATCCTTCCTCTCTGGTCTAGTTGTTTCTTAGGCAGCATCTCTTCTCATTCTTCAAGGTCATTTCCTCACCCTATCACAGCTACCCACAATACAGGGTAGCTGATCAGTGGTGGGATTCAATTTTTTTTGCTACTGGTTCTGTGGGCGTGGCTTGGTGGGCATGGCGTGGCTTGGTGGGCATGCCAGGGGAAGGATACTGCAAAATCCCCATTCCCTCCCCAGCCAACTAACCTGCTTTCAGCTCCGTTCTCCTGTGCAAGGCAACAAAAGAAGACCCAACCAATCAGCTGGAACTCAGGAGGCAGAGAATAGGTGGGGGCAAGGCCAGTCAGAGGTGGTATTTGCCGGTTCTCCGAATTACTCAAAATTTCCTCTACCGGTTCTCCAGAACTGGTTAGAACCTACTGAATACCACCTCTGTAGCTAACACTGAAGCTGGTTGCTGCATTTTTTAGTAACTGATATTATCACCTTTAAAAGCTTCCCCACACGAAAAGCATTCCAGTAATTTAATCAAGTAACGAAGTTATACTACATATACTCGGATATAAGCCCATCCACAAGTAAGCCTGTCAGCTTTGGAAGCCAGATTTTACTTAGAAGCTTCTAGGCTGCCACATTTAGTGCCTGGGAATTTGGGGGATTTCTTAGAGAGGTGAAAGATTAGACTCAACAACATTCTTCTTAGAAAGTCAAGGACATGTTATCCTGCACCTGGAGAAGAGTATCTGGAGGAATGTCTTCAGTTGGGCAATGTTTGATTGGAGCATGTGATGGACTGGTGGGTGCAGAGGATGGATTTTGAATTTCATTTGGGAAGGGAAAACCTGGAATTTTCAGATTCGGGGTATCCCAGATGTGCCAATATGACTTCCTTAATACATTCTTACTTGGATAAACTTTGTTTCTGAGTGCTGAATGAGTATGGGGAGTTTCATTGGAACGCTGACAAACCCAACCAGTAAAATCACATCCAAAATATCATTATAAACAGAAACTTGTTTTTTTTTCAACTTTATTTCCATCCTATACAATTCATCAATTTTAGAAATCAACGTTCAATTCCATAGTCAAATCAATTATTCCCTATAGATACTCCATGCTTAACAAGCATAACTGGAACTATCAATTCTCTCTCTCGCTGAAATGGTCATCACATGAATGTGACATGATTTTATGCTGGCTGCTCCAGTGACTGTTTGTTGGAAGCCGCCTGGTGCAGTGTACTAATGGCAATACGAGGCTGTAGGACATGTGAGTATTGTAAATACCTGCTGGTTGCCAAGTGCTCAACTCTCAATGGTGTGACTACAGGATGCTGTGATGGCCGTAAGTGCAAAAACTGGTCATAACATTACCTGTTGAGTGCTGTCACAACTGTGAGTGGTTGCTAAACAGCAATTCAACACTATTCATAGAGCACACATTTTCTCTATACCAGTTAGTATAGGATAAATGATATTTTATTTCTTTGTGAAGTGGTGAAGAATAAAAATCCAACCTGCACAGCATATCTTTACTTCATTAAGTCCTGCTATTTACTGAACACTCCTTTTACATTCTAAGCCTCAATCTTTTAAATATGTTTTTCACCAGATGGGCCCTTCATTGTCCCTTATGGCTTTGGTCAATTGAGGCTTTCACATAACAGGTTTTAGTAAGACAGAAAAGATGCAGACCAGATTACCTGCTTTAGTCATACCTAACAATAAGCCAGCCACTTTGGAAAACTTTGACCAGGATTTCACAAACACAAC
Organism: Naja naja; assembly: GCA_009733165.1. Classification (NCBI taxonomy): domain Eukaryota; kingdom Metazoa; phylum Chordata; class Lepidosauria; order Squamata; family Elapidae; genus Naja; species Naja naja. The sequence goes on along the minus strand of CM019159.1, from coordinate 20,486,961 downwards.
CAAATTCTAGTTTTACTCCAACATCCTTGAGCTATTGTAGGTAAGGTAGGACTTCTTATCCCAGAACTACATTACAAGCCAATATATTGTTCTCTACATCCTGCAGTTAAGAAGGCATGGAGGCTCAGTGGTTTAATGACACTGGAGCAGAGGTGGCATTCAGCAGGTTCTGACCAGTTCTGGAAAACTGGTAGCAGAAATTTTGAGTAGTTTGGAGAACCGGCAAATACCACCTCTGACTGGTCCCGCCCCCATCCATTCTCTGACTCCTGAGTCCCAGCTGATCGGCTGGGTCTTTTTTTTTTGTTGCCCTACACAGGAAAGCAGGTTAGTGGGATGGGGAGGGAATGGAGATTTTGCAGTATCCTTCCCCTGCCACACCCACCAAGACATGCCATGCCCATCAAGCCACGCCCACAGAACTGGTAGTAAAAATTTTTGAATCCCACCATTGTACTGTAGATTTTCTTTGGTCCAGAGGTTTGAATCCTATGTAGCATTGTATGGCGGGATGTGTTCCTGTTACTTGCTTCAGCTTCTGCCCTCCTAACAGTTTGAAATATGTTCTGTGCAAGTAGATAAATAGGCACCATTCTGGAGGGAAGACAAACCGGCACTTCACAAGGATGCTTAGAATCTTCCTGGTTGTGACACCCATTTGTGAGGCAGCTTCAGTGTAGGGAGAAGGTCTCAGATGACGCTGTAGGAAAGCCGCTTATCTTTGTTTCCGGTGCGGCACTAGCTCATCGTCCTGTGGCACACCTTGGGAAGCATGCAAATATGAAAACCAAATAGGGCTAGCAAACAGGGAGCCAAACTACTACTCTGCATTAGCATTGTAGTCTCCTGGCTAATGTAACATCACCATGTGCGAAATAATCCCGCAGTTAGGAGAAATAATGCAGGGAACAGACATGTGAATGGGATACCCAGCCTGTGTCAGTAAAAGGAATCATTTAAAACCTTTCTTCTGTGAGGGACGTATTTAACAAACCCAATTCCTCCTTAAGAAAGAAAATTAATGAAGCAAGGGGCAAGTGAGGAAGCATTACTTTGAACTAATGTCACTTCTGGATAAATTTCCTATCCTGCAGCTGTTTGTAAAAGGGCCAGGAAAATCATGAAGTAAAATGGCAAGGCCTTCATCAAAACTGAACTTGAATTCTGTGGAGACATGGTATCTTTGTTGGAAGCAGAAAGAGCCAGGGGGGGTACAAATAGCAATTCCATAGCTTGGAATCAGTACAGGAACATTCTTCTTTGAAAATTTGGGCATTGGCCACACCCACCTGTACGGGCCTGTTCAGGCATTCACCGAGCAGTTCAAGGTGGACTCTGTTGCAGCAAGAGATGCAAATAACCTAGGCTTTCAGGGGCAATTCAAGGTGTTGATTAGCACCTTTCAAGCCCTATATGATTCACTTGCAGGACCACCCTTCTCCAGTAGTTTTTGCTCATCCCACCCAATTCAGAAAGGCGGATGCTCTGGGTCCCTTTAGTGAACCAGTGCCATCTTGTAGGACCAGGAAATGCACCTTTCCTGTTGCAGGGACTTTCCCTATAGAACAGCCTCCTAAGATGGAGTCATCTCCAACTCTGCTGGCCTCCAGAAGTCTGTGAAAACCTGGCATTTCCTTCTGAACCAGACTGCTTTGGGGGTATGGTAGCTTCCAAGATACTTTGGCTGGTTTGTTTTTTATTATGATTGCTTTTGGTTGTATGTTTCTGGCCTCTTTTTATACTGGTTTTTTATATCAGTAATGTTTTATACACTTAAGGTGGGTTCCCTTACAAATAAATATTTTTAAAGATTAAAAATCATCCTTTCTGATCCCCTAAGGTAGTAAATATTGCCACACCAAATTTTTCCATTGTATGTGTATTCTCAGATATAAATCTCTGATCCTGACTTATAGTTCGCTTCAGGCTAACAAGCTTAAGATTTGCCATTCTTAGATAACATTCCTCGGAAGAAATACAATCTGATTCACTAGTCCTTCCTTTTTATTCCATTATTTTTGTTGTATTATTTCCAATGTTTGTACAACTCTTCAAGCTTATTTTTCACCGATAAATGATTGGTGAACATTTTCTCTACAAGTTGGTATTTTAGCATGTCACTCTGAGAGTTTATTTGATATATTGGTTAAGAATAGTGGACTGGAAATCAGAAAACTGGGATTTAATCACAAAGCCAATTGGGTGACCTTGGAGCAGTCACTTTCTCTCAACTCTAGGAAGTGGGCAGTGGCAAACCACTTCCAAAAATTTGGCAAGAAAACTGCAGGGACCGCAAGTATTTGTCAGGAACCAAGATTACCATGATGATGAGAAGAAGATTCATCTACCATGTAATCTTCTTAGATAATCCAGCTCCTCCATTGAGGTATGTGTGTAAGGGACCCACAATGAGGAATACACTGGGTTGTTTGAATAGTACATATGCAGCTTGATTACTTGCAGGTACCAATGCAATGCTTTTGATGTGTATTCCCTATCATGTACCTCAGGGGTGTCAAACTCACGTCGTCATGGCTGCACCACATGACGTATCAGGACTTTCCTCCCCTTCGCTAAACTGGGCGTGGGTGTGGCCAGCATGTGACATATCCGGCCCCTGGGTTGTGAGTTTGACAGTCCTGGTGTTCCTGCTTACTCCTTGTGATCCTTTCCTCTCCACTTTCTTTGCAGGGGGTGGGGTGCAGCAGTTCTGGAGAACTGGTAGTGGAAATTTTTAGTTCGGAGAACCGGCAAATACCATCTCTTATTGGAGATTTTACAGTATCCTTCCACTGCCATGCCCACCAAGCCACACCCACAGAACCAGTAGTAAAATTTTTGAATCCCACCACTTGTGGGGTGGGGAGCCAAGGAGAAGGCACAAGGCAAAGTTTACAGGTGTTTGGGATTGGTTATAGTTATTTTTTCAGTACCATCATAATATCAAATACAACTACCTGTCTAAATTGCAAAGTTAAATGAGAGAATTGGCAACACTGGGAAATAGTTCCTTGAAACTGAAGTTCCTTGAAACTGAAGTGTTGGTTTTTTTATACCTTGATTGACTTGCTTTACACAGAATTAGATTTTGAGGATGAATTAAATGAAGCAATTTGTGGTTTTGCTAGCAGGTGTCAAAATAAAAGCTGAGCACAGTTATCTTTAATTTATTCAATATAGCTTCGTTTTATAATTGCAAGAGGATCCAATTACCATAGCATCCAAATTGATTTTAAAGTCAAGATATAGCATCAAAAGTATGACACAGGAACACTCTCAAGTACTGGTTAATTTCTTATATTTATAAAAACAAATTGTTTCTTTGTTGTGAGGAGGCAAAACTCAAAAAAGAATAGATGGATCATATGTCTCTGATGCCACCAGGAGTCAAGCATTCTTTAAGAGGACTTTGACACGATTGAAACCACAGTAAGAAAGTTGGTATTATACCTCCCTCATGTGTTCATTATGAACATTACAAATGTATAAATTCTATTAGAATGGTATCTACCAGTGTTTTTTCAACTCGACAACTTTCAACCCCCAGAATTCCCAGCCAACATAAAATTGCTGAGTTGGAAAACACTACCCTACACTATGCCATTTTGTAGACACAGAATTGGAAGGAAGTTTACCTCATAGCTCTTCAAATCTAACACCCTGTTCAGTGCTGGAATCCAGTTGAAGGTGATTTTGACCAATTGCTGTCCAATTTCTGCTGGAACAGATGTGGTGGAGAGAAACACACATCAACACCTTTTGGTAATTGGGACTAATGTAAAAACATCTTTTTATTGTATGAATGGCACAGTGGTTCAAAAAACATTGGTATGTACAGTTCACTTTTTCTTAAGCTCTCAAAGGAGAAAGTTACAGGTGTTACATTAGTTATGGAGCATGAATTAAAGCCCCCGGAAGAGGCAGGAATTCCTTTCTTTTTGTATCTATATTTATTTATTTATTTATTTATTTATTTATTTATTTATTTATTTATTCATTCATTCATTCATTCATTCATTCATTCATTCATTCATTGCTTGGACTTGTATGCCGCCCTATCTCCTGAAGGACTCAGGGCGGCTCACATCATAAAACCCATAATACAAAATTTAAAATTAATTAAAAGGGATTAAATTCAAGCCAAACAAAAGCTAAAAACCCACAAAAGACATTAACATTTAAAACATTTAAAAAACTACCCCCCCTCAGTCCAGGCTGGCTTGTTCGAATAGCCAGGTCTTCAGGCCACGGCGGAAGGAACAGAGGTCAGGGGCCAACCGCAGCTCCAGGGGCAACTGATTCCACAGGGTGGGCGCTCCCACAGAGAAGACCCTACCCCTGGGGGTCACCAGCCAACACTGTCTGGCTGACGGCACCCCAAAGAGGCCATGTCTGTGGGAGTGCACAGGGCAATGGGCAGTCGATGCTGTCAAGAGACGCTCTGCAAGTACCCTGGCCCCAAGCCATGTAGGGCTTTATAGACCAGTACCAGCACCTTGAATCTCACCTGGAGGGCAACCAGCAACCAATGCAGTTCGCGCAGGAGGGGTGTAATATGGGAGTATTGGGGTGCTTCCATCACAACCCATGTGGCCATATTTTGCACCAGTTGAAGCCTCCGCATGGTCCGCAAGGGCAGCCCCATATAGAGAGCATTGCAGTAGTGACACGGGAAGTAATGAGTGCATGAGTGACCGTATGCAAGGCATCTCGGTCCAGATAAGGGTTCAACTGGTGCACCAGGCAAACCTGGGCAAATGCTCCCCTGGTCCCACCTGCTCCTCCAAACTGAGCTGTGTATCCAGGAGGACACCCAAGTTGCACACGGGGGGCAACACCTCTCCCCCCCTGCATAATGATGGAACATCCTGGATCAACTGAGATGCCAGTATGCACAGCCATTCGGTCTTGGCTGGGTTGAGCTGGAGCCTGTTCCTCCCCATCCAGATCCACACCACTTCCAGGCAATGAGACATCATGGTGAGGGCATCACTGAGTTAGTTTGGGGTGGAGATAAAGAGCTGGGTATCATCAGCATACTGATGATACCTCACCCTGAAACCACTGATGATCTCACCTAGCAGCTTCATATAGATGTTGAACAGGAGGGGAGAGAGGACCGACCCCTGAGGAACCCCACATGCGAGGGGCCTCGGTGTCGACCTCTGTCCTTCTGCCAACACCGATTGTGAATGACCTGAGAGGTAGGAGAGAACCACCACAAAACAGTGCCTCCCACCCCCAAGCCCCCGAGGCATTGCAATAAGATACCATGGTCGATGGTATCAAAAGCTGCTGAGAGGTCTAATAGGACTAGGACAGAGGAATATTCCCTGTCACGAGCCCTCCAAGATCATCCATCAGCGTGACCAATGCCGTCTCTGTTCTGTACCCGGGCCTGAATCCTGATTGGTATGGATCCAGGTAATCCGCTTCCTCCAGGAACCCGGGAGCTGACGAGCCACCACTCTCTCAACAAGACAGGAGACAGGATGAAAGTTATTTAAAATGGCCAGGTCCAAGGCAGGCTTCTTAAGGAGCGGCCTCATCACCGCCTCCTTCAAGGCAGCAGGGAAGGATCCCTCCCTCAACAAAGCATTGACTACTGCCTGGAGCCAGCCTCATGTAACCTCCTGGGCAGCATAGACACAGGTCCAATAAACACATGGTGGAACTCAGCCTCTGCATGATCCTGTCCACTTCATCTGGAGTTGCAGGCTCAAACTCATCCCAGATAGTCTCCACAAGACCCAACGTTACCCCCTCATCAGACTCTAGCCAGTCGGAGTCCAGACCGGCCGGGATCTGAGCGATCTTGTCCAGCAGATGCTGACTAAATTCCTCGGCCCACCCTTGCAAAGGGTCCCCCCTCCCCCCCGATTAAGGAGGGAGTGGGCGACCCTAAACAGGGTGGCCAGGTGATTCTCTGTGGACGCAATGAGAGTGGAGAAGTAAGCATGCTTCGCCACTCCCATCGCCTCCAGATAAGTCCTTGTAAAGGATCTTAACTGGGATCGGTCAGATTCAGACCAACTGGACCTCCAACTGCTCTCTAGGCCCCTCCTCCAGCACCTCATCTCTTGGAGCTCTGTGGAAAACCAAGGAGCTAACCGAGATCTGCACTGGGCCAGGGGCCGCAAAGGGACAACACAGTTGAGGGCCTCTGAGGCGAGCTTGTTGCCAGGCATCTTCCAGGGCCTCGACCGAGCTGTGGGTAAGGGAGGCAGGCAATACCCCAAGCGCCATCTGAAACCCTTCTGGGTCCATCAGGCACCTGGGATGGAACCACCTGGTTGGTTCCGTATCCCAGCGACGAGGGGTGATATGCTGGAAGACCAGCCGAAGGAGATAATGATCGGTCCATGACAGGGGTTGACTAGTTGGTAATCCCCACCCAGGTCATTACACCACTGTCCGGAGATAAAAACCAGGTCAAGTGTGTGTCCCCCTCTATGGGTCGGCCCCCAAATTATTTGGGTCAGGTCCATAGCTGTCATGGAAGCCATGAACTCCTGCTCCATACCCGATGTCCCACCCAGAGAGGGGAGGTTGAAATCCCCAAAACCATAAGCTTCAGGAACTCAACAGCCACTCCCGAGAGAACATCAAGGAGTTCGGGCAGGGCCATTGTCATGCAGCTGGGAGAAAGGTATGCGAGAAACAGACCCAACTGACCCCCAGGGCCCAACTTCAGGAGGACAGACTCACACCCGCCAATCTGCGGGACAGTGACCTCCCTCAGACCAAGGGTCTCCCTAATAATAACCGACACCCCATCACCCTACCCTGGGCTCGAGGTTGGTGTAGCACACAGAAACCTGGAGGGCATAACTCGCACAGGGGGACTCCTCCCTCTGCCCCCAACCAGGTCTCCGTGATTCAAGCCAGGTCCGCGTCCTCCTCCTCAATCAAATCACTGATGAGGGGAGCTTTATTGACCACAGACCTGGCATTCGTATAAACCAACCGGAGCCTAGAGGCCTGAGCTCCCATACCCCCAGGGGAGTGGGTGGGAACAGAAGGTTTGGAGTGTGCCACCGCCCGCAAATAGCGGCGAGCTCCAATACGGCCCTCTGTTTCTCCATCTCCTGACATACCCAATTGTCATGGAGATTTTAGTCCCCACCCTTTCTCCTAGAGCTCCCAGGCTTCCTCCCCCCACCCTCCCCCCACCGTGACCCACTTCCGACCTGGATGGAGAAAAATATGATTTGGAGGGGTCCCCCCAGTTCCCACCTGAACCTGCACCCCTCCCCCCTCCCTAACCCTTCTAAAAATTTGGTTAAAAAATTATATAACTGCCCCTTACCACCCTTTATCCCATTAAAACTCCTTCTGGTGTCATGCTACCTCTCGGGATCCCAAGATCCGTCATTAAGGTAGGCTCTCGAAAGTCCGGCAGGCCACCTCTGGGACAGGGAGATGTTCCCCAGGGCCCGTAACTCAGCCAGCAAATAAGACTGCACAACCATGAATATTAAAAGGCCAACCATAAATGGGAGTGGGCAGTAAAAAATAGTAGCCGGATGATTAAAAAACCCTCATGTCCAGACATAGACCCCAATGTCATACCATCCTAACACGACAGCCCTCTCATGGCTAATCGTGGGGGGGGGGACCAGAGTAGACAAAGGTTCATCCACCACCCTCACACCACAGTGGAAACCCCAGGACCAGAGTCGGTGAGGTAGGCTGAATAGTCTCTGCTTTCCTCTCACCACAGCAGGCTGAGAAACAAACCCGCATCACCCTCTCACCATGGCGGGCAGCCAGCCCCACACCTGTGCAGAGGGAACAGGAGGGAAAGAATAGTCCCGATACTCAGTCCTCCAGCAGGTTCTGGGCAGAGTAATATATATCCTGTGTTGTATTTTATTGTTAAATTTGTATACTCCCAGACTTCCAACAGCTCTTTCAGTAACATAGAACAAAATCAAGTCAGGCACTGTTACTGGCTTCATCCTTATTGGGAACTATCAGACCTAGCTTGTCTGATGTTATTCTATGGTTCAAACCTTCTACTGGAAATTGAGTTCAGGGACCTTTGATGGTTATAGGCAGTGCATTAGCTTTTGATGGTATCCAGATCTTGGTACTCAATAGTCATAGGAAGGGATATGTAGAATCTATTCAAGTGATATATACAGTCCATCTCCCCTTAATGAATGAATGAATGAATTTATTGGCCAAATGTGAATGGACGCACAAGGAATTTTTCTTGGTGCATATGCTCTCAGTGTACATAAAAAGAAAAGATGCATTCTTCAAGAATCATTAAGTACAACACTTAATGATTGTCATAGAGTGCAAATAAGCAATCAAATCATACTAGGAAACAGTCAATATAAATAGTAAAGTTACAAGCAACAAAGTTATAGTCATACAGTCACAAATGGGAGGAGATGGGTGATAAGGAGTGAAAAGAAGATTAATAGTAATACAGACTTTGTAAATAGTTGGACAGTGTTGAGGGAATTATTTGTTTAGCAGAGTGATGGCGTTCAGAAAAAACTGTTCTTGTGTCTAGGTGTTCTGGTGTGCAGTGCTCTATAGCATCATTTTGAGGGTAGGAGTTGAAACAGTTTATGTCCAGGATGTGAGGGGTCTGTGAATATTTTCACAGCCCTCTTTGTGACTCGTGCAGTGTACAGGTCCTCAATGGAAGGCAGGTTGGTAAGGTCAGAGATAAAGAGGTTACATTATGTCATGCCCCCTTGTACAAAAGTTTATAGGTTTAAGAGCTTGAACTAAAGTTATTTAATTTATCACTTGCAAGGAAACACAAAGGTTCAGAAGGAGACACTTCCCTTTTCCCCTTAATTTGTTGTATTCTTTGTTTTATTTACTTACTACTTTTCTATCCTGTCTTCTTTACTCACTGGGGAAAGAAGAGTGAGAAGCTTAAAGGCCAAATGGCAATGTTTGAAGCAATATATATGCATGGTAGATGAAAGGATGGTTTGCAAGCATAGAAAGTCATAGAGAGATAAATTGATTGCTTTTGGCCTAAATGAGATTTAGCTGTATTTCCTTTTTAAATCTCCTTTTACTTTCATTACTGAAGTTCATCATTTGTTCCTCCTTTCCTCCACTTTGCATACCATTGCTTAAGGGAATACATTAAAACCTCAATTTAATGGGCCATTTGGGAGGAAGAGCTGCCCATTAACACAGAATATTCATTAAATCCTAAATTGCATGGTTTGTGTCAATGTACATCATTTGTCTAATTATATGATTGACATTTAACATCATTTGTATAGCTGCATAATTACACAAATGACATAAATGAAAAAAAAATAATTATGTCATTATACAAAGAACATAAATTACACAAATTGTATAACCTACTCATCCAGAGGATTGATGTCTGTGGTCTGGAGGTGAAGATTGAACAAAAATGTCCACTGCATCTGAAATCTGCTAAGTAGAAGTTCAGAGAATCAACCTTTTACTTTAATATCCCTTTGTGGATTCAACCCAGGGTTGTATTGGGTTGAATTTTTTGCCAGCTGCCGCATACTGCTGATTCATTCTTAAGTGGTGGTCCATTAGGAAATCTAGACCCTTATCATACTCAATAGATCAAACCCCGAGAGAGATTAGTGTTACATACTACATATAATACTTACATTTCATTCACCTTTGGGGCCAGCACAGAGACATTTTATGCTTCCAATAAATATATGTAGATATTTGGTTAATGTTGTAATGTTATATTAATAAGCCATATGTATAATGAAGTTTACTGGCCAGCCTCCCCAACAGTTAGAATATAGAACATAGATTGGTTGGTAGGAATCTTGGGGACTTCTATTCCAAGCCTCTGCTCATGGAAGAAAATCCTGTACCATTCCCAACAAAATGGCTGCCTAGTCTCTTCTTAAAAACCTCCAGTAAGGGAGCATCCACAACATCCAGAGGCAAGCTATCTCTTCTGATTGTTTTCACTGCCAGAAAATGTCTTAGTTCTAGGTTGGATCTCTTTAATGAACTTCAACCTGTTACTTCTTGTCCTGCCCTCAGGTGCTTTGAAGAACAAGTTGACCCCCTCTTCTCTGTGGCAGCCCCTCAATTACTGGAAGACTGCTATCATATTTATTTATTTATTTATTTATTTATTTATTTATTTATTTATTTATTTTATTAGACTTGTATGCCGCCCTCTCTCCCTAAGGACTCAGGGCGGCTCACAATATAAAATCCCAATACAATAATTAATTAAAAATAATTAAATCACAAGTCCAATAAATCTAAAACCCATAAAAATTCAATTAAAATCACTTAAAAACCCACCCCAACTCATTTCAGTCCAGGCCAGCCTGCTGAAACAGCCAAGTCTTCAGGTTGTGGTGGAAGGAGCGGAGGTCTGGGGCCAAACGAAGCCCCAAGGGGAGCTGATTCCACAGGGTGGGTGCTTCCACAGAGCACCCTACCCCTGGGCACTGCCAGCCAACATTGTCTAGCCGATGTATCCCAAGGAGGCCCTGTCTGTGGGAGCACACAGGGCGATCGGAATGCGATGCTGGCAGGAGACACTACCACAAGTACCCCGGACCCAAGCCATGGAGGACTTTGTATGTTAACATAAACACCTTGTATCTTACCCAGAGGGCAACCGGCAACCAATGCAGCTCTCACAGGAGGGCTGTAATATGGGAGTATCACCTCCTGCAACCCCTTAGCTTCAACAGCAGATGTGCAGTAATCTGCTGTGCTGCGCAAAGCAGCAGCGCTTCAAAAGCAACAGCGGCTCATCAGAGAGAACTGGTTCAGTCCCAGCTGATCTTTGGCGCTACCGGCACACCAGAACTGGGTCGAACCGGTAGAATAACATCACTGGTTCAGTGGTTCTGAGATCACATCTGCCAGCTCTTTCAGAACTCTAGGATATAATCCACCTGGATTAGGTGTTCCCTTACCATTTTCTTGCTATTTTGACTTGCATTTCTATTTTGTTTCCTATGATGCTGCTTTTGGTAGGTTGGTCTATTTTTTTCCTTTTGTGTTAAGACAGATGCAAAGAATGAATTAAGCAGATTTGCTTTTTCCCTGCTATCTGTCACCTCTTTGATGATGGTCTCCTATTACTGGATCAATTGTTTTCTTGACTTTTTTTCTTGTTTCATGTTGAAAGAAACGTTTTAAAAATATTTTTTGGGGTTTGTCTTCATTCATTCTGATCCTTAGTGTTAAGTCTGCATGAAGAGTCAGATGCGAGGAGTTCCAGCAAAGAGTTTATTCAGTGACTACAGCTCGAATGGACCCGAGTTGGCTTGGCTACGGTTGCCTCTTATAGCCTGCAGCCGCGGTTGCCAGCCAATGGGAGTGCAGGGTTTCTTCCCGCACTATTTAAACCAATACCATTTGACATTTTACAAGAACAGTTCAAATAAACCAATAACATTCAAACCTACATACATAACAACCCTCCCCACTAGGTTCAGTCCATACCAAACCCCAACCTATCTAATGTATTCCTTTAAATAGGTGGGGCTCTTACGTGTATGTTGAGACCTTCGTGGTTCAGAAGTTTTAACGTTCTCACCCAGTGAGAGGGGAAATGTGTCTGCTGACATTTCCCTGTTGGGACTTCCTGTGAAAGGAGACCCTGTTAGACTGTTAGAATCTGGTCTCTCCTCCCAACCCATCTCCATTCCAATGTCAGCACCCAAGTCAGGTAGTGATGTGCAATCTTCCACTTCTAAGGATGGATCTTGGCATTGTGACAGGGTTCAGGATGGTTCCTGTCGTAATGGCTTGTTACACATGGGGTTGATTCTTGCTTGCTGATTTTCCTCCTGTTCCCCCTTCCCCTAGAAGTGATATCAGGTGAGGAAGCAAGAGAGAGACAGGGGCGATGTTCCTGAGGGAACCTGGATCTAAGTTGGTCAATGTGCCTGCTCCAGAGGAGGCCATCCTCTGTTTGTACCCTGTAAGAACGAGGGCCAGTGATGTGAGTTATTTCAGCAGGAATCCACAAAGGTTCACCTATAAGGTTCCTAGCATATACAGAATCTCCCACACTGAAAGAACAAACTTTGGAAGTGGAATCCAGTGCGTAAGTGGGATGAAGGCGGTCAAGGGAAGACCTAAGTTTCCTACCCATCAACAACTCTGCTGGGGACAAGTTATTTGATGGGCTAGGAGTGATGTGCTGAACACTAAGAAGTTTTTCAAGCTTCTCAGTGATGTCCCCAGGACCCAGCTGCTGAAGCTTCTCTTTGGTAAGCGTACCATGCATTCAGCCCGCCATTAGCGAAGGGTGCCCAGGGGCAGTGAGGGCATGTCTGATACCCTGTTGTGCTAGAAAGGATTCAAAAATGTTAGATGTGAATTGAGGGCCATTGTCAGAGACAAGGACATCTGGTAACCCATGGGTTACAAACAATTTTCTGAGCTGCTTGATGACAGCCTCAGTTGTAGTGGATGTCATGGGATTTACCTCTAGCCATTTGGAATATGCATCTACTATAACTAGAAAAGTGTGCCCTCTCATAGGGCCTGCGAAATCAATGTGGATCCTAGACCATGGGACCCTAGGACATTCCCATTCCTGTGTGGGGGCGTGAGGTGGAGCAGGCCTGACTACCTGGCAATTGGGACAAGATGCTACCCAGTTTTCAACCATTTTGTCAATATCTGGCCACCATACATAACTCCTGGCCAATCCCTTCATCCTTACAATCCCAGGATGACCCTCATGTAACATTTCCAAAACCTCCTTTGCAGTTTTGCAGGAATAACCACCCTGTTACCCCACAAAATACATCCTCTTAATACAGATAATTCAGTTTGCCTGGACTTAAAAGGTTGGGCAAGGTGAGGTAGATCTTGAAGAGGCCAACCTTTCTTAATCCAGCCTATAACAGGTGCCAACACAGCATCTTTGGCAGTCTCTCTGGCAATCTCAGCAGCATGAACTGGAAGCTTAGCAACAGTCTCTAGGAAAAAGGTGTGTGTTTCAAGTTCAAAGTCCTCCTTGTGGCAAGGCAGTGGACAACGACTCAGTGCATCAGCATGTCCAATGTCCTTACCAGGCCTGTGAATCAGTTTGTATGAATAGGCTGCAAGAAATTCAGTCCATCTCAGCATTCTTGGTGACAGGATATTAGGTGTAGGTTTGTCTCCTGCCACAATGCCTAATAAAGGTTTGTGATCTGTAACAATGGTGAATGACCTGCCATACAGATATTCATGAAATTTCTTAACAGCTGCAACAACTGCTAATGCCTCCTTGTCCAGTTGGCTATAATTCCTCTCTGCTTTGGACAAAGTGCGAGAGTAAAATGCAATAGGGGCTTCCCTTCCACTGGGAAGCCTGTGACTCAAAAACCCCCCCACTCCAAAAAGGGATGCATCACAAGTCAGAACAACAGGCAAATTCTCAGAGAATTGTATCAATACAGCATCAGATGTGATTAATCTCTTAATACTGTTAAATGCTGATTGTTCCTTCTTCCCCCAGATCCAAACAGCCTTCTTATCAATCAGGCGATGTAAAGGTTCAGCAATGGATGCTTTGTGAGGTAGAAACATGTGATAAAAGTTAATGAGTCCAAGGAAGGCTTGTAAATCTGTCTTGCATTAGGTTTAGGGGCTTCCTTGATTGCTTTAACTTTGGCATCAGTAGGGTGGATGCCATGCTTGTCAATCATGTACCCCAGGAACTCAACTCTGTCTGTTTTGAGTGTGCATTTGTCTTCCTTGACTTTTAAACCCGCTTTTCTGAATCTGGTAAGGACTTCTCTGAGTCTCTCTTGAAGCTCTCTTGAAGAGCCTTGGTAGCTCAGGCTGTTAAATGCCTGCTCTTAAGATCCAGCTGCCTACAATTATTGTAGGCTCGAATCCCACCAGGCTCAAGGTTGACTCAGCCTTCCATCCTCTCGGGGTAGGTAAATTGAGGACCCAAGATTGTTGGGGGCAATTAGCTGACCTTGTAAAAATGCCGCTTAGTAATAAGCAGGCATATACAATGGAATGAAGGCTATTGCTGAGCATACTGGGTTGTATCCCAGAATTGTAAGCGCCCTGAGTCTTCAGAGAAGGGCGGCATATAAATGTAATTAAAAAAAAAAAAGCTGAGTGTCATTTTCAGCAGAGATTAACACATCATCAAAGTAAGGCACTACCCCTGGCAGTCCTTGCAACATTCTTTCCATAAGGCTTTGAAAAATGCCAGGTGCCACGCTTACTCCAAATTGTTGTCTTTTACATTTGAAAGCACCTCTATGAGTCACAATTGTTTGGGCCTCTGCAGTGGCATCATCAACTGTTAATTGTTGATATGCCTGAGCCAAGTCCAGTTTGGCAAAGACTGTACCCCTGCCAAGGGAATGTAGCAGATGATGCACAACTGGTACTGGGTATGCGCTCTGCTGCAGCGCATGGTTCAGTGTCCCCTTATAGTCTCCACAGATTCTCACTGACCCATCAGCCTTGACTGGTGTGACTATGGGTGTTTCCCATCTGGAGTGGTCAGTAGGCTCTAAAACCCCCTGAGCAATAAGTTTATCTAATTGTGCATCATTTTTTTCCTTTAAAGCAAATGGAACCCTCCTGGGCTTTAAACGAATTGGGGGCACCTTGGGGTCTAGGCTGAAAGCAATAGGGGTCCCCATATACTTGCCCAGTCCTTCGCTGAAGACCTCTGGAAACTCAGACTTCAAGGACTCCTCCCATTCAGAGCTGCTCACGTGATTGATGCCAGTCACCTCGATGCCTAGTGGCTTGAACCACTCAAACCCCAGCAAGCTTGGGTGATCCTTGTCCACGATGGTCAGGGGCAAACGTTTGGTGTGGCCTTTGAACTTCACGTTGAATTCTCTTGTTCCAACTACTGGAATCTTGTTCCCTTGGTAGTCTTTAAGAATCAGTGCTTGCTTCTGGAAATGTTTCTTCTGAATGTTGGGAAGGAGTCTGTGAATAGTGTCCCATGACACCATAGATAAATAGGAGCCTGAGTCCACTTCCATTTGGCAAGGTCTTCCTTCAATAAACACCTTCACGTGTACCTTTCTGCTTTTTAAGGGTGAAGAATGACCAATAGTGATTGTTTGGTGAGTTTCATTCTTACCATTTGCTTCTGAATTTCGCCCCATCTTTTCGAGGAAATTGTTGGGCTTAAAGTCTTTGTCAGGAAATTTTTTCCTACTAGGTGGAGTTCTGGATGATTTGCAGACTCTGGCTAGGTGACCCCGTTTCTCACAACGTAGGCAGATGGAGTCAAAGAACTTGCATTCAGTGCGGGGTGCCCCCACAGCCTCTGCAATAGAATCCTTGCCTATTTCTCCCAGAGTCTTTTCTCTTCTTCTCCATTCTGAGTCTAAAAATCCCTCCTCTGCCTCACTGCAATCTGAATCAGAGTCTATTTGTTCGCAATGGGCTGTTGTGGATTTTTCCCCATCAGAATGGCTTGAGGCCTGACTTGAGGCCTTGTTAATCTTTTTCATGGCCGCTGCTGAGGACTTGGTGGCTTCCGCTGAAACAGCTTCTTCAATGGCCTCTTTAAACGTGATCTTAGGTTTCATTAACAGTTTGCTTTGTAAGACCTTATCTTTGAAGCCTAAAACAAACTGATCACGCATGGCCTCTTCTAAGTTGGTAAAATCACAAGCACCGCCAATGTCCCTTAAACTTGCCACGAAGTCATTAACATTCTCGCTTTCCCCTTGATCCCGATGGTAAAATTCATGTCTCTTAATGAGGCACGATACTTGTGGGGCGTAATGGGTTCTTAAAAGTTTCTCTAAATCAGGCCATTCCATTACCTTCAGCTCTGCAGCTCCCGCTAACGCCTTCGCCATTTTGAAGACTGCCGGACCGCAGTACGTGAGAAATACCGCCCTCTTCCGTCTTCGGGAATGTCGGCGAGGTCATTTCCTTCCAGGTACATCTGGAAGCGATCCGCATACGATTCCCAGTCTTACGCCGCCGGATCGAACGGGGCTGGGAGGCTGTTCAGCGCAGCCATCTCGCTCTGTTGCTTGTTCTTCGCATCGTCTTCTCTTCAGAGAAATCCCACCTTCGGCGCCAGTGTTAACTCTGCATGAAGAGTCAGATGCGAGGAGTTCCAGCAAAGAGTTTATTCAGTGACTACAGCTCGAATGGACCCGAGTTGGCTTGGCTACGGCTGCCTCTTATAGCCTGCAGCCGCGGTTGCCAGCCAATGGGAGTGCAGGGTTTCTTCCCGCACTATTTAAACCAATACCATTTGACATTTTACAAGAACACTTCAAATAAACCAATAACATTCAAACCTACATACTTAGCTTTCCTGACTTCATCCTTGCAGATTTGGGCTATTCTCTGGAATACCAGTGAATAGCCCAAATCTGCAAGGATGAAGTCAGGAAATATATTTTAGTTATATGTCCCCCTTTCCATTATTTTGTACTTGTCCTTTTTCTCTCTCAGATCATAAGAGAGTTCTTTGTGCAACCAGGCTGGCTTCACCCAGGATCTCCTGTTTTTCTTTCTCTTTGGTATTGTGTTAGTATATCCTTGTAGATCACTCTGTAGTACTGTATTGATCTACCCTGGTAGATTACTTTGTGATATTCTATCTTTCTGAAGGATGCCACATGTTGCCAAGCTGTAGTAGTTTCCCCTTCCTTGTAATTGTTCTCATGAAGACGATAAAAGACCACTGAATGCTGTATGGAGCATTACTGGGGTAAATGGAAGGCAGCAAGCAATGGCGATGTGCCAGAGGTTTGTATTAGACCTAGTAGAAGTTTTACAAGGGTAAGAAGAAGCAGAGTAAGGTGCTGGCCAAAGATAAGATTCATGTAACCCAGACAGCAATAATATTTAATACGTTTTAGTTCAGTTTTAATTTATTTCTTATGTTGATATGCTATTGGCATAGCCAAGGTCATGCCAGATATGACTTGCATTCTCTAGTAATGGAGCTGCAGTTATCTAAATAAAAAAAACAAACAGTTGAACTGCCCAGCTCAGAAAACAGAAACTGTCAGAATCCACAGATCTGCATTTCTCATACCTGCCTGTGTGTGAATTTATGAAAAAAAAACAGTTTTGATGAAGAGCAACATTTATAAATCGGCATGAGAAAAGTACATAGCCAAGCGGAAGCAGTATGCTCTGTCCCATAATTGGGAAGACCAGGTTGCCCTGATAGATTGGTATTACCAAAAAGAAAAGAAAACCACTTATCATAGCCAAACAAGCATTTTTTAGATTCATTTGTCACAAGATCATAGGCTTGAGTTCAGAGATCTGCATAAACTCCTATGCTTGTAAGCATCACATCTGTTCATTGCCACATTTTTAACATGACAATGATTTAAAAGTTAGTTCATCCAAGTGGATCCCATATTCTCCACCATGCACATAATGTGCCTACTGGAGCTCCTTGGGTAGGAATTTGAGCATCCAATAGTGTTACCCATTGCTAAATTCAGGGATCAGTCTATCCAAAGTATTTTCTGTAGGAAAATGCTTTGCTCCATTATCTCTTGCCCATAAAGTGTGAGCATAATGTATGGGTGTTAAAACCGTGTATACATTTTACAAGTTGAGTTTAAACATCCCATAAATACACAAATTTATAGTTCTGATGCTGGAGGCCAATATTTTAAAGCTTGTATCTTCAAGCTGTTGAATGTCAGAAACCAGTTCATTGGCTTTAAATCATAAGCAATATGAATAGCACTTCCATTCCAGAGTCAGATGCATTATCTTTTGGCTGCTTTGCATGTCGTTCTCTGTGTTGGTGATTTATTAGAAACTAGTGCTAATGGAAAGTTGGAAGGGGGAGTCATTGACTGCATTAGAATGACAGTACACCATGTGCTTTTTAAGAAATCCACCAGGTGGCACCAAAGAGCTTTCTCTGATCAAATAGCTCCCTCACTGTCTCTCTCTCTTTCCCCTTTGGATATTAATGAAATAAATTATCCTTTAAGTTCTTTCTAAGTTTCATTTCTGAAGAAAGAAGGCCTGAAGAAAAAAGAAAACATCTCCTTCTCTGAGAAAAAGATGCCTGACCATTTTGCGCTTGCATACCTTATGATTCTTGACTCTTGATGAATGTATCTTTTCTTTTATGTATACTGAGAGCACTTTCACCAAGATAAATTCCTTGTGTGTCCAATCACACATGGCCAATAAAGAATTCTGTTCTATTCTATTCATATTCCTGTGCATTCTATGTGTAATTCTGGCAGGAAAGATTATGCCTAGGTATCTGAACAATTCAACCAGCTCAATAGGATGGTTATTTACTGTCCCAATATGTCTTTGTGTGTGGCTCCCACTTCTTAATCTTGGATATACTGCTCTTCCTTAAAGGAGAGGCTGATAAATGATGGTTCGATTGTGTTAAAGCAAATGAACAAGGACCTTGCCATGTTTCCAGTAGGCAACTGGAAGTTAGGGCTGATCTTTCATTATATGTATCCTATTTCTTGAAATAGTTAGCATCTTGGAGACTTCAATTTTGTACAGTTCAATTTCTGGACACATTTCAATTTTTTTTACATTTATGAACTTTATCTGGTATGTTGCCCATCTTGCTATCCAGAAGGACTCTAGGTGGCTTACAATATACAGATGTATGGAGCTTTTTCAGTTCTACTTAGAGTGGGTTGCAATAGTCAAGATTGGGATGAGACAATGTTCAGTGGCTCTGATTACAGGTAGTCTTTACAGGTAGATTACAGGTAGTGACATGATAGCAGTGTTCCAGTATCTCAGGGGCTGCCACAAAGAAGAGGGAGTCAAGCTATTCTCCAAAGCACCTGAGGGCAGGACAAGAAGCAATGGGTGGAAACTAATCAAGGAGAGAAACACCCTAGATCTAAGGAGAAATTTCCTGACAGTTAGAACAATGGAGTTTCTGGTCTCAATTAGGGTCATTAAATTAGGGAACTAAATTAGGGAACTTTAGTTCCTTGGAGATACATGGTAGAGAAGAGTAGAATCAGGTGTCATCATCACACTCCATTCCAAAGCTCCATATTGTATAAACTTCTCAGTAGTTTCATGTAGATGCTAAACAAATGTTAAGTAGATGCTAAACAGCATAGGAATAGAAAGTTGGACCATAAGAAAGTTGACCATAAGAATTGGCTGAGCACCAAAGAATTGAGACCTTTGAACTATGGTGCTGGAGAAGACTCCTGCAAGTCCCTTGGACTGCAAGGCGATCAAACCGGTCAGTCCTACAGCAGTTCAACCCTGACTGCTCTTTAGAAGGCCAGATCCTGAAAATAAAACTCAAATACTTTGGCCACCTAATGAGAAGGAAGGACTCACTGGAGAAGAGCCTCATGCTGGGAAAGATTGAGGGCAATAGAAGAAAGGGATGGAAGAGAATGAGGTGACTGGATGGAGTCACTGAAGCAGTAGGTGAGAGCTTAAATGGACTCCAGAAGATGGTAGAGGACAGGAAGGCCTGGAGGAACATTGTCCATGGGGTCATGATGGGTCAGACATGATTTTGCAACTAACAACAACAACAACAAAAACAGCATAGGAATGAACAAGAATATGTAGGACACCACAGGTTAAACCAAACAGTAAAAATGTCTTCTCCCAATACCACCTTCTGAATATTTCCCAACAGGAAGGACCAGGTCCTCTCTAAACCAGTACCATCCTCTCAAGCCCAGATAGGCCCAAAGAATAGCATGGTCAACAGAATTTAAACTACAATTTCACGAGAATTAGCAGGATCAGAGAACCGAGAAATGGATGATTTCTTTATCACTTAACCCAAGAAATGAATATTTGACATGTATTTATATAGTTCAGGTTCAGAAAGGGTTTTTAGTTAACATAATTATCTCCTTCAAACAGATAGGAACCATCCTAAATTTAAGGAAGTATTGAGATGTATTGCTCTATACTGCATTAGTGAAGCCACACTTGGTATCCACTTCTGATTGCCACGATACAAAAAAGATGTTGAGTGCAGAAAGAGGACAGAGAAGAGCAACAAAGATGATAAGGAGTCTGGAGTCCAAACCATATAAAGAACAGCTAAGGGAACTATGGATGACATGATAACTGTCTTCCAGTATTTGAAGGGCTGTCATAGTGAAGAGAGGTTGATCTATTCTCCAAAGCACAAACAGCAATGGGTGGAAGCTCATCAGAGGGAGATTCAACCAGGAACTAAGGAGGAATTTCCAAAGTGAGAATGATGAATCAGTGAAAACAGCTTGCCTCCTCGAGTTATGGATATTCAATCGCTGGAGGTTTTCAAAAAAAGATTGGATAATCATTTGTCTGGGATGGTAAAGGACTTCTACCTTGGACAGGGCCTGGACTAGAAGCCTCTCAAAGTCCTTTCCTGACCTATGATTCAGGGGTGAGATGCAAATATTTTCACTACTGGTTCTGTGGGCATGGCTAGGTGGGCATGGCTAGGTGGGCATGGCCATGTGATTGGGTGGGCATGGCTTCTTCTTCTTCTTCTTCTTCTTCTTCTTCTTCTTCTTCTTCTTCTTCTTCTTCTTCTTCTTCTTCTTCTTCTTCCTTCTTCTTCTTCTTCTTCTTCCTCCTCCTCCTCCTCTTCCTCCTCCTCCTCCTCCTCCTCCTCTTCCTCTTGCTCCTCCTCCTTCTTCTTCTTGCAGCACCCCTCCCCGCACTCCATTTTTTTTTGCCTCCTGGGGTGCATTTTTGCTCCCAGGAGGCTTCCCTGAGGCCCAGGAAGGCAAAAAACAGACCCTGGGGGGGCAGCACCCCCCACATGCCCCTTTTTGCCTCCTGGGCCTCAGGGAAGCCTTCTGGGTGAAGCAGCAAGGGGGATCCCAGCACAACTAATGTTAGCAACAGCTGATTGTCAGGAGGGGAAAAAAAGAAATACCAGTTCAGTTGAACTGTTAGCTGTTTTTTTTCACTACCGGTTCAGCTGAAGGGTAGAATTTTTTACTACCAATTCTCTCGAACCAGGCTGAACCGGTAGAATCCCACCACTGCTATGATTCTATGATTTTATAATCTGACCAATTTAATCAGCTATGACGCTAGATTGCAGTAACCAGGAGGTGGTCTCATCTCACTGTACATTCTGTTACTGTTCTCTCTATGAAAAAATTCCACAGTGGTTGAACAAATGGTTGGCAAGATTGCTTCTTAATGATCTGCCCCAATCCTGCAGTCCAAGTTGAGGCACAACTGATTGATTGCAGACACTGATGACAACACCTGCTAGTACCTTTGATAGTAGTGGCATTAAAGAATGAAGTCCTTTTCATGGTGTCATTGCCACAGAATAGGATTTCAGAAAGCCTTTACAAAGGGCACCACTCTGTGTTCAGCATGATTTAGCCCAAGGATTTCTCCATGTTCAGTCCTGTACTAAGTTTCCTATTAAACCAATGTACAGATTCAGATCTCCTGGATGGAAGAGGACATTCAGGACTGATTGTGTTAAGTACCAGGATTGCTTCTTTTTCCTGCAGGTTGCAATTCCCTTCTTTTTCCACGTTATCTTCATAATTTATTTTGGTTGTTGGCCAATAAATGTTACATTTTCCCAATGGCAGTTCCTGCATCGATGCAGCCATAAGACACTTTGCATTATGGAAATCGCTATTTAAAATGTATACGATCAAGATATTATTGCAGGTGATAGACAGATGACACACACACACACACACACACACACACACACTTCCCTGCTTTCATTTGTGATTAGACAGAACTCTGAAATCTTGAAAACACCCTACAGAACAGCCCTGAAGTCATATAAAAAGATGCAGTATTTATCAGTCTTCACTGATTTATTTCAAATCTCAATTTTCTTTCTCAGAAAAAGCTGTGAGCAACAAATTAAAACATCAGCAATCAAAATGTCAATAAGATGCGAAAGAATAATAATAATAGTACTGTAGAGTGGATTAGGAATGTTATTCCTGGTAACATAGCAGTGAATAAAGTGCAGCTACATCAATTTTATTAAGCTTGAGCTCCTGATTAGGCAGGGAGATCATATTCAGAATTGTATTGGAGCAGGATATTCTCAGAAGGCTGAGAGTTTGCAGGTAGATGCCAACACTATGTGTCAACTATTCTGTTTTTCTCCCAGGCAAAGAAAGATATGGACAAATCCTCACTCTGTAGGGATAAATAGATTATTGGGGTTGCCAATTCTGCATTATCAGAATGTGCTTACACTACGGTATCCAACTTTAGACACAGGTACCATCTGTATTTTAGGAAAAGATGGTGACAAACTTGAGTGTGTCCAGAGAACAACAACCAAAATAATATGGTACCAGAAGAAAACAATTTTGAAGACCAGTTGGACATAACGGATACTTTTTTGGAGAGATATGATAGGTATATATCTATATCTATATCTATATCTATATCTATCTATATCTATCTATCTATATCTATCTATCTATCATCTATCTATCATCTATCTATCATTTATTTATCTAGATCTAGATCTAGATCTAGATCTAGATCTATCTATCTATCTATCTATCTATCTATCTATCCATCTATCTATCATCTATCATCTATCTATATCTATATCTATCTATCTATCTATCTATCTATCTATCTATCTATCTATCTATCATCTATCTATCTAGATCTATAGAGAGATAGATAGATAGATAGATAGGGGCTCAGTGGCTAAGATGCTGAGCTTGTTGATCAGAAAGGTCGGCAGTTCAGCAGTTTGAATCCCTAGCACCGCATAACGGAGTGAGCTCCCATTACTTGTCCCATCTTCTGCCAACCTAGCAGTTCAAAAGCATGTAAAAATGCAAGTAGAAAAATAGGGACCACTTTGGTGGGAAGGTAACAGCGTTCTGTGCGCCTTCGGCATTTAGTCATGCGGGCCACATGACCATGTCTTCGGACAGCACTGGCTCTTCGGCTTTGTAATGGAGATGAGCACCGTCCCCTAGAGCCAGAAATGACTAGTATGTATGTGCGAGGAGAACCTTTACCTTTACCTATGAGTATCTGATGGGCTGTGGTATAGATGTTGGCACAGAATTGTTTTGGAAGAAAGAAAAGGGTTCAGATTAGAAAATAAATAGATTTTATTTGGATATGACAACATTATTATTTAGCTTATCATAAGAACATGGCAGAAGAGAAGTAACCATATATACACAGTCCACATAGTTATATGTAAAACTGAGTGGTGGTGGTATGGCAATGGTCTCATAACTGGATGCCCAATTCAGCTATCCAGGCAATAGCCTCTGGTGCTGCTTCATGCAGATCTTCTAGGGCCATGATGGTGGCACGCAGAGCCCTCTCAGTGGGTAGGCGAGCCATCACCCTACTGTGCATGCATGTGTGTGCCTCCCACTGGCTGGCTGGTCTTCAGGTCTCTGCTGCACATGCGAGGGCATGGGGCACATGTGTGAGGGGGCCCACGTGCATGCATGGGGAGGCGGGGTACATGTGCGGGGGAGCTGAGCTGGGGCAATGGCTCGCGTTCCCACAGAGAGGGCTCTGCGAGCCAGCTCTGGCATGCATGCCATAGGTTCGCCATCATGTGCAGGGGTGGGGCACATGTACAGGGACGCATGTGCATTTGTGGGGGGCAGGGTGCATGCACTGGGATATGTGTGCATGCACAGGGGATGAGATGCATGCATGGGGGATGGGGTGCATGTGCGGGGATGGGCGCATGCAGGTGAGATGCACATGCATGCCAAGGGATGCATGCACACATGTAGGGGATATGCGTGCATGCTCAGGGGCAGGCACATGCACAGGGGATGTGTGCGTATTGCATTTTGGGGATGCGCATGCACATGCTTTGGGCACTCGGTGTCGAAAAGGTTAGACATCACTGTTCTAGGGAATCAGGGAACGCATCTTGTAAGCAATCTTGTGCAATATGCTTAGTAGTTTGCATAGCAGCATCACAATCACAATAAGGGGAATCTTTCCATCCCCACTGAAGCAAGGCAGAGGCAATTCTTCCAGCATGACAGACTGATTTGCAAGAATTGTTCATGACTGGAAAAGATTGTCTCTGAAGGTGGACCTACTTAAACAGAAGCTGTTGTAGTAGCCCTGCATTAGGCAAAAGGTTGGTCTCTGAGGGCTCTTCCAATTTTTACCTTTTTAAAACTTATTGCTTTGATGTGATTGTATGGAAGGCACTACACTAGTCAATCACTGTGTTTCTAGTAACTTGATTTAACCTACCCTCAAGTTAATAGAGTGTCAGAAATTTATTTCCTATTTAATAGCAAGCTCACTATGGCCTCATCATTTTCTTTTTAATATTTTTTAAAGACATAGACAAACACATACATAAAGAACATAAAACATCTTTTTTTGAGAACAGTGTACTCCCAGGTTGTCATTTATCCATACAGACATAAATTCAATTACATATTCATCTTATGTATTCTAATCCATATCTTATATCCATTTTCACAATTTTTTTCCATAGTTTTTCCCTTTCTCTGCTTTCTATAATCTTATTTTTAATTATTCCATTCCTTTCTAATTTCAATTACATTTCTTTTTCTAATTTTCCATATCTTTCCATTTAATATTTTAACACTTTCATCTGTCCTGTTTACAATTTCATACTCTTTTTTTTCCTTGTACATATTTTGGCCTGTAGTTGCTAAGGCTGGAGTTATAACACCTTTATATCTTTTAACTATTATCTATTCAATTATTACTCAACACTTAAAGTACACCTTCACAAATATGACATTCATTTTCTAACATAGCTATCAACAGAATTCTGTTTGGTACATTCCCTTACAAATACACATTAAATTCTATAATGAGAAACAAAAAAAGAAGATATACATATATATAAAATACATATTTCTATTTCAAATTCAGCTCCACCTTTGATATTAATATCCCTCTTATTAGCAAATAATATCAATTATCATTCATTTTAATCATCTGCATTTCATATTAACTTATTACTATATTTAAAAAACAGCATTAAAGCCTTTCATGTTTCTTTTAAATTTTTAAATTTTTAAATCATTAAAAATCTTATTCTCTTATCTTCTTTACATCATTTAATTACTAAAAAGAATATTCCATTACACATCACTTCCATCATCTAACACATTTTCTAATAATAATAGCAATATTATCTCATTGCAGAATTCTTTTTAAATTAAACTTCTAGCCGTTGTCTCTGTGTCTCTTAAATAAATTTATCCCTTTAATCCTTGTACACTTTTCCTGTCTCTTTCTATCTTGCTCCAATCCTTCTTAGCTTCTTTTCTTTTCCATTCCCCTCTCTTCTTTTCCCTCTCTTTTTTGTTCCCTTTTCTGTCCAAATCTCCCTTCTGAGATCCCCCCTTCTGCTTCTTTCTGACATTATAATTATTTTTCAAATTGCACTTTTTTTGGTTGTTGCTTCAGATCTTAACTTTTTAACTCCCTTTCCCCCCTTCCTCCTTTTTACCACACTTAAAACTGCTTGATCATTAAAAATGGCTTCTTCGTCCTGCCCTTCTTGTTCAGCAAATGTTTCTTGTTGTTTTTGGTATTTCAAAATCTCGTTTCAATAAATTGGAATGCGGGGCAAAAAGTCTCTCCTTTCATTTGTGTTTCTTCTTTATATTCTTTAAGTATTGTTTTTAGTTCTTCAAGGAGTGATGGCATTTTGAAAAGCTTTTTGTTTTTTAAACAACCCCCAATTGATTTTAGTCCATTTCACTAGGATCCACTATCAAAATTCCAGGAATCATACAATAGTCTATAGTTGTTTCTTGCTTCTTTTCTCACTTTTTCTTTCGAGGGGCTTTGTTATCTTGTAACAGGACTGCAGCTAGGATGTATCCTTCTCAAGTCTTGTTAAAATTCACTCTCAATACTTTTTAGCTCCAGGTGGTATCCTCCATTTTTCCAGATTCCACCCTCTTTTTGTTTTCCTCCTCTGCTTTCTTTCTCTCTTTTTAGAAGGCTTTTTGATTATTCAGAAATCTTTATCCCTTTGACACTTTATTTTCAGCCAAGAATAACCTATTGATGTCAAAGAGGATTAATATCAATTCTTATTCAAATCTCTTCTTAACATTTAAGGTCTATTAGAACTGTCAATTTTAAAGAAGAAGAAAAACAATTCTTTTTTCCTTTCACTTTCCTTTTCCTGCTTTAAAAAGTCTTTTTTAGGGATAGTATTATTCTTTGTTGCTCAAATTCCAGGTACCTTAAATGGGGGTTTTCTCTGTTCAGCCTGGTCAGTCAAACTTTCTCTTTCCAACTTCCTCCTGCATGATCTTGTCCGGTTGGGTTCTTCTTTGAGGTGGCCATTTCTGACCACTGCTGCAGCCGCCTTTGGGAAAGGGAGTAAAAGCCAGCTGGGGAGGAGAGATGCAGCTCTCCTCAACCCTACTAGCAGTCTCCCCCCTCTTCACCACCTCTACGGGGTGGCTTAGCCCCAAAGCCAGCCGGCTCGGGGAGCTCCGGTGGTGAGCACAGATTGAAACCGTACACAGTTGCGGATTTCGGTCTGTCTCCGAAGAGTCCCAAACCAGAAGCTATCCTATGACCTCATCATTAATGGCTCTCTAGAGCCGGGAATGAATTTTACATAAGGGTTTTATCTGACCTGTGGTTTTTACCTGATAGTAAACTTTATTTTCCACTTATAAAAGCCAGAAATGGGACTATGGGACAAGGTTTTATTCAAAAACATAAAGGAATGAGCTGTATACTTCCTTATAAAGCAAGTACTGTATAACTTGGAAATATTACCACTGATCAATCTGCTGAAAGGACAGTTCTATGGAGATGCCCCAAGGTGCAAGGATAGAGGTCATGCAACTGGCATAACTTATTGGCAACCATCACTGTTACCTTTTCCTTAAAAGTGATGTAGGGTACAGAATTGTTGAAAGTAGTGCTGAAAATAGGTTGTCAGAACAAATCCTTCTTTGCTAAAATAGCACATGTGATGAGCCGGGGCGTGGCACAAAGGCAACACAGTCACATAAGTAAGAAAAGTCCCTTTAATACTTCCAACTTTGCCCCCAGTGTCCAGTTACCTTCGACTGGAGAAAAATCTCTTCCAACAACAGTCTTTAAGCAGAGGAAATTCAATCCGAAAACAAAGTACATATAAACTGTAAATAAAAATTCACACAAACCACCCTGCAGCAATTAACTGGACAGGGCAGGATAAGGAATTGCAGACTTCAAAGGCCAACAAAACACACACAGGTGGGAAAACATCAGGAACCCAGATAATCCTCGACAAAGCAAGATAATACATGATTTGTTTCCAACAAGTTGCTGTGCACGAACTCCCCTTTTAAACATTGTGTTCCCAGCTGCAGCTAATGAAGGGAATCAGGGCCCTTTCCTCCCCATAAGCCACGCAACTCACTTTGCTCCCTTCTCCGTTTCTCTCTGTGTGCCCTAGGATGAAGAGGGGGTGGGCCTGGATCTTCCTCTGAATTCCCTCTGCTTTGCTCTACTTCTCCCCTGCTCTGTCCAGCCAGACTGTGCCCTTCCCCAGTTTCTTCCACAGCCAATGGAGCCACACTCCCACTCCCTGTCAGCTGCTTGGCCTCCCCCTTGGAATTAGATTTTGACAGGGGCATGACAGCACACTTGCCATAATAGAGTTATATCTATTCTATTGAGGTCTATATGGCTTCTATTGACATCAATTTATTCATTGAATTTATATCCCACTCTTCCATCTGAAATGAACTCCCCTCACAGTTACTAAAGCAGAGAAAAATATCAGAATTAATGATTTTAAAGAAGTAAAATTAAAGGAGTATTAAAAGATTGTTTTTACTTGGGAGGAAGATTGACTCTTTCTTCCCAATAATTGCCTTTGAAATGGGAAGGATGAACTGAGAATGTAATAGACACTACACCACACTGAGAATGAAGTAGACATTTCCCCATAGTTCTGGATTGATGAATGAAACTGAGCCTTGCAATTTGGGGGGGCTAAATATGAATAAAGCATTAATCGTAATGACAATTATAGTTAAAATAATTTAAATGACTAATCAAAAAGATATATCCTGAAATTCTTTGTTAAAAGCATTTCTCTTTTCGAGCTACCAAAATATTATTTCTGTTTTCAACATCTGGATCTTTGTGATCAGTTCATCTACAAAGCAAACTCTGTCACAGATTGTAATATTAGTTTCTAAACATGCATTTTCCAACCACAAGCTGTTGGAGAAGTAATCACAAATTATTTCTGAATTATGTGTACAGCAAAGCCAGATCTTAAACTATCTCTCTCTTCTCCATCCAAAACCCTGGCAGAAGAACATCTTTTATGGAGTATGTATGGTCCAATTTTTCTAAAAACTACATTCGATATGCAGTTTTATCATTTACTGCCAGACATTTTTGATGATGATGATGATTTTTCATTACAATATTTCATTGCAATATTTCATTGCAATATTGTTTAAATAATTGTTAGCTTCCCCTTGATTCCCAGTCTTATCACTTATCCCATGAAGTGATTTCATGGATTCCCCCCCATGTTTTATTGCTAATCCCACAACACTATTTTTTGGTTTCCCACTGAATACTATTTCCCCATTGATTACTACTTCCTCCTTCATTGTCATTTATCACTTATATGTTTTCATTGTATTGTTGCCTTTCAGGCACCCTTTCTGAGGTACACGTTATCAACATTTTTATGTCCATACTGGGTTGTCTGGTTTAGTTAACAGATCTTGCTTGCATTGCAGATCCTTTCATAAGTCCTCCCTCTTTTCCATTTTTTTCTCCTAACTTTTGGTCTGAGAGTCCTGTCTGGACAGCACCACCTGTTATTAAAACTAGCCTTTCCTAACCTTGTCCCACAAGAATACTGGGATAATATGTTAAGATTTCTCTAGAAACATGGCTTTGGCCATGAAGAGTAGATTTGGAACTTTCATCCCAAACTCTGGAGGATTTGAGTTTGGAAAAGCCTTTTAACAAACCATACTAGCTTAGATAAACCAATTTGATAAACCCAAGTCCTACGCCCAAGCAATATAATGCTAGGAGAAACAATATTTGAGTTTGAACCTACGTTAAATTGAATTAAGGTATACAGTTCAGGATTTATCTTTTGTTAAAGTCTCCAATAACTTATAGTCAACTTATAACAGTGTCAACTGATGTCTGTCTAGAAATAGATTTGGGAATTGAATCACAGATAATGAGAGCCAATTGTCTAGTGTGCACAATATCTGAAGCACAGCACATTACTTACCACTTTAGATGAAGCCAGTAGGCATTTCTATGATGCAGTAAGAGGTTTCTCTTTCATGCCAGATGATCAAAGGCAAACTGCATAGCTTTATAGAAGGGAAATTCAGAGATAGATTTTTTTTTTACCTGGACAGATGGTGATCATTCAAAGAAGAAACAAAATATTCTTGGGTTTTTGTTTTTGCTTTGTTTTTGCCTCCTGCTGCTGAGTGCTTTGACAAGAAAATAATTTATGTTGGTATTTTAGGAAATGTTGACTAACCTCCATCTTTTATGCGCTTGCAAAGAGAAGTCATTTAGAGAGATAGATTCTGAAGACAATGTACTGAGATGTGGAAGAACAAAATAACATTTGGAGATTGAAAAGTTGCAAGGTTACTCCATTTCCCCAGTTCTCTTAAGAAAAGTGCCAAAATGGAAAGGAGAGGCTTGATCTATTGTTGGCTATAAAGTTGAGACCTATTCTGAAAGTACCAAGGAAAATGTACATTATGTGTATATTACTTATACCCTGTCAGCTATCTCAGACACTCGCCATATATATATGTGGTGAATATACTTCAACTTAAGGCACCATGTTCCTTTATGAAGTGGTTCCTGGTCCCATTTCCATATTAAAGGGAAAACTATGGCACTGTGATCTATGAAAATATTATAAACCCTCTTATGTTCTTAGATATTGCTTGACTGCTTTGGCAGTTGGTGATAACTATTGGTTGGCAGGCAATGAAATGCGTTTGATTAGAGTCTGACAGAAACAGTTGGACAATTTTGAATACAAGATCAGTCTCCATTTTTTCAGTTGGTTGGGAAGGAGAAATTTTGAAAAACTATAACAAATGCTTGAATACTCTATTCAGTAACTGAGTCTCTCTGCAAAAGTAATTCTGTTTTATGCTAGTTGTGTCTTTTCTTCCTTTGGTCAGGCTGAATATTTGTAAATAAATATGGAAATATAGGCCTTCATATCTTCAGGTGATCTGACAAACAGTTGATGCAAGGACTCGCTATCACTTTAAAAGGTGATGAAAGCAAATAGAAACAGGAAGCACTGAAGGAAAATTTTGAATGAAATGGAGATGAAAGAATTGCTAGCAAGAATTTATTTTCAATGGTGCTCTAACCAGTGTTCTGTTCATTCACTAATTGCTCTTATTCTGTCTATTTTGTTGGATGATCCTACTGACATGAAAATGTCATCTTGAAGTAAGTATTCTAAATGTTATTTCTCAAGATTCATTTATAAATCTGTTCCTGTCATCATATGCTTTTCTTATTAATAAAATGTTTTCCTTGTACTAAGTCTTTTATTTAAAAAAGATTTTTAACATGGAGATTCCAAATCCATTTTATTCAGAGGGAGGGGAAAAATTCAAGTCCTGTTTGTGAGGAGAACAGGAAATATCACCAAAAATGGAGCAAATGATTGAAAACATTTCGAAGACATATTTTTGCAATCCTAAACCAGCCCCTGTTTATATTCATTTACAGCATTTCAACCTGATTATATTTTGTGGCATTCCTCTGTATATTAATAAGGACATCAAATAAAAATCATGATTTCCAATTTTTTAAAAATGTTACCTCCCCATCTGTTCAGCTTATTTCACTTTCATCATGTTAATTCATTCATTGCTGCCAACCTACCTTTTCATAATGTTCTTGGGCTGGTATTAGGGCTTATTTTGCTTGCTGAGTACATTCCTTTTACCTGGATAATTGATAGGTATGACTCTGCTCTTTGGTGTTTTTTTTCCACCTTGACTTTGTCTTGTTGTTTCTGCCCTGCTTTTCCATTTGTACGTCAGCAGAGATCTCTTATTTCAAGCAGCTTCATATTTCTTGGAAGTTCTCTCTCACAAAGCAAAATTCACCCTTGGTGTAATTCAACATATCAGAGTAGCTTTACATCAGTGATGAATAATTGCAGGGTCACTTAACCTAATTACATTAATATCCATAGTTTCTCTACCCCCAACTATCTTTTTTGTGGCTGTTATTGCTAATTGTTGAAATGATCTATTAATAAGTTTATAATCCAGGTTTAAATCATGTGATTGTAGCTCACATTTATTTGGCATTTTGGCTCCAGCAGAAATGCATTGTGGAAGTTAAAGGACTGTATCAGTTCAGAGTTGGATAAGAGGGAATTTGATGTCCTGTGCAGATCCTAGGGAAGAACTATAGAGGACAATCTAGTGGATAATTGAAATTAGGAAACTTGACATCTGACTGGGTCAAACTGGGCGGGCATGGACAAGTCACTCTATGCTAGATTATCTCAAGAGTCTTTTTAGTTGGAAGAGGCTGGAAGAATATAGAGTGGGATAAAAATGCAAGAAACAAAGACACAAATTTCACATTTTTTCCACTGTACTGTATATTGTTGTATTTTTTTGTTTGACAAGCAGGGGTCCTGATTATTCACTTTAGTGTTTGTTTATCAACTCACAATGCTCACAATGTTCAAGAATCTATAGCAGGGATGTCAAAATTTCATTGAGGGACCCATCAGGGCTGTGGTTGACCTCGGGGGGGCATGGGGGGCATGGCCAACTGGGTGGGCGTGGCCAGCTTGATGCCACTCACAGGGTGTGGCTGACTGGGTGGGCCTGGCCAGCTTGACATGAATCCCCAAACTGCTGGCATGTTCCCCCTTCACGTTGGGTAGACCGGACTGAAGATATGCTGGCCCGATGTTTCTTATTCACATTGGGTAGACTGGACCAAAGCCATGCTGGCTGGTCCCTTACATTTTCAGGATGGCCACATGGGCTGGATCTGACCACATCCTGACCAGATCCGGCCCATGTGTTTGGCACTCTTGATCTACAGTAATAAAATACAGCTGACTCATCGCAACCAAATTATTTCTTCAACCTGTAGCTATAGAAGAAGATTGGCTGGTATAGATTAGCAGTATTTCAGGATCTTTCCAAAGAATTAGTAGCTACATTTCAAGAAAATTACAGAGGAAGAAGTAGTGGCTTTGTTATAGGACTACTGTTGATTAATGCTAAGGTTTGGTGAAATGAAACACAATGTTACTTAATGCTTAGGTTGGACAGAGAAAATGCAGAAACCAAGAGATGGATTTATGCCAGTGGGAAAGCAGACTACTGACAAATGCCATAGTGTCACTGTAACTTCAAAGAAAATACCAACTTTGTTCCAATTTCAAACAACCATATCAGAAGTCAGAAAACATCCTTTGAGTTCAGCTGTAACACAACTTACGTTATATGTTCAGACAAATCCCATGCTGCTTCTGAACTGCCATAAAGCACTAAGATAGAGGTGCTCTAAATGACTTTAGCTGTAGAGACACTAGAGATCTGGTAGGAAAAAGACATAAAATAGGATGTCAAGTAATATAAAACATTGAGAGCCACTGTGGTGTACTTTGGGCCAGTTACTCTCTCTTGCCCTAGGAAGGAGGCAAACCACTTCTGAAATTTTGCCAATAAGAAACTGTAGGAACTAATTCAGACAGTCAACAGGAGTCAACACTGACCTGAAGGCAATAATAATAAAAAGAAATACCACTTGCTTACAGGCAAGAACTGGTAGGACTACAAACAGACAATGTAATAGAAAATGAAGAAGCTCAGGGACTTCAAACAGAGAATTCAAACAGACAAGCTTCTGTCACATAACACTCCAGACTTAACAATTGTTGATAAGAAAGACATAAAAGTACCTGAAGGCAACAGAATAGAAAAGAAAGAACTGGAGAAAACCACAAAATACAAATACCTGCAAATGGAAGTAGAATAACTGTGGGGGCAGGTGGAACAAAAATAGCACAATAATAATAGGCCTCATAAGTGCAATCCCAAAACATCTGGGACCATCACTTGAACATTATGGGCATTGACAAAATTGCCAGTAATCAATTGCAAAAGGCAGTTTACTTTGGAACATTTACATCTTGTGACCAGAAAGAGACAATTTACTGTACCAACTCGCCACAGTCAACTCGCCACAGCCATTTCTCTGCAGCCAATTTGCTGGGGGACAACTTGACATGGCCAACTTGCTGTGGAACAATTCCACAATGGATAACTCAACATGATAAATATTATCTGCCATTATTTCTTTGACATTACTTCCATTGACAAAAAGGGAAATAATGTCAAAGAAACAGTGGTGGATAACATTTATCACATTGAGTTTATCTGGCATGGAGTTGTCCCACAGTGACTTGGCCATAGCAAGGTGTCCTGTGGCATGCTGGCCATGGTGAAATGGCTGTGATGAAATGGCTGCAGTGGGTCGGCCATGATGAAATGGCTGAGGTGAAATGGCCATTGTGAATTGGCTGTGGCGAGTTGTTCTAGTGACATGCCTTTAATGTCATCAAACAACATCTACCTACCTATTACAGATCCTTGGGAATGATTCAGTAGGTAGACAGAAATGTGACATCCAGTCTAATCATCTGACTGTGCAAATAATTGGCAAATCAGTCTGACTAAATTCTGCTAAACAACTATTGGTTATTTTACAGAACCACAATTGTTCATCAGATTTACTGACAGATTAGAAAGTAAATGCATGAAGAGTAGTGAGTTTCATCTGCCCCAATCAGTAGAAAAGTCCTTGAATCTTATGAAACAAACAATGTTATTCTCTTAGTCTTAAAGAAAGTCATAGAGTTTATCCTTCAAGGCTATTACTGTCTATTTTTGCTGGTAATAGCTCTCCAAGGATCTTGTGCAGAATTCTTGCTCTGATTCACCAATCTAGAGATACTAGTGACCAAATATGGAATTTGATGTATATTAAGCACATACTGTTTGCAGAATATATTTATTCACATTTAAATGCATGTATTGCATCGGTCTCTAATTCTGGATCCCTCTCACTTTGACTAAACTAACACAATCCAATTATACACAAATCTGTAAGCTTTGTAATACTTTTGTAATTAGAATGTTTTCTAACAAAGAGGTATAGGACGCATAGAAACCAACAGATATAGAAACAAATAATGACCTCATAACAAAATATTAAAGCTGAACATGCATTTCACAAAGCTAATAGCTGTTGTTATTCTTCTCTGAGTTATTGCTATTTGTTTACTGTGATACAAAGTCCTTCATTAACACTAACTGAGGAGTTTGAGGTTTTGGAATAGGAAAATGATTTTTAGTATAAATGCTACCAAACAGAAATTATGTGTTTGTTAAACATCATATGTGGACAATGCATAAATGAATGGGTGAGATTTCTTTTAAAAGTCTGCTATATAGGTCAGGTGCCAATATGATAGTGGCCCCTGCTGTGGGATCATGTGCCATCAACATCCTGACTTTAGATGTTGGTTTTTGTCAAGGTATATGTTCCCCTCCAAAAAAATATTTTAAAAGGCAGCTGTATTCTAATATATTCTCATACAATGAAAACATCTGGTCTTGCCTATCCTTTATTCATTAAAAAATTGCCCTGTATACAGTGTTGCTTTAGAAAGCTCATTTGCGGTATTGTATTGATAGGGTCTTTTTGTGGGTGAATGGAAGGAATTTTCATTAATCAAAAGGTCGTCTTTGTTTATAGTGCTGGCATTCCTTTCTTTTTTAAAAAAGAAAGATTACTTCTTTCCTTCTGATGTCTTGTGAAATTTGTCCCCTCTGAATGCCGGAATCTATTCCCATTGCCTTCTCTAATGAAACCTTTTATGTGGCTACACATTATTTGTCTCACGGACTGCTAGCGAACAAAAATGCACTGAATAAGAATTTTATGTCATAAAAATCTTTCATCAGTCAAACAGCCCCAATAAACGTATGCATTTTCTTGGAAGAACTACCCAGGGAACAGAGCAGGCCTGAGTGGATGCTTTTAATTGTGCCCATATTACACAGAATAGTACACACTCCCAAATGCTTTGAAATGTCTTTGTTAGCATTTTAAGGCATCACTGTGTGCTTTCCTAAATAACAAATTTGCAGCTGAGAATAGGGATTGAGGCTAAAGTGATGTTGGGATCGAGCATCCTCTATGCTGATTTTGCAGAAAATGCAATGGTGATTCAGCAGCTTCCTTTTTATTACAAGAGAACAGAGATCAGGGTATGAGAAATTACTCTTAGCTGTCATAGATAATTCAAATGTTAAATGCATAGAAGGGAGAAATGTTTTAAGTAGCAACTATATTATTGATCCAATTTTATGTTGTCTAGTTATTCCTTTAAGGAGTGTCTTATCCAGTATCTTCTGGCTCCACCATTCTCTCTTTTATTTGTAGTTCTTTTCTTACTTGCAGGGAGATTCAAAATTTCATCTTCTAGAACAGGGGTGTCAAATTTGCGACATTCTGCACCAGCTGAAACCTCCGGATGGTATGCAAGGGCAGTCCTAAATAGAGAGCGTTGCAGTAGTCGAGTCGGGACATGACAAGTGCATGAGTGATCATGTGAAGGGCATCTCGGTCCAGATATGGGTGCAACTGGTGAACCAGTCGGACCTGGGCAAAAGCCCCCCTGGCCACGGCCCCCACCTGCTCCTCCAAACTGAGCCGTGAGTCCAGGAGGACTCCCAGGTTCTGAGCCCTGTCCACAGGAGGCAACACCTCTCCCCCTATGACCAAAGGTGGAATCTGTTGACTGGTCCAAGATGCCTATACACACAACCACTCAGTCTTGGCCGGGTTGAGCTGTAGTCCGTTCCTGCCCATCCAGATCTGTACTGCATCCAGACAATGGGTCATCACGGAGAGGGCATCACTGATTTGGCTTGGGGTGGAGATATACAACTGAGTATCATCAGCGTACTGATACCTCACCCCAAAGCCACAGATGATCTCGCCCAGCGGCTTCATATAGATTTTGAACAAGAGGGGCAAGAGGACCGACCCCTGAGGGACCCCACAAGTGAGTGCCCTAGGGGTTGACTCTGCCCCCTTGCCAACACTGATTGCAAACGCTCCGAAAGGTAGGAGGAGAACCACTGCAGAACAGTGCCCCCCACTCCCAACCCCCCGAGGCACCGCAATAGGATACCATGGTCGATGGTATCGAAAGCTGCTGAGAGATCTAATAAGACCAGGACAGAGGAAAATCCCCTGTCCCATGCCCTCCAGAGATCATCCACCAGTGCGACCAATGCCGTCTCCGTGCTGAACCCAGGCCAGAAGCCCAATTGATATGGATCTAGATAGTCCGCTTCCTCCAGGAAAAGCGGAAACTGCTGAGCCACCACACTCTCAACAACCTTCGCCAAAAAGTGAATGTTGGAGACTGGACGAAAATTATTTAAAATGGCTGGGTTCAGAGCAG
Organism: Naja naja; assembly: GCA_009733165.1. NCBI lineage: Eukaryota > Metazoa > Chordata > Lepidosauria > Squamata > Elapidae > Naja > Naja naja. Next base: position 20,450,501 of record CM019159.1, on the reverse strand, counting down.
GCTTCTTCAGGAGGGGTCTCACCACTGCCTCTTTCAAGGCGGTAGGAAAAGAACCCTCCCTCAATGAAGCGTTGACCACTGCCCGAGCCAGTCAAGACGTAGCCTCCCTGGAGGCATATACCATCCAGGAAGGACACAGGTCCAATAAACATGTGGTGGAACTCAGTCGTAGCATAATCCTGTCCACTTCATCCTCAGAAACAGGATCAAACTCAGCCCAGATGACATCAGCCAGACTCCCTGTACCTCCCTCCTCAGACCACTGCCAATTAGAGCTCAGCCCCTCCCAGATCCAAGCGATCTTATCTGACAGATATTGTCCAAATTCCTTAGCCCTACCCTGCAAAGGGTCCATCTCCACCTCCCGATGTAAAAGGGAGCGAGTGACCCTGAACAGGGCGGCTGGGCGATTATCTGTGGATGCTATGCAGGTGGAGAGGTAAACCTTCCTTGCTGCCCTCAGAGCTCCCAGGTAAGTCCTAATATAGGCTCTTAACTGGGTTCGCTTGGATTCAGAACGGGTCGACCTCCATCTGCTCTCTAAACCCCTCCTGCACCACTTCATCTCCCGGAGCTCCTCTGTAAACCAAGGAACCACCCGGGGGCTGCGGCAGGTGAGGGGACGCAAGGGGACAACTCAGTCGAGGGCCTCCGCGGCAGCCTGTTGCCAGGCTGGGTGATTATCTGCAGATGCTATGATGGCGGAGAGCTAAACCCTGCTTGCCGCCCTCAGAGCTCCCAGGTAAGTCTTAATATAGGCTCTTAACTGGGTTCGGTCGGATTCGGAATGGGTCGACCTCCATCTGCTCTCTAAACCCCTTCTGTGCCGCTTCATCTCCTGGAGCTCCTTTGTAAACCAAGGAGCCACCCGGGATCTGCGGCAGGTGAGGGGACGCAAGGGGACAACTCGGTCGAGGGCCTCCGCAGCAGCCTGTTGCCAGGCAGCCACCAGCACCTCGGCTGAGCTGTGGATAAGGAAGGCAGACAGTAACCCCAGCTCTGCCTGGAACCTCTCAGGGTCCATCAGGCATCTGGGGCGGAACCATCTCAGTGGTTCCTCATCCCAGTGGTGTGGGGCGGCCTGCTGGAAGACCAGCCATAGGAGATAGTGATCTGACCATGCTACGGGTTGGGCATTCACACTGCCCACCCCCAGATCACTACACCACTGCTCCGAGACAAAAACAAGGTCAAGCATGTTACCCCCCTTGTGCTTAGGGCCCTGTATTATCTGGGTCAGGCCCATAGCTGCCATGGAGGCCATGAACACCTGGGTCAAACCCGACGCCCCCCCCAAGGAGGGCAAGTTAAAGTCACCCAAGACCAAAAGGCCCAGGGACTCCACCGCCACTTCCAAGAGGGCATCGAGGAGCCCAGGCAGGGCCGCTGCCACACAGCTGGGGGAAAGGTATGTAAGCAGCAAGCCCAACTGACCTCCAGGCCCCAAACGCAAGAGGAGAGCCTCATACCCGCCTATCTGCGGAACAGAGACCTCCCTTGGAATCAAGGTCTCCTGAATAACTACAGCCACCCCCCCCACCCCTACCCTGATGCAAAACCCGAAAACCTGTGGGGGCATAAATCAACCAGAGGAATTCCACCCTCCAGCCCCAACCAGGTCTCAGTGATGCAGGCCAGGTCCGCAGCCTCCTCCTCGATCAATTCATGGAGAAGTGATGCCTTATTAGCCACAGACCTGGCATTAAAATACACCAGCCGGAGCCCAGGGGCTCTGGATCCTGTATCCCTGGGGGAGTGGGCAGAGGCATGGGGGTCAGAGCACACCACAGCTCGCAAACAGCAGAGGTGCGCTCCCTTTTCATGATACGGCCCCCCACCTCTCCATCCCTGCCAAATCTGATCACCCTGTGAATCGCCATTCCCGCCTCGCTTCTTGGAGCCCCGAAGGCCCCCCTCCCCGCTCCCCCTGCCGTGATCCTTAACTGGGCTGGACCGAGCCCTTACAAAACTAGGCAGGCATTCTTTAGATACCCGCCCAGAGAACCCCCCCAACCCTTCAAATGACCAATTAAAAAATTTAAAAACCTCCCCTTCCAGATCAACCTCAATTTAACACTCTTGGTCATGCTTAGGCCTAGTGTTAACTGATCTTTAGCATTTCTTTCAGTAAAAATTCCTTACTTACCGTTTGTCACTTATTTTAATCCTTTCAGTTTATCTTTAGCTAAAAATACATGTATCTAAATATATTTTCTGTATATTTATAATGTGCTGGTTAATGACCACAATGAAGATTGATCTGATTTGAAACAATTTCTGTATAGGTTAATGACATTCTAAAAGAGGTACGTAAAGTATATTGCATTATGTAAAGAGACACCATGTTCACCTATGCTAAGAGATATTTGTTGTTGTCAAATAATGCGGTGGCATTTCACATGAGTAGTTGAAGGGCTTTTATTTTCCGAAAGAAAAGGGCACTGAGGTTTTATCTGAAGATTTCATTATAAACTTTAAAAAAAACACACAAAAATCAAAGGCATGTGGTTCCTGTCTATTAGAATGCTAGTCAATACTGGAATTCAATTTTCCAGCTTGTCATCCAGGACTGCCTTAAAGGACAGATGTCAAGCACTGAGTCCTGTGAACACATGTCCTGTCATAGAGGAAACATTGCCTATCCTTCACTTGAAGTTTGCAACTTGTCAGGTTGTTATGAAAGATGAATTCTAGTCAACATCTTGGAAGTGCATGTGAAGCGATAATTTGTTGTGGAGAGAATAGAAAAAAAAACCCAACCAAAATGGGGGTATTTTTTTCCAGTGTAAAATCTGAAAACTTCCCTCCCGTAGAGAAACAAAACTGGTATGTTGCTTACCAGATTGGACAGTCCTATTCCATCCTGTTAGATTTAGGGTATAAATTCAAGTCTGGTTTTCAACAGAATAGTTTTACTTTTAAGGATTTTAAGTTTTATGACTGGTTAGCTTGCTATGCAAGGAATATGCAGGCTTAGTGGTCCATATGTTAGACATGGATGAGAAATTGTTTCTATGTTGAATTTATGAGGTGCTGTAGAAGAAATTGACCCAGAAGGCAGGGCAGGTACTTTCCTTTATCTTGACCAAAATAAAATATTTTGCTTTCTTGGCTAGTAGACAAAGCATTAGAACCTGGAACATCCTTTAAAAAAGATGGTTCTTGACACAAGGAACAGCTACAAAGCATCTTTATTTAAATCATTAATGTGCTTTTTAGCTTGCACAGCTTCTTGTTAAGCTCCTGTCAGCTGTCTCCCCATACATGCACATGCAATTGCAAATTCTCTTTGCAGGGGAAAAAGGTAATGCAGGAAATTGCTCTTAAATTCTTAGCTTTTTGGGGAAAGCACTTGAAGAAAAGGGTGAAATGACTGAGAATGGAAAGCCAAAAATGTAGGTATTTGACATAGTAGCATAAATTAATTGAAGCCACTTGGAAGCCATTTCTGACAGAACACAAATGCAGCCTTCATTGCATAATTGTGAAACCCAATTCATAGTGTGTGTACGTTCCTGTTATTTAAGTTTCAGTTCTTCCATAGTGGGGTCAGAGTAATGCAGGCACAAGTGATTGAACAAGTCAAACTAGTATCTTAGACTTCAAGAGTATTGACTCTTGATAAACTTAGAGAGACCTTAGGAAGGATTCCATGGATGGAAATTGTTATGTATGCAGGTTTAAAGTCATTGGTTTAGTTTGAACTGTTCTTGTAAAATGTAAGAAATGATTGGTTTAAAAAGTGCGGGAAAACCCTGCACTCTGATTGGCTGGCAGCTGCGGCTGCTGGCTATAAGTAGCAGCCGCAGCCCAGCCAAAGTGGGTTCATTCTGAGCTGTAGTCACTAATAAACACAGAACTTGAAGCACTCCGCGTCTGTCTCTTCATGCAAACTTAACAGAAATCTTAAGATTTAAGGGGAAAACAATTCAAGACGCTTGGGAAACTCTGACAAGTCAGGTTATAAAAGCCCATGAAACTAACATGATTGTATAACTTTCTGATAAATTCGATATTCTGCCAATATCAAATACCGATCGCCCTGTCCGCGCGCACAGATGGGGACTCCTCAGGGTGCCGTCCGTGAGACAGTGTCGGCTGGCAGTGCCTCAGAGAAAGGCCTACTCTGTTGCAGCTCCCGCCTTGTGGAACCAACTACCCCTAGGGCTCCGTTTGGCTCCTGATCTCCGCTCTTTCTGCCACGATTTGAAAACCTGGCTGTTTGAACAGGCCGGGCTGGACTGACCTCTTGGGGGAGTTTTTAAAATTAGTTTTAAATTAATTCTAGTTATTGGGCTTGTTTAAGTTTAATTCTTTTTTAAATATTTATTGTTGTATTTTAGTTGTGAGCCGCCCCAAGTCCTTTCAGAGAGGGGGCGGCATACAAGTCCAATTATAAATAAATATAAATAAAATAAATAAACAGAGATAAAAAGAATAAGAATAAAAAATGGAAAGGGGACACATAACTAAAACAGAATACCAGCAAATAGCTCGAATTGGCAAGGACAAAGTCAGGAAAGCTTAGACTCAGGATGAACTAAGACTTTCAACAAATGTCAAAAATCATTAAAAAAAGTTTCTTTCAACATAAACAAGACGAAGTCAAGGAAATGATTGGTCCAATAATGGGAGCAGATGGCAAGGAGATGACAGGAAGCAGGAAAAAAGTGGAACTGCTTAATTCATTCTTTGCATCCATCTTTATACAAAAGGAAAAAATAATAATACAACCTATAAAAAGCAATACCATAGAAGACAGAATAGGAACCCAAGTCAAAATAGGCAATAAAATGATAAAAGAACTCCTATCCACTCTAGATGAATTCAATTCACCAGAACCAGATGGGTTACATCCCAGGGCGCTGAAGAAATGGCTGATGTGATTTCAGAACCAAAGAACAAAATATATCAAATATCCTGGACCACTGAGGAGCAACCGGAAGACTGGAAAATAGCTGATGTATAATGTCCATGCTTCAAAAATGGATCCAGGAAGTCAGATTGACATCAATACCTGGGAAAATCCTGGAAAAGTTAAGTTGTGGATTTGTGAACACATAGAAATGAGCAAGGTTATTACTAGAAGGCAACATGAGTTTGTTAAAAACAGATCATACCAGATAAATATATTGTCTTCTTTGAAAAACTGGACCAGCAAAATGCTGTGGACATAGTTTACTGAGATTTCAGTAAAGCATTTGACAAAGTAGACCATAGCCTATTTGTTGGTAAGATAGAACTATGCGGGATAGATAGTATCACCGACAGATGGATTCACAACATGGAGAAAAGCATGCAGTGAGGTACTTCAAGGTCTTTCTTAGGCTCAGTAGTCTTCAGCATCTTCATAAATGATCTATATGAGGTTATAGAAGGGGAACTCATGAAATTTGCAGATGTCACCAAGCTTGGGGGTGTAGAGAAACTGAAGATAGAGAAAGATCTTGACATACTATGCCTTATCTAACAAAATGCAATTCAGTGGGAAGAAAAATATGGTCTTATACTTAGATTGGAAAAACCAAATGCATAGGTACAGAATAGATGGTTCCTGGCTCAAGAGTAACAACTGTGAAAGTTATTTAGGTATTCCAGTATATAACCCCTGGGGTTGTGGCTGGCTCCTGACCTTCGTTCCTTCCACCACGATCTTAAAACTTGGCTGTTTTTACAGGCCGGCCTGGATTGAGGTTGGTTGGGGTCTTTTTAATTAATCAGGTTTTATTGTATTTTGGGGATTTATTTGGATGGCTTGTATATTTTAATGCCTTGTATTTATGTCTTGTATTTCGATTCTTTGTGTGAGCTGTTCTGAGTCCCCCCAGAATAACAAATAATGGATGAAATTTTGTTTTTAAATAATTTTTTTAAATTTTTTGAAAACAGACATAGACAAACGAATACATAAAGAACATAAAACATCTTTTTTTGAGAACAGTGTGCTTCCCGGGTTGTCACTTCTCCATACAGACATAAATTCAGTTACATATTCATCTTATGTATTCTAATCCATATCTTATATCCATTTTCACAATTTTTTCCCATAACTTTTCCATTTCTCTACTTTCTACAATCTTATTTTCAATTATTCCATTCTTTTCCAATTTCAATTACATTTCTTTTTCTAGTTTTCCATATCTTTCCATTTAATATTTTAACACTTTCATCTGTCACGTTTACAATTTCATAGTCTTTGATGAAAAATTATTAAAGACAGACCCAACCTAGAATTAAGGAGAATTTTTTAAAAAGTGAGAACAATTAATCAGGCTTGCCTCCAGAAGTTTTGGGTTCTCCTTCACTGGAAGTTTTCAAAAAGAGACTGGACAGCCATTTATCGGGAATGGTATAGGATCTCCTGCCATGGGCAGGTGTTGGTCTGGAAGTTCTCCAAGGCTCCTTCCAATCTTGTTATTCTATATTCTAATAGTAACTCTTTTGTTATCACTGACTAACATTTTATAGATTTTTTTAAAGGTTACAAGGCTCAGATTAAAATACATAAACATTTTCTGAAAGATTAATAGAAATCAATAAAATAGTTTATATGACCAAACACTATAAACTCGAAAGGAAAAAAGAGTAAAAAAAAATCTAAAGATTTAAATCTCATTGATATTCTCTTCTATTAGAACTCATTGACTAAGTTATAAAACTACTTAGTGAATAAAATACTGAGAAGCTAATATACTGAGTTACAAGACTACTAAGTGAATATATGTTGTGGTACATGGGTTTATGGTCATTATTATCAGTGGAAATCAGTTTACTGCAGGACAAGGAACTATTCATTGAAGAATATGGATTGCCAACTGCCAGAGGTTGGTAGATGGATGTTTTCCACTTCCTACTCTCAGGCTGAGAAAGAGTAACAAGCCAAAGAGATCTCTCTGCTCCAGCACCTTAACCACTATGCAGAGGTGGTATTCAGTTCTGGAGAACCAGTAGCAGAAATTTTGAGTAGTTCAGAGAACCAACAAATACCACCTCTGCTTGGAGATTTTATAGTATCCTTCCCCTGCCATGCCTACCAAGAGCCCACAAAACTGGTAGTAAATTTTTTTGAATCCCACCACTGCCACTATGCCATATATATCTCATATATATTGAAACATTGAGACAGAAGACATAAAGAACATGGGAAACATTTATTTATATAGTTATGAGGTGTACAATGGCAGTGTGATGACCTGTAGTCTCTCAAAATAAACCAAAACCCAAAATATGAATTACAGTCTGGAAATGCCTTCAACTTAACTGTTTTATTAGTCACAGTTTAAAGTCCCAAAAGTAACTAATGAGGCAAAAGGAAAACAAGAACTAACTGTATTGGCAAGAGTTCCAAAGCAAACCAAGATAAGTAATCATACGTTTCAAGCAGATAACCGGGGAAAGTCCTTGGGAAGAATGCGAACAAATAGAAACCTCCTTCAAAGGAAACACTAACTTTGACTCCAGAAATTCTGACTATGCTGTTACAAACTTATATACATAGCTCCTACACTTTTCCCTGATCGTCTCCTCCCTGCGTGCCCTGGGATGGATAGAGGATGGACCTGGATCCTCCTCTGATTGCTTAGCCAGCCTCTGCCCTTCCCCAGCCTCCTCCACCACCTCTGGAGCCACAGTCCCACTCCCTGTTGACTGTTCCTCCTCTTCCTCAGAGTCAGTCTCCACCAGGGGCATGACAGGCAGCAAAAACAGACTTTGGCACACTCTGGGAATGTATGGGTTCTGGTATGTCAGTCAAAAGCAAAGGAGATTGACATCAGATAAGATGGAACATTTATTAGCAAGCTGAGGTATGCAGGTAGAGCATAAGTTGTAGTAGAAATGAAATTAAAGGAACATGGGATAGAGTCTTGATCAAAGGGGCAGGTTTACTCAGTAAAAAAAAAGCTATTGCCACCCCTCCTTTCCAAAGTCTCAGAGATCAAGACATGAAAATGGCTAAAGAAAAAACTCTATAGTGCCTTTGTCAAATAATAAGGTAAAGGTAAAGGTTCCCCTCGCACATATGTGCTAGTCATTTCTGGCTTTAGGGGGCGGTGCTGATCTCTGTTACAAAGCCAAAGAGCCAGAGCTGCCTGTAGACATCTCTGTGGTCTTGTGGCTGGCATGACTAAATGCTGAACTCTCACGGAACGCTGTTACCTTCCAAAGTGGTCCCTATTTTTCTGCTTGTATTTTTAGATGCTTTTGAATTGCTAGGTTGGCAGAAGCTGGGGCAAGTAATGGGAGCTCACTCCATTAAGCAGCGCTAGGGATTCGAACCACCGAACTGCTGACCTTTCTGATCAACAAGCTCAGCGTCTTAGCCACTAAGCCACTGTATCCCTTTGTCAGGTAATACAAATAGGTAATTTGCCCATGTGAAGGGTTTCCTTTATGTCCTGCTGGTACTGATTGTACAATTCACCTTGCTCTCTTTGGAGACCTATGTCAAACATTTGTTGTTGGATTTTGTCTCCCTGCACTTTTATTTGAAAAGTTGCACTGGCATAAATATTTCTGAATTCTGGCTTTCCAAAAACAAGGGGGAAAAAACCATCAAAAAGGATTGTGAAGCCAGGGAGTTACTGGAAAGTGAAGCTTGAACCATAGCTGGCTTATCTGAAGCCTAGATTTCAGGTGGATCATCATAGTTTCTAAATTCAAAATTCATATTCAGCAAGGTATCCCAAACAGCCTTATTAGGAATCTGGACTGTACAATTTCTTAAGGGTTTAAATTATTATGTACACATACCTCACATGAAAGTAAATTGACTAACTCTCATAATGCAAAGGGCTAAAGATGAACAGTTAGAGGTATTATCCAAAATTGAAGAGCTCTGACTAACAATAAAGACACAGCAAAACCCCTTGCTGTCTATATAAAACTCAGCATTTATTCTGATTTCATGGCCTGGTGGAGCATTTAACTACAGTCCCTGGTGTTAAAGATGGAGATACAATAGAAGAAATTTGCTTTCTACCCAAGTTACTTACAGCATTTTGAAGTGTGAAGCTGCTGTAAGATTACTTAGAAGTGCTTTCATCTTTTGATCAGTGCACACCCCATTGGGGGCAATTTCAAATGTTTTCAGGAAAAACGATAATTTTTGGGCACATTGACTAAGCTGATGAAAAACAAATTATTTTTCTGCTGGTGATAACAAAAGGCTAAATTGCACAAACAAAGTCAATGGCATGAAGTTGGCTGTAACTAGTTGGCGCTGGGAAAAGCAAAAAGCCCACATAAATTTCCACATAAATACTGTTATTAAGAAGAGACAGAATCAGCTGCTTATGTTGCTACACGATGTATGATGCTATCTACCAATTGTGCAGTTATTACCAGAAGCAATATTTTCATGGAAGTCATTATTCTACTGGACTCCATTGCCATCACTGGAGAGGCAAGAATTTGGTGAATCATCTGACTGCTGGGATGAACCAATACTGGGGAGATTATTGTGTGGGCTGTTCTTGGCACTTGGTGAATAAAGTAGCTCAGATTTGCTATCAGTTATCCAGATCCTATGGAAATAATTAAAGCATGGTCTTATTCATTTATCTGACACAAGTCCGATCCTGTTAGTCCTAAAAAATGGACAGGTGCTGTTAGTGCAACTATCTGTGTGGTAGATTCATGTCCTTCTGGCAGGGGTGAGATGCTACCAGTTCTGCCCGGCTCTATAGAACCGGTAGCTCTGAAGAGCAGCAGACACCGCATTGGTTCTGTGTTTGCTGCTGTTTGGCCCACCCGCCCACCTGGGCTCTTACCTGTCCTTTATTTCCTGCTTTTTCAACCTCAGCTGCATTGTGAGGCACAGCCGAGGTTGAAAAAGCAGGAAAAAAGTGGCTTTTTAAATGCTGCACATCTGCATGCAGCACTTTTCAGCTGCCCAGGCAGCACAGCTTAAGGTTGTTTACACACGCGCGCAGCAGGTGTCAAGCGTGTGTGCACGTGAAGTGCACGCATGTGCAAAACATAGTCACCGAACCAGTAGTAACACCAGTTGAATCCTACCCCTGCCTTCTGGTTGGGCAAGGTTTCTGAAGTATGTTGTTATGTATGCAGGTTTGAAGTCATTGGTTTAGTTTGAACTGTTCTTGTAAAATGTTGGAAAAGATTGGTTTAAAAAGTGCGGGAAAACCCTGCACTCTGATTGGCTGGCAACTGCGGCTGCTGGCTATAAGTAGCAGCCGCAGCCCAGCCAAATTGGGTCCATTCTGAACTGTAGTCACTAATAAACTAAGAGCTTGAAGCACTCCGCGTCTGTCTCTTCATGCAAACTTAACATATGTGGACGGGGTGGGGTGTATGAGTTGGACCCATACAACCAAATTACATAATTTATATCCTGTCTCCATTCTTCCTTTTTAGTGAAGTTAGTTGAGAACAAAATTCGCCTGCAGCTCCAAGGACTCTGGAGGAAAGAGATTATCTGAAGCCCCTTCAGCCTGGATTGAGAGGCATAGTACTGAGCCATCATAGATTATGGTTTCTGAGGACCTTTGATAGTCTAAGAATGTGGTGGGTGGATGGGACTAAATCTTTCCTAGCCCTTCTTGATCTCAGTGGATTTTGACTTGACCAGGGGAACCTTCTGTACCATCTCAGGGGATTTGGAGTGGGAATTCCTGTCAGAATTGGTATGCAACTTGCGGGTTCCTCAAGTTGTACACCAACTCAACTGCACCCGTTTTGCACTCAGAAGGCCCTGTTTATGCAATTGAGGGGGCTGGTCATCACTTATAAAGCCCTAAATGATAAGAGGGCTAGATTATCTGCAGGACTCATATTTTCCAATTGTTTATGTCCGTGTCTCAGGCTGTAATTGGATAGGCCTGTTTCAAGTTGCTTCCTTGAAGCAATCTCATTAGAAGAGGCCTAAAGTACATGCATTTTCTGTTGTAGTCCCCCATGGAGTGATTTCCCCCCCTGCCCTGGAATAGTTTAGTCTATTAGAGCCAGTTTGATTTAGTAGTTAAGGCAACAAATAGAAACCAGGAGACTGTGAATTCTAGTACCATGAAAGCCAGCTGGGTGACTTTAGGTCAGTTATTAGTTCTCAACCAAAACTTCCTCACAAGGTGATTGTGGGAAAAGGGGAGGCAGCAGGAGTATTAGATATGGTCACTGCCTTGAATTGTTTATAAAAATAATAAAGGTGGAACATAAATAAAATAGATTGATAATAAATATAGTTCTCATAACCCTGGTGGCCTTTAGACAAGAATTAAAAATTGGTACTTCCCCAAGGTATTGGGGCCAGAATGTAAGAAGATTCTGCCTTGTGAGGTGCAGCACATATTGAGGTGCAGCACATATTGAGGTGCTCCAATAATCTACTAGTGCTGGAGTAGTTTAATTGTACTTGAATTCTTGTTTTGTATTTCTCCAAAGCACAAGATATAGTTCAGAGGAGAGAAAAGTAAGGTCCTGCACTTAGGAAAGAGGTACCTTGCTCAACAGTAGTAATTGTGAAAAAGATCTTGGTGTCTTAATGGACCATTACTTAAGTATGAGCCAAATTTCCTTAATATCAGGTTTTCTGGATTAACCCTTTTGTCAGGATATGAAGGTTCACAAGCTTGAGTAGACAAGAGTATTGTCTATTGTAGACAACAACAAAGCTCTAAATATACTGAACATTTTCCCACTGCATGACATAACTTTACATAGATTTACACCTCACAATTTAAATTCTAGGCACTTTCTTCAAACCTTTTTGAGTCAACAGACACATGACCACTCTCTTGATCAAGGGTCTTCAACATGACTGGAGGAGGAATTCTGGGAGTTGAAGTCCACAAGTCTTAAAGCTGTCAAGTTCTAAGACCCCTGCTCTTGATGGTCTTAAAAGATATCTGACATCATGATATTTCTCAGCTGGGGAACTGCTGGCTTTTGCTTTACAGGTTTTATTTCTTACATTGAATTTACATGCTGGATGGGCTTTCTTAGATTTCTAATCCCAACACATGTGGAAAGCAATTGCTGTATATTCTCTCTATTTTTTTAATATGGAGAATTCCACATATTTGGATTAAATGTTTCCCTAAAATATACTCTATATACTCAGAGAATGAATAATAACGCTATTGTGAATGTCTTTGTAGTCTTATGGTAGCCAGCGTTTTAAGCTTCCCTTTAGTGGAACGATCACCTTAATATTATGTTAATAAAGCAAGCTTTTAGTCAATCTGCAAGTCATCTCTCTTTCTTGAAATCCACTGATAAAAAGTGAAAAATCTACCTTGGCAAGAGACAGATGACCTGCTAACAGACTGTGCATATATTTCATTCTGTTCCAGAAGGAAAGTATCAGATAAATTCTCCAGGGTTTATGAAGAATTGCAGTAAAATGTCAGTGGCATAAGAACATAAAAAACAATTAGGGAAGAAGATCAAGCTGACAAATATGATTTCTGTCTCCTTAAATAAAATGTAGATATTTCTGTATATCATTAATCACTCAAGCAGAGCCATGTCTACAAAGAGGAATATAAAAAGACATGGAAGACTATGACTTACTTTACATCTATGGAAAAAAGCAATTCTAAGAAATATGCAAGTTTTTTCTTGGCCAGGAACCCAGAACTCCTGACTGCTAACTCAGAAAAATCTTACCTGCACATCAGTTCTTTGAATGTATGGACCCCTGTTTTTATACAGTAGTTCATAGGTTTCATAATTTTAAGTTTCTGCATAGTTTTCATCCCAATTATATAGGAACTGTAATATGCTAATCTCATAATTGGTCTGGGTTGCTCAGCACTATTTACATAGGTGATATTCAGCAGGTTCTGATCAGTTCTAGAGAACCGGTAGCGGAAATTTTGAGTAGTTCGGAGAACCAGCAAATACCACCTCTGACTGGCCCTGCCCCATCTATTCTCTGCCTCCCAAGTCCCAGCTGATTGGCTGGGTCTCCTTTTGTTGCCCTGCACAGGAGAACAGAGCTGGAAAGCAGGTTAGTGGGGTGGGGAAGGAGTGGATTTTGCAGTAACCTTCCCCCAGGAGTGGGGGAGGGAATGGAGTTTTTTGCAGTATCCTTCCCCTACCATGCCCACCAAGCCACGCCCACAGAATTGGTAGTAAAAATTTTTAAAATCCTACCACTGATTATTTATAATCTACAGGAATGGACACGGTACAATCCACAAATTGTGTGTAACTTCACAAACACATTTTGTATGAAGTTTGCTGTATCCAGATTTAAAAAATTTTTAAAGGTGAGAAGGAGGGGGACATAGAGACATTCAGCTATGATTCCTACCATTAACTTCTCTCAGTTCCTCCCAAAGCTGATCACAGCACAAAAAATCATCGGTTGCTCTCTTTCTTCTTTGGAAGAGATTGCAAAGACCAGACTCCTCTCTAGAGCACTAAAAATCTCCACAGACCGTTCTCATCCTGGTCATTCATATTTCGAACTGTTACCATCAGGGAGGCGTTATAGGTGTCTTAAAATGAGGACTAATAGACTGAGAAACAGTTTCTTTTCCAAGGCAACAATTGTCTTGAATCAAACAGTGCATTTGTGATTTAGTCCTATGTATACAGTGGCATTTTAAATAGATAGGTTTTAGGCTAGGTTTATTATTATTATTATTATTATTATTATTATTATTATTATTATTATTATTATAATTTTTAAATATTCTGTAGTGTGATTGTGATGTGGTGTTTGGGGCACTGTGCTGGCGTAGCTTTCAAATTTCATTGTATTTGTGGAATGCAATGACAATAAAGGTATTCTATTCTATTCTATCAGGTCTTAGCCATTTTTAGATATCTTGCAAGCCAAAAAAGAAGAATGGGAGACAGAATAAATGCAAGGACTTAGCATCATGAAAATCTTTGTACAATTTCCTTTCCTCTGGTAGCTTATTCTAATAAAATAGTTGCAAGGGGTAGATTGAAATCACGAGTTCTTTCAAATTATCTTATGGTACCTTTATGTCATCTTAGTGGTGAGCTAATTGTAATTTCCTTTTCATTGCAAATCGGTGCTGGCAAAGAACTAGATAGCTGTTTTATAAGGTTGCTTTGCAATAAGCAGAATAAAGATTGAAGCCAAAAATTGCTCAAAGGAGTCTGTAATGCCTGGTGCATATTATGTTGTATAAAATGGTTGTTTGTTTACTATTCCCAGCTCAGCTATCTTGATATTGCCTTCTTTGTGGCCTGTAATCTATCTGTGTTACTGAAATTCCACACATGGTTTTCTGTATGGGATTTTGATTAGTTGAAATTTAGTCCAAGAATAAAATGGAAAAAAAAATATAGATAGTCCTTAACTTAAAATATTCATTTAGTGACCATTTGAAGTTACAACTGCACTGCAAAAAATGACCTATCACAGTTACAACTGTTGCAACATGGTCACGTGATCAGAATTCGGGCACAGGGCAACTGAAATACATTTCTGACAGATGCACTGTCCCATGGTCATGTGATCGCCATTTGAAACTTTGCCAGCCAGCGTCTGACAAGCAGAATCACATTGGGAAGCCAGTTTTGCTTAAAGACTGCATAATTCCCTTAACAGTTGTAATGCTTTGCTTAACAGCTATAGCAAAATATGTCATAAAACAGGGCAAAACTCACTCCACAACTGCCTTGCTTAGCAACAGACATTGTGGGCTCAATTTTGATCATACTGTTAAGTTTGCATGAAGAGACAGACACGGAGTGCTTCAAGCTCTTTGTTTATTAGTGACTACAGCTCAGAACGAACCCACTTTGGCTGGGCTGCGGCTGCTACTTATAGCCAGCAGCCGCAGTTGCCAGCCAATCAGAGTGCAGGGTTTTCCCGCATTTTTTAAATCAATCATTTCTTACATTTTACAAGAACAGTTCAAACTAAACCAATGACTTTAAACCTGCATACATAACACATACCTCATGACAATATACAATGTATGTCTTTGTGACAGCTTTGGACATAACAGTCTGTACAGTGACTTTGGGCCAGTCATTCTCTCCCAGCCCATGACATGAAGCTTAGGTGACAAGCCAGTCAGTCAATTTCTGTCACAACCAATGGATCAATAACTCAGGGATCTAAAAAAATGTTCAGATTTAGGATAATGTCAGCGTTCCAGCAAACCTCCATTCCAATCAATAACTCTGAAACGGACAGATCTCAAAGGTACCTTTATTTAGATAGTAAACGGGCACATTTTGGAACCCCAAATCTCAAAATTTTCAGGCTTCCTTCAATATTCAAACTACAAATCCATGCTCCCTTGGCCATCATCACATCACACGGTCCAATCCCGATCTGTCCTAAAGTCAGATTATTATTTCATTCTGCACCATACTCAATGACCTTGAACCATGGGTGGGATTCTACCAGTTCTCACCTATTTGTTAGAACTGGTTGTTAACATTCTAAGCGGTTCAGAGAACTGGTTGTTAGAAGAAATTACTGGCCTAATCCTGTAAGCAAGGCAGGAAGGAAACATGCTGGTGTTGCTTACAGAAACTGCTTCTCCGTTAACCCTTATTACATTCTTGGCAGGACTAGACTTCCTGTCTCAGGAACGTCTCTGGAGTTTTTTTCCCCTCCTTTGCTGGTACTTTGCTTGTGTGGAGTGACCATTCAAAGTTACAATGGCACTGAAAAAAGTGACTTATGACCATTTTTCACACTTACGACTGTTGCAGCATCCCCACACTCATGAGAGGACAGGCGAGGAGATGCGTGCCTCGATGTGAGTGATGTTGAGTTGGCCACACCCAGCCAATAACATGACCACCAAGCCATGTCCACCCAGTTACATGACCACTAAGCCACGCCCACCACCTAAGCCACGCCCACAGAACCGGTTGTTGAAAAATTTGAATCCCACCCCTGCCTTGAACTAACAAAAGAATTTTTTTTGTCTCCTTAGAGCTCCTCACTTGAAACCTCCTCTTCTCCCACTTTCTCCAGCCTGTGGCAGCGTGGGAGTATCGATTCTCAAAATGACTTCCAAAGCTGACAGTGGACCCTTAGTGAGGAATAAAGAGGAAATGTCTATCTTTTTGGTAGGAGTTCTTATAAATAATAACAAATTTGACAGCTAGTGGGTATATAGTGCCTTCTAGTCTGCAGAGGTTTAAGTCATTCCTTTGAGATTGTCAAACACCAGCAGCCAGTTCCACATGTGTAGAATTCAAGCTTGTGGGCTCCATGGTGCATTCTGAGCATGATTGTTTTCTTGCAGATGGTTCATTACCAAACTAGGTAACATCATCAGTGCTAGAAGGGAGTGGCTTTGTGCTCTGTTTTTATATTCCAGTAGTTTCAAAATTGCTATATCATTATATTCTGACTTTTATACAGGAATCTCTCCAGACTGCCACCTCAGTCTGGGAATAGATAAGGCTCTATGGAGCTTGAGAAGTGGGAGGGCAACTTCTGGATCTTTGTATGTGTGCAAGGACTTTGTATCTGTGCCCCCCGAGAACTAAATATTTTGAGGAATATTAAAAGATGTAGAATATTATATTTCCCCAAAGGAGAAATGGAGAAACATGCTCTTAAAGGCAGAAAGCAGCCCCAGTCTTCCTGCTAGAGGAAGCAGCCTCCAGCAGATGCCTGAAGTCTTTAGAGAGGGATATCTGGGCCAATCTATTAATAAACAAAATACCTTCCACTCCAGCTGATAGGATTAAGAATTTATATTCCTCCACCACAGGGGTGGGATTCAACCGGTGTTACTACTGGTTTGGTACTTGCGTTTTTACTACTTTTTCAACCTCAGCTGTACCGCACAAAGCAGCTGAGGTTGAAAAAGCAGGAAATAAAGGTCAGGTAAGAGCCCGGGTGGGTGGGCCAAACAGCAGCAGACACAGAACCGGTTCTGTGTCTGCTGCTCTTTAGAGCTATCAGTTCTATAGAACTGGGTAGCATCCCACCCCTGCTCCACCCAAATTATAAGAACAGGACATGACTGCTAGGACATTAACCCATCACCATTAGAATAGCAAAAGACACAAGGTTCACTACATTGCACAACCCCCTAGGAGCATTCCAGACATCACACAACCCCAGCAACATCCCAGAACCCTATAAAAATCCATGTACTCATCAAACCAATTTGTCAGCTGTCCCAGAACAACATGCTGTTGTAGGTTCTGCTCATCAATAAACAGAGCCTTTCTTTCTAATCAGCCTCCATTTTCTTTCCTGCACCTTTGTCCCGGCTTGGAACTGGACTGGATTTTCCTTCTAACAGACCTGATGCTTCCCTCTGCCTGGCTGTATGTTTCTCAGCTGGGATGAAGCAAATGAGGCAACTTCAGGTCAATCTGAGCCTTTTTCAAAGCATGTTTGTGAGGGTATAATTACTTTTAAAAAGAAACATGCCATGTGACATGGGGTCAGAAGAAAATAATTTAAAATCCAGAGAAAACGAATAGATCAAAATAGATCAAAACATGTAGCTGGGCTCATGCTGGATTAGATGAAACGAAACTACCGTGTGTGTGTGTGTGTGTGTGTGTGTTTGTGTAATTATACAGCTGTTGTACAGTCTTTCTAGTCAAGCCCCTCTACAAAACCAGCTTTGCCAGTCTATCCTATCTTTCTGTGTGCTCAAGCCTTTTAAAAGCTTTACCTACACTTAACTACTTCATCATATAGATTAATTACGACACACTTGAATTTTAGTAGAACTTTCATTTTCTGATGAAAAAACTTGGATAGCTAAATTATTGATTGGTTGGGTCCTTAATAACAAAATGTCCAGTTCTATGGGAGTGACACCAGCAAAATGGCGGATTGATCTGCTGGCAATTTACAGCATGGATTTGTTTTTTTACCCAAACCATGTCAAAAATCTGGATTTTCTGTGGGAGAGCAAGCATGCTAGCTCCGAGCTTCAGCAGAGAAAAGGAATAGGATTTCTTAATAACAAAAGAAATACAGCTCCAAACTACCATTGTGTTTTATTTCTCTTGAACACCTCATTAAAAGCCGCTTCATTTTCTTGCACATGGCTCTTAAGGGAGATTGGAAGGTGTGCATTAATCTTTTAATTAATAATTTAAAAGAAAAATGATTCCCTCTGTGCATATGAGCTTTCCTTTAAAAAGTGATCAAAATGAAATGTAAGGCCTAAGTAAGCATTGTGGAAATAGCTGGCACAGCATGTGACATTTGTATTTAGAATTCAGTGCATCTTCTACCTGCAATTAAAATTCATTACATCTTTGTCCAAGGGCTCCTGCAAGAAAAGCTATTTAGTGTAACATAAAAGAAATTTGCTGGATTGATACACCTCGGTATTTTTAATGCATGCCTAGATTCTGGAAAGTCTTAAACGTTAACATCTTTCAATGCACATTAGCTTTCCAAAAGTGGCTTGTCAGTCATTTTATTTTACAAAAAAAAAAAAAAAAAACAGGGAAGAAGTAGCTCGTAGTTTTTGTTCCAAAGTTTAAATAAATAATTAATATTAAATTCACAATCTTCCTCTAAAAGAGTGATGGCAACCCTACGTGTTCAAGTGTGTTCAAGTCTGTCAAGATCCTTCTGTATTATAAGCCTATCTTCTGGAGGTTGGCTATTCCTTCCAACTTGGTGTCATCTGCAAATTTGATGAGTTCCCCATCTATCCCCTCATCCAAATCCACTTAAAATAAATGAATATCTAAAGAATTATTTCTCTTTTGTTCAGAGGGCTCTCTCTCTCTGTGTTGTGCATGTGTGTAGGTGTGTGTGTGCTACATGCCAGCAGAGTCTAGTTAGACATTTTCCTATTTTTTTGACACACCCAGTTCAGAAGCTTTACCATCAATACTTCAGACTATGGAACTCTAGAGATAGTAGTAGTTTCTGGCTCAAATATCCCAAATAAAAAGTACTTAAATTAAATAAACCACCATAAAGCTCTGTAATGCTAACTCTATTTTAAGTTCTTTAGAACTTTTAAAAACAATAGTGATTTTTTCCTCAGCTGCTGTATCTTTTAATTTTTTGTGGGTATTTTTTATGAGATGTTGTCTTTGATTTATTTTAACACGGTTTGCCACCCATATCATTTGCTGGTATGGAAAGTCATACAAATAGAACAAACAAGCAAACAAACTTTATTACCCAAGTCCCAAATAATGATGTGGAATAATAATAACTTGAAAATGACAATTAAACCCTCGTTTCTTACCAGCTAACTGGAATTTAAATAATGAAAACCTTGAGGAATGCATCTAGCAGAGACAGTTATTTAATATCCTATAAATTATCTTGAAATAGCATAAAGGGATTTTTAAAAATGAGAAATCCTCTTGAAATGTAAATCAATCTTGCAGTAATTCATCTTAATCATATTTATTTTAGCCTAAGAATTTCAGGAATACAAGACCATCTGTGTAGGTCTTTCATTTTATGTCAAATTGAGTATTACTTTCAAATGTATCAAGTTGAGAAAACTTGCTAAAATTCCTTACATCAAAGCTGAAACAAAGCTTAATCTCTCAATATTTGCTGTATGTTTGCTAAAATTATTATCCAGTAGCATCAAATCTCATTTGCATTGTAATGCAAGAAGATACAAAGTTTGCTTATTTGTTTACCAAAACTGATTATCTTTGTATATATCTCATAGTTTGGTCACCTTTTAATACTTTTAGAATTTCTAGCTGCAGAAGGAAGACATTTTAAACCCAAATAAAAAGGAAGACTTGTTTTTAGTAATCACAGGTGATATAAGGTTTGTAGGAAGTCTCCTCCTCCCCAGATTAAAATATTCTTTATTCTTAATATTAAAAAGAGGCAGAATATTATATTTCCCCCAAAGGAGAAATGGAGAAAAATCTTAACAAAGGCAGAAAGCATCCCCAGTCTTCCTGCCATAGGAAAACAGCTTCAAACAAAGAAGCTTGAAGAGGCTGGCCTTTAGGAATGTAGATTTTGTATCCGTTCAGAAAGACTGGGCCAATCTATTCATAAACAAGATGCCTTCAGCCACAGCTCCCACAGAAGGCTGGAGCTACTGGGATTAAGAATTTACATTCCCCCATCCAAATTCTAAGGACAGGACATGACCTTTAGGACATAATAGGTTGTTACTCACCACCAGTAGAATAGCAAAGGACACAAGGCTCACTACATTGCACAATACCCTGGAGCAAGGGGTGTCAAACTTGATTTCATTGAGGGCCGCATCAGGGTTGAGTTTGACCTTGAGGGGAGACAGAGTGTGTGTGGCTGGGAGCGGGCATGGTGGTTTTGCTTGTAGTTTGTTTTACTAGCCCTTTGCCCATACAAACGGAGCTGGGGGGAGCTATGTGCTGCCCCCCCGGCTCTATTTTTGACCACAACGGCCTCCTGCAGTTCTCTTCTGGTGAAAACAGAGCCCCAGAGGCCACATGCAACCCCTCAGGAATCCTTTTTGGCCACAATGGCCTCTTGCGGCCCTCTGCCAGCGAAACAGAGGTCCATTTTTGCTGGCAGAGGCATCGCGGGCCGATCCTTCACTATTTCCAAGATGGCCCTGCAGGCCAGATCTAAGCACCCATGGGCCAGATGCAGCCCATGGGCCTTGAGTTTGACATCCCTGCCCCAAAGCATCTCAATCATAAAACCCCAGAAACCTATAAAAATCCATCCACTCATCTATTCAGTTGGTCAGCCACCCCAGAAACGTGCTGCTGTCACTGAAGTTTTTGGTAAACCAAATAAGCCGAGGCTTTCTTTCCTTGTAGCCAGCCTCCATTTTATTTCCAATGTTTTTTTTTCTCCTGGCTTGGAACCAGACTGGATTTTTCTTCCTATATGTTTAAACTATTGTTTAACTATTTATTTATTATGAATGTATGTTTTTAGTTGTGAGCCGCCCTGAGTCTTCGGAGATGGGGTGGCATACAAGTCCAATAAATAAATAAATAAATAAATAAACAAAGCCATGTCTGTCCAGATTATGCTATACCTCAGCATCCACTTCTGAAATGTCCAAGTCTAAATAAAATAATAACTTCTGGATTTGCCTGATTTAAGTTATATCAACTAAGAATCTAATATCAAAATTTTTACATTCTGTTTATTTCTAGTCTGAGGAATATACAATAATTGGAAGGACATGCTAGAAAGCAAGGGATTTGTTAAATGTGTTTCCTAAGATTTTATCAAATAAATTGATACAACTGGAACAGATTATCCTGTTTTACATTGGATTATAATGGTCATCTCACTGAAATTAAGGGGCAGGGATCTATTTTAAAAGGCTCATTCTATGTCTCCAGAAGAATAAGAGATAAAAATACAATATGCTTTTTGTAACAATCAACTGAGAAACTATCAAGGCTAAGAGTCTTTTCCATTTTAATAGATTTAATTTCTTGAAGAGAAAGAGATAAAAGTGAGGTTAATAACATAATCCTTTGTAATGGTTTCTATTTCTTTTTTTTAGAGATAATTTCTTTATGAGAGATTAAACTAAGCAATTTGAGTTTTCTTTTTTTTAAAAAAATCTGCTGATTAATTAAACACAAATCTCTATATTTCTTGAAAAGAGGAATGCAATTGCATTATTTCATTTAAGTTTAAAAGCCAGAAGATTTTAGAATATTTCAAGCAAAAGACAGTGACAAAACTGAATGCCCATTAATTAAAAATACACCAGTATCATATCCTATTCCATTTGATTAATAAAATGTTTATCATTCAACAAAGATATCTTCAAAGACCTTTTGAAAAATGTAGGCAAATTATTACCAAATGGAGTTGTTAATTTCTTAGAAAATGATCTGAAACAGTTTTGGCATTTATTTTACATGGTTTAACTTTGAATGTCAGTGAAGATGATATCCAGGAAATAATCTAAATCAGTGTTTTCTTAAATTTGCCACCATTATGATGTATAGATTTCAACTCTCAGAATTCACTAATCAGTATTTCTTGGTCTTGAAGACTAGTTTCCAGGAAGTGGTGAGCAAAATATTAGAATTTCAAAACATTAAGGCAGTGTTTTGTAATCTCGGTGACATTAAGATATGTGGACTGCAGAATTCTGGTGTTGAAGTCCATACATCTTAAAATGGCAAAGTTTGAAAAACCCTGATCTAAAGAAACAATTCATGGAAAGGAAAAAGATGGAGCATAAGTGCTTTCACTATTATATATTATTCTTTGCACAGCCTTTTTTGTCATTACCCATCTCAATTGGCCTTCATATGGAAACAAGATTAATGTCTCTTTTCAACCATTGACTATGAATTTTAAATTTGTATTCATTTTTTCCCCTCAGGAGGATTATAGTTGTGATAACTTTATTTTAAAATATAGACTATAGAATAATAGGGTTGGAATGGAACTTGGAGGTCTTTTAGTTGAATCCCCTGCCCAAGAAAGAAGACCTTATATCAGGGCTGTCAACCTCGTGGCCTGCGGGCAGGATGCATCACGTGCTGGCCATGCCCATGCCTGGTTTAGCGAAGGGTAAAAAAGTCATGACACGTCATATGATGTTGCTGATACGACGTGAGTTTGACACCCTGCTCTGTATCCTTCTGGACAAATGGATGTCCAATCTCTTCTTGAAAACCTCCAGTGATGGAGCACCTACAATTTCTGGAGGTAAGCCATTCCACTGGTGGTCTAATGTATTCACTGTTAGGACATTTCTCCTTAGTTCTAGGTTGAACCTTTATTTAGTGATCTTTCACCCATTACTTCTTGTCCTGGCCTCAGGTGGTTTGAAGAAAAAGTTGACTCTCTCTTCTCTGTGATAGCCCCTTAACACTGGAAGACTGCTGTCATATCATCCCTAGTCCTTCTTTTTGTTACACTAGCCATACCTAGTTCCCTCAATTATTCACCATAAATTTAGCTTCCAGATCCCTTATCATCTTTGTTGCTCCTCTCTGCACTCTTTATAGACATCTTTTTTGTATTGTGATGGCCAGAACTGGATGCAGTATTCCAAGTGTGGTCCCACTAGTGTAGTATAAAGTGGTATTATGATTTCACATCATCTGGATACTATCCTTCTATTGATGCAACCTAGAACTGCACTAGCATTTTTGGCAGCTGCAGCACGCTACTGGCTCATATTAAGTGGTGGTCTAATTCTTGTACCATGGGGCTTATTTTTTTTTGAGCCCTGAAAAACCAGCTAGGCCATTTTTGGGGGTGACTTAATTTCCACCCTCCACGCACACTCCCACCTAGAGCACCCCACGTGCAGTCACCTCGCCATGAGGCTGTTTCTATCGGCTGATAGAAGCTCCTTGAGGGCAGAATCACCAGCCACTTAATTAGCCAATAGAAGCAGCCTCGTGGTGAGGTGTGCCTGCCCACGGGGCATTCCTAACTGGAGAACCGGTAGCGGAAATTTTGAGTAGTTTGGAGAACCGGCCAATACCACTTCTGACTGGCCCCACCCCCATCTATTCTCTGCTTCCTGACTCCCAGCTGATCAGCTGGGTCTTCTTTGGTTGCCCTGCACAGGAGAACAGAGCTGAAAAGCAGGTTAATGGGGTGTGGTGGGAATGGAGATTTTGCAGTATCCTTCCACTGCCATGGCCACCAAGCCATGCCCCCAGAACCAGTAGTAAAATTTTTTGAATCCCACCACTGATGTATTCTATTGGCTGTTGTCAGACTTCCATGGTGCTATGTACAAATCCTATGAGTTTGGTTGAAAAATTTGGCTGATGCAATGTTCTTAGGAGATTGTGCAATGTAGTGAGCTCTGTTGCTAGTGGGTTAATCCTATTATGTCCTGGAGGGTCATGTCTTAATCCCTGGAGTTTTCTTGTAGATAGGCTGGCGCAGGCCTGCTGGGGCTATTAAGAAAGACTTTTTTAAAAAAATTCATATTTATATGCCACCTTTCTCCAGAGACTCAGGGCGGCTTACAATTTTTGGAGCGCAACCCAATGTGCTCAGCAATAGCCTTCATTCCACTGTATATGCCTTACTAAGCGGCATTTTTACAAAGTCAGCTTATTGCCCCCAACAATCTTGGGTCTTCAATTTACCTACCCTGAGAGGATGGAAGGCTGAGTCAGCCTTGAGCCTGGTGGGATTCGAGCCTGCAGTAATTGCAGGCAGCTGGAATTAAGTGCTAGGCATTTAACAGCCTGCACCACCAAGGCTCTTGGTGGTGTTTGGGGCTGTTTTCTGTCTTTAAAAATATCTTTCTCCTTTAGGGGACTATAATATTCTGCCTTTTTAATATTTCTCAAAATGTTTCATTCTTCTAGGAGGGGTGTGTGCTAACTTTCTACAATGGTATGATAAGTGAGACAAAATAGGTGAAATATATTATTTTGTGTGCCTTTTTTAAAATAATAATTTAGAATGAATAGATGAACTCAGATAATTGGTGATGTTAGTTCGTGGATGTTGGTGGATCAGTGTTTCTCAAGCTCCACGATGTTAAAATATGTGGATTTAAACCCCCAGGATTCCCTAGCTAGCAGAGAAAGTTGCTGAGATTGATTGAAAAACAGTGGTGTGTACATTATTGTTGTCTGGATTGTTTTGGAAAGCAGGATTTCTATCACAGGTATATTCAGCCTTGGTGGTGCAGGCTGTTAAATGCTGCCTGCAATTAGTTCCAGCTGCCTGCAATTAGTTGCAGGCTCGAATCCCACCAGGCTCAAGGTTGACTCAGCCTTCCATCCTCTCGGGGTACGTAAATTGAGGACCCTAGATTGTTGGGGGCAATAAGCTGACTTTGTAAAAATGCCACTTAGTAATAAGCAGGCATATACAATGGAATGAAGGCTATTGCTGAGCGCATTGGGTTGTATCCAAAAATTGTAAGCCGCCCTGAGTCTCCAGAGAAGGGCAGCATATAAATGCGAATTAAAAAAAAATTCAGATTCCCTTTAGCAGCAATTCATTCTGTGAACTTTCATTCTTGTAGTCTGTGGTTTGGTCACTTTAGAGATGGAATCACATCCTCCTGTAAAGTGGGGCAGGAACTGTTTATTGAGGTTGTGACACTTGAACTTTGGGCACAATTGATACATCACTTGCCTCAGCCTTACAACTAAAATAAAGCAGGAAATCTAAATTTGTCCTTAGAAAATCAAAAGTATTGTGGGTCACAATAGAAGACTCTTGTGTGTTGTTAGGATTTACAGTTTTTCTAATCAATTCATCTTTCAAGGTTTCTCATTGATGCTACTATTATGCTTTCACAGATACATTAAAATTGAGATTATTACATATTATTTCTTTTATATATATATATTATTTATACATTTTTTCTTTAGTAAACATAAAAACTCAATATCTACATGAACAGTGTGTTGCCTGGGTACAGTTAGTTTTGAAAACTACAAATATACATATCATTGATAATAATCACATAGTAATAATAGTATTAGCTTATCCATACTAGCAAACCTTCGTTATATAGTTAATCATTCTCTTAAGCTTTTAAGTTTCTAACGTCTGTTTCTATTACCTAACCATTGGTAAAACGTCCCATGTTAAAAAGTATTCTGTTTCTTCCATCTCCTTTATTTTGAGTTTTAATCTAACCACCTCTGCATATTCTAGTATTTTTAAAATTACACTTTCATCTATAGGGATCTCTTCATTTTTTCCACTGTTGAGCAAAGACAATTCTCACTGCTGTTAACACATGTAAAATTAAATATGTATTCCCTTTATTGTACTGTTCTGGTAAAATACCCAACAAGAATATTTCTGGTTTTAAATCAAGATGTTGGTTTACCATTTTTTCTAACCATGTGTGTATTTTTGTCAAATATTTTTTTGCCTTTGGACATGTCCACCACATATGATAGTAGAAACCCAGTATCTGATTACATTTCCAACATCTTTGCCATTTTTGCTGGTGGTAAATGTCACCTATAAAACATTTTATATAGATTTTCATTATAGGCAGAGATTACTACATATTATTTCTATGTTAGTGAAGGATAGAGAAAAGTGGCCATTTCCCCTCATTAATCATCCGAATTTCTGGTATGTTTTACTTAGGATAGCTGGATTGATGCAGAACTATTGTTTATCTCCTTATTGTCCTACTCCAGGCAACTGAGCAGAAAAACAAAAGACTAGAACAAAAATAAAATTCTGTCTTAACAGAATTCTTTAATATCTAGTCAGCTAAAATCCTCTCTCATGTTCCACTCCTGTCCTGAAAACGAAACCCTTAATGATGCAGACCTCTAGTTTAAAGCCTGGTAAATATTGATTTTTCACAGTTATTTAGCACAATTCCATATACTGCAAAACTGGAAGAACTGGGGGTAGGAATAGTTGATCATGTCTGTAGGAGTCATGGGTACAGCTGCTGGTTCAGAATCCAGTCCTGTGGGATGCCTCAGCCTGTCTTAAGAATTTACAGCCTCAAATCCAGGTTTGAAATCCCAGATGGTCATTCCTACATTTGCTCCGCCATGTCCCCTTCTTTGGGAGGGGTTCTACTGAATTACTGCTAATCAATGTTGTAAACATTTTAAGAATTGACTTAAACATTTAACCAATATAATTCTTTCTCCAAGAAATATGGGATGGTCATTGTCATGGAGACGGAGATTTCCCTGCTGGTTACCTTTTGCAACCTCTCCCCTTTCCAGTCTATTAAACTAATGTGAGTCTGCATGTTGGAATGTCTGAATATTGTATGAATTTGAATATAAGGAGTTTACTTATTGTTTATTTCAAGAGTCTCAACATGATGCTGACATTATGCCTACCATAGCTACCTCTCTCCACATATGTTAGAAATAATCTGTTGCATTAATAATAACAAGGTGGAATTATTGTCATGTTTGTTTTAAAATGCAAAACACCCTGGAAACACATTATTCACACAATGATGTGTGTGTGTGTGTGTGTGTATGTGTGTGTGTGTATGTGTGTGTGTGTATGTGTGTGTGTGTATATATATATATATATATATATATATATATATATATATATATATGTAGGTCTTGGTGTATTCGGGTCTTGTCCCATGTAAGATTGAGAATACCTTGGCAGCGTTTGAAATCTCATCCGTCATCTTCAGGCTGGTGTCTTCAGCTTCGTTCTCTGGGAGAAGTGTGTGATCGTGGCTGTTTTCCCTTTTAAACTCTAGAGTTGGCTGTGTTGTTACTTCTTGATTGGTTTGTGGAGTTGATGTATGCAGATTGGATGGCTTTTTCCTGAGACCCTGTGTGGCTGAGGTGCTGGCTGTGTGTCTCTCAGCCTTTTGTGTTTGCTACCTGGGTAATGGGCTGTGTGATGACCTTCTGAGTTCTATTGTTGTGACATCCTGGGTCTTGTGCTGTAATCTCCTGGGTCGTTGTCTGTGCTGCAACCTCCTGATGTTTTGTGTTGTGATCTCCTGAGTTCTGTGATGTAGTATCCTGGGTGGAAGGCTGTGATGTGGCATTCTGGGCCTTGGTTTGGCTCCGAGTTTGAGGTCTGGCTATGTGTTTATAGCGTGTGTCAGTTTGCTTAGTTTGGGGGTCGGAGGGGTAGCAGCTGGTGTTGCAGCCATGGTCTGGTTTCTGGATGGTGGTTGCCTTTCATCTGTGGCGTGGGCTTGGGTTTGAGTCTGGTGAAGGAGATTGGTGGTGGCATCATGTGTTATTTTGGGTCGGTGTTGGTTTTCGTGGCTGGGACTCGTTTGTTGATTAGGGCTAGTTTCCAGATGTCTGGTGGGAGTATCATCCGTTTATTCATGTTATGGGGGTGTTTCTCTATTTCGATGGCCCTAATTATTCTCTTGTTGAAGTGTTCAGTATTGGAGATAAGTTTGGATCCCTCAAAATCAATTTCATGTCCTGTGGCTTTAAGGTGCTGGAAAAAGGAGGAAGTTTTTCTTCTTTTCTGACTGCGTTCTTGTGTTCTGTGATCGTGCATTTATTCTCCTGTTGGTTTGTCCAATGTATGTGGCTGGGGTGCCTTTGATGTAAGGGAGGAGGGTGATGCAATTAACCGCTACTTAATTGCACAATCCCATTACCACCCTGCACAGATCAACTCCATCAAGACCCTCATCTCCAGAACAGCCTAGCTGACAAGACCACCTCATCTAACAGATGGATTCCAAAGAAGCACAATCACCAACCTAATCCGAGAGGAGACTCCCCTCAAAAACAGGCACAGAACAGGACAATGGCATCGCCCTCCTCCTTACATCAAAGGCACCACAGATAAAATCAGCAAAATTCTCCACAAACACAATATCAGGACAGCCTTTGGCACTGACCACCAAATAGCCAACAACAGAAACCCCAAAGACAAGATCAGCTAGAAAACCAGGGAGTTTATGAAATACCGTGCAAAATTTGCCCAGCCACATACATTGGACAAACCAACAGGAGAATAAATGC
>CM019159.1:19740562-19760298 GCA_009733165.1 Naja naja | reverse complement strand
TGAACTACTCAAAATTTCCACTACTGATTCTCCAGAACCTGTCAGAACCGACTGAATACCACCTCTGCATAGGCAGATACAATAGCAGGAGAATTCTCAAGTAGGAAGACATGGTACATTTCAACAAGATATTTTAAAACCACTTTAGAATGAAACTAGTTGGAACACAGAACATGAACAGCTCAAAAGGTAAATGTGAACATGCTCTAATCTGAGGTGATTCCACTTCTAGTCTGGTACAACTGAAGTATTTGATTTTGGCATTAAAAATAATGGAAGAAATAATTTTATTAACCTCATAATCACATCACTTTGTAACAAAGTGCCACATCCTTAGGGACATTCAGGACAATATAAGCCAAGTGGACAATATGTCTGCAATTATATGCCACAGTGCTTTTTGTGTGATCAGAGAGACAAACAGGATTATTAAAACCAAAAGCAGCTTCCAAACTGTTTGAAAAGTTAGTATACAATGAATAAACCCAGTTGAAAGTCACAACTTCAGCCCTTCTTCATTTTAAGTCACCACAGATAAGCTTTTGCAGTTAAAAACAGCAACCTAACTCTTTCAACCAACTGTAGTAGTGCTTTCACACACATTTCATTTTACACATAATAATAATAATAAAGTTTTCTATTTTACACATGGTAACAAGAATGCTAATTTAGATTTGCAGATAGAATAAATAGATGTTATTTGTCCCATTTCCCCATTCTGAAAAGGGTATGTGTCAATAGAATAATGCATTAAAAAAAAAAGTATGAACGTAAGAAAATGCCTGGTATGAGTGGTTTAGAAATAAGAAAATAAAATGGCAATTAGGAAAAAATGAGGAAGTATGTAAATATGTATATATGTTATAGAAAAGATTGAAGTGTAAGATGAAATATATTGATTTGTAAATAAAGAAAGATGTAATAGTAATAGAATAAGTAATCATATAGTGAAAAATGTAAGGAAATGTAAAAGATGTCATTTATATATATATATATATATATATATATATATATATATATATATATATGTAGGTCTTGGTGTATTCGGTCTTGTCCCGTAAGATTGAGAATACCTTGGCAACGCTTAAATCTCATCCGTCATCTTCAGGCTGGTGTCTTCAGCTTCGCTCTCCTGGGAGAAGTGTGTGATCGTGGCTGTTTTTCCCTTTAAACTCTAGAGTTGGATGTGTTGTTACTTTTGATTGGTTTGTGGAGTTGATGTATGCAGATTGGATGGCTTTTTCCTGAGACCCTGTGTGGCTGAGGTGCTGGCTGTGTGTCTCTCAGCCTTTGTGTTGTAACGACCTGGGTAATGGGCTGTGTGATGACCTTCTGAGTTCTATTGTTGTGATGTCCTGGGTGTGGTGCTGTAATCTCCTGGGTCGTTGTCTGTGCTGCAACCTCCTGATGTTTTGTGTTGTGATCTCCTGAGTTCTGTGATGTAGTATCCTGGGTGGAAGGCTGTGATGTGGCATTCTGGGCCTTGGTTTGGCTCGAGTTTGAGGTCTGGCTATGTGTTTATAGCGTGTCAGTTTGCTTAGTTTGGGGTTGGAGGGGTGTAGCAGCTGGTGTTGCAGCCATGGTCTGGTTTCTGGATGGTGGTTGCCTTTCATCTGTATGGGCTTGGGTTTGAGTCTGGTGAAGGAGATTGGTGGTGGCATCATGTGTTATTTTGGGTCCGTGTTGGTTTTGTGGCTGGGACTCGCTTTGTTGATTAGGGCTAGTTTCCAGATGTCTGGTATGGAAGTATCATCCCGCTTATTCATGTTATGGGGTGTTTTCTATTTCGATGGCTTCCCTAATTATTCTCTTGTTGAAGTGTTCAGTATTGGAGATAAGTTTGATCCCTCAAAATCAATTTCATGTCCTGTGGCTTTAAGGTGCTGGAAAAGGGAGGAAGTTTTTCTTCTTTTCTGACTGCTTTGTGTTCTATGATGCATTTATTCTCCTGTTGGTTTGTCCAATGTATGTGGCTGGGCAAATTTTGCATGGTATTTTATAAACTCCTTGGTTTTCTAGCTGGATCTTGTCTTTGGGGTTTCTTAAGATGTTGGCTATTTTTGATCAGTGCCAAAGGCTGTCCTGATATTGTGTTTGTGGAGAATTTTGCTGATTTTATCTGTGGTGCCTTTGATGTAAGGGAGGAGGGCGATGCCATTGTCCTGTTCTGTGTCTTGGTTTTGGGGAGTCTCCTTCGGATTAGGTTGGTGATTGTGCTTTGGAATCCATTGGACATTAATACGCTAGTGAGGGTGTGTAATTCTGTTCTCAAGTGGTCTTTGTCAGCTAGGCGCTTGGTTCTGGAGATGAGGGTCTTGGCTACGGAGTTGATCTGTGCAGGGTGGTGATGGGATTGTGCATTTAAGTAGCGGTTAGTGTGTGTCTTTTTCTGGTAGATGGTGTGTCCTAGGGAGCCGCTGGGTTTTTGTAAATTAGGACGCCCAGGAACGGAAGTTGATTGTTGGTTTCTGTTTCCATGGTAAATTGTATTTTGGGGTGTAGGCTGTTGAGATGTGTGAGGAAGTTGTCCAGTTTTTCTTTCCCGTGGCCAAATTACGAAAGTGTCATCTACATATCTAAGCCAGAGTTTGGGTTTGTATTCGGATTTGTCTAGAGCATTGGTTTCAAAATGTTCCATGTATAGGTTAGCTATGACGGTGAGAGGGGTGATCCCATAGGTGCTCCTTCTATCTGTTTATATCTTTGTCCATTGTGGATGAAGTACGGTTGGAAAGGCAATGGTTGGTCAGATCTAGGATGTGCTTAGGGGTTGTATTTGTTTTGGATAGCTGTCAAGGCTTCTTTAATAGGTACTTGAGTGAAGAGGGATATGACATCGAAGCTCACAAGTAGGTCACTGGGTTGTAGGTTTTGTTTCTTTATTGTTTCTATGAAGTGGAAAGAATTTTGTATGCAGGAGGTGATGGATTCTGTGTAGGGCTGGAGTTGTTTGGCAGAAATTTGGCAAGGTTCTGTAGAGGTGAGCCTATGGAGCTGACTATGGGTCTGAGTGGTGTTCCTTCTTTGTGTATCTTGGGGAGGCCATAGAGCTTAGGGCATCTAGATGATTTTTCTCTGGGGATGATTCTTTGTTGGATCTCTTCACTGATGGGCGAGGCTTTTATTTTGGATTTGGTGGTTTTCTCTAGATAGGTGGTGGGGTCTGTGTTTAGAGGTTTGTAAGCGGGTCTTGGAGTAGGTTGGATAGTTTGGATTGGTAGTCAGATGTGTTCATCACGACTGTGCTGCCTTTGTCTGCTGGGAGGATGATTATGTTGTTGTCTTTCCTCAAGTTGCTGAGTGCTTTTGTTCTTCTTGTGTAAGTTGCTTCTGGGTGGACTGCTGGAGCAGAGGACGTTGGTGACTTCAAGTCTGATTTTATTGGCTGTGTCTGGGTTAATTTTGGCTAGGCTAGCTTCAACTCCACATATGATGTTTTCAGTGGGGATGCTTGGGGGCTTACAGCAAAGTTGAATCCTTTGGAAAGGACATTGGTTTCTGCCATGGTGAGGGTTCTGTCTGATATGTTGTGTACTGTTTGTTTCATGCATTGTTGTGGGGGTTTGGGCTTCTGGCGCTTCTCTAGTCTGTGGAGTTTGTTGTGTGTGTGTCTGTCTTGTGAAAGGTTTCTGTTTCGCTCTCCAGAGGGCTAGTTGTTTGGATTTGTCCCAGAGTGCTGGATGGATTTTGTTACTGAGTTTGAGGTGGAGGGTGAGTAGGTCCCTGTTGGTTTGGTCTAGTAGGAATCTTTTCCTGTGGAGTTCGTTTCTGATTAGAGCTAATGCAGTTCTTTTCAGGATCCTTTCAGTGGCTGAGGTTTTAGTGTGGAATTTGAGTTGGAAGCATGTGGGGATCACGCTTTTGTCTCGCAATTGTAGGAATGTGAGGTCACATAAGATGGTGGCTCTTCGACTTTCGAAGTTTCTCATAGATCCGGTCAGCTGGAAGGTTTCCTCCCAGAGGTAGGATATTTGTTTTCACGGGTAAAGGTATGTAGGTCTTGGTGTATTCGGTCTTGTCCGTGTAAGGTTGAGAATACCTTGGCAACGTTGAAATCTCATCCGTCATCTTCAGGCTGGTGTCTTCAGCTTCGTTCTCCTGGGAGAAGTGTGTGATCGTGGCTGTTTTTCCCTTTTAAACTCTAGAGTTGGATGTGTTGTTACTTTTGATTGGTTTGTGGAGTTGATGTATGCAGATTGGATGGCTTTTTCCTGAGACCCTGTGTGGCTGAGGTGCTGGCTGTGTCTCTCAGCCTTTTGTGTTGTAACGACCTGGGTAATGGGCTGTGTGATGACCTTCTGAGTTCTATTGTTGTGATGTCCTGGGTGTGGTGCTGTAATCTCCTGGGTCGTTGTCTGTGCTGCAACCTCCTGATGTTTTGTGTTGTGATCTCCTGAGTTCTGTGATGTAGTATCCTGGGTGGAAGGCTGTGATGTGGCATTCTGGGCCTTGGTTTGGCTCCGAGTTTGAGGTCTGGCTATGTGTTTATAGCGTGTGTCAGTTTGCTTAGTTTGGGGGTTGGAGGGGGTGTAGCAGCTGGTGTTGCAGCCATGGTCTGGTTTCTGGATGGTGGTTGCCTTTCATCTGTGGCGTGGGCTTGGGTTTGAGTCTGGTGAAGGAGATTGGTGGTGGCATCATGTGTTATTTTGGGTCCGGTGTTGGTTTTTGTGGCTGGGACTCGTTTGTTGATTAGGGCTAGTTTCCAGATGTCTGGTAGGCGGAAGTATCATCCGTTTATTCATGTTATGGGGTGTTTCTCTATTTGATGGCTTCCCTAATTATTCTCTTGTTGAAGTGTTCAGTATTGGAGATAAGTTTGGATCCCTCAAAATCAATTTCATGTCCTGTGGCTTTAAGGTGCTGGAAAAGGGAGGAAGTTTTTCTTCTTTTCTGACTGCGTTCTTGTGTTCTCGTGCGTGCATTTATTCTCCTGTTGGTTTGTCCAATGTATGTGGCTGGGCAAATTTTGCATGGTATTTTATAAACTCCTTGGTTTTCTAGCTGGATCTTGTCTTTGGGGTTTCTTAAGATGTTGGCTATTTTTGATCAGTGCCAAAGGCTGTCCTGATATTGTGTTTGTGGAGAATTTTGCTGATTTTATCTGTGGTGCCTTTGATGTAAGGGAGGAGGGCGATGCCATTGTCCTGTTCTGTGTCTTGGTTTTTGGGGAGTCTCCCTTGGATTAGGTTGGTGATTGTGCTTCTTTGGAATCCATTGGACATTAATACATTAGTGAGGTGTGTAATTCTGTTCTCAAGTGGTCTTTGTCAGCTAGGCGTTTGGTTCTGGAGATGAGGGTCTTGGCTACGGAGTTGATCTGTGCAGGGTGGTGATGGGATTGTGCATTTAAGTAGCGGTTGGTGTGTGTCTTTTTCTGGTAGATGGTGTGTCCTAGGGAGCCGTTGGGTTTTTGTAAATTACGTCCAGGAAGCGGAAGTTGATTGTTGGTTTCTGTTTCCATGGTAAATTGTATTTTGGGGTGTAGGCTGTTGAGATGTGTGAGGAAGTTGTCCAGTTTTTCTTTCCGTGTGGCCAAATTACGAAAGTGTCATCTACATATCTAAGCCAGAGTTTGGGTTTGTATTGGATTGTCTAGAGCATTGGTTTCAAAATGTTCCATGTATAGGTTAGCTATGACGGGTGAGAGGGGTGATCCCATAGGTGCTCCTTCTATCTGTTTATATCTTTGTCCATTGTGGATGAAACGTGTTGGAAAGGCAATGGTTGGTCAGATCTAGGATGTTCTTAGGGGGGTTGTATTTGTTTTGGATATGCTAGCTTCTTTTATATATATATATATATTGTTTTTGTATTGAGATTTTATCCTTGTTAAAAAAAAGTAGGCACTGAGTGTGAATTGGATGGCCACATAAATTTTCTAAAATAATAAAATAACATAAAAATAAAATAACATAAAAATAAATACCGGTATAATAAAATAAATATCCCTTTATTGACAACATAAATGTCAATGATGTGATAGACTGTCACTTCCTTTTATTTCTTCTAAGACAAGACTCCTAAAGTTTTGCTCTCCAGATTTCTTAGAACTCAGTTTCCAGTTTTGCTGCCAGGAAATAGGTAAAGGTTCTCCTTGCACATGTGTGTTAGTAGTTTCTGGCTCTAGGAGGGTAGTGCTTATCTGTGTTACAAAGCCGAAGAGCCAGCCCTGTCCAAAGACATCTCCATGGTCATGTGGCCAGCCTGACTAAATGCCCTAGGTGCACAGAATGCTGTTACCTTCCCACCAAAGTGGTACCTATTTTTCTACTTGCATTTTTACATGCTTTCGAACTGCTAGGTTGGCAGAAGCTGGGACAAGTAATGGGAGCTCACTCCATTGCACGGTGCTAAGGATTCGAACCTCCAAACTGCCGACCTTTCTGATTGACAAGCTCAGCATCTTAGCCACTGAGCCACCGTGTCCCCATTTGCCAGGAAATAGGGGATAGATATTCTTGGTCCAAACCATTGAGGAAAACTCTTCCTTGGCTATAGAGGAAAACATGAGATTAAGAAGGAATACTTTCAAAATGTTTGTTTGCTGTAGGGAGGGCTGTTTCTTAACTTTCACCTCAGGCACCCCTGCTGACATTAGATGTAATAATTTACAGTAGATTCTTGCAAACGTTTTCCTTATGTCTCAAAATCATCATATAAATAAGGTGAAGTATCATTCTGGCTGGTTACCCATTGTCCCTGTTCTATGTTGTTCAGATATTGAGAAAGTCCTATGAGATGAAGGACCCCTACTTGGGTAGAGTTTCAGTTTAAAAGGATGTACAGGTGTAGAATTTGCCATATGTAGCCCATATCCTAGATGAAAGTCAGTTCCAATAGCAAGATTATACAACTATTAAGTTGATGAAACAATGTAACTCAGGGGCTTGTAACTGGAAGCAATTTCAACAGACCTGTATCTATAGACAAAGATATTTCCCCTTATGGCAGGGAATATGGCTTAAAAAAGATTGGCATATCACTTTCCCACACAAGAAGGGCCAAGTGATTCTTCACTCATTCCTCCTCTTAGCTCCTAGGACCCCATCACAGTCAACCTAATCTAAACACTGTGAATCTAAATGCTGAAATTTGGCCTATCAGCATTAAGGATTGCAAAATGACAAACTTGCCAAGCACATAAAAATGGATTGTGTTGCCAATATATTCTTTATTTTTATACCTGTGACATGCTGTTCCAGTCTTGTATTTTGCTTGGGGAAATAAAGGGAAGCTCCTATGTGATCATTACTTCATTGAGAAAAAAAACTCTCTTACCATAGATGGGGTGGGATTCTACCAGTTCGCACCTATTCGCTAGAACAGGTTGTTAACATTCTAAGCGGTTTGGAGAACCCATTGTTAGAAGAAATTACGGGCCTAATCCTGTAAGGAAGGCAGGAAGGAAACATTCTGGTGTTGCTTACAGAAACTGCCTCTCCGTTAACCCTTATTACATTCTTGGCAGGACTAAACTTCCTGTCTCAGGAACGTCTCTGGAGTTTTCCCCCCCTCCTTTGCTGGTACTTTGCTTGTGTGGAGTGACCATTCAAAGTTACAATGGCACTGAAAAAAGTGACTTATGACCATTTTTCACACTTACAACTGTTGCAGCATCCCCACAGTCTTGAGAGGCCAGGCGAGGAGATGCATGCCTCAATGTGAGTGATATTGAGTTGGCCACACCCAGCCAATAACATGACCACCAAGCCATGTCCACCCAGTCACATGACCACCAAGCCACACCACCACCAAGCCATGCCCACAGAACCAGTTGTTAAAAATTTGAATCCCACCCCTGCATAGATGTGTAGATAACACACACCTTTCCCTACCTATTCCCATTCCCAGTATAGTAAATAGTCAAGTGTTTTTTCCCCTCAGTGTGATTTTTGTGGCCCAATTATCAGAGTAAGCTATAAGTTCATAAGTATCTCAAACAGCTAGAAGCTGTACAACCAACTACATTTGAGACTATCCACCTGCATGTGCTGGTATAGCATAATGCAAATGAAACAGAGAGAGAGAGATGGATGGATAGTGTCTGTATGGTGTGTAGTAAATATGTAGGGTGCCCTGCCTACAGCTGACAGCCCAACTCACTTTGTATGACCATTACCCCCAAAGGCTTCTCCAAGAGATAATGTGAAGATTTCAGCCTGAAAGACTATGTCTCTGAATCAGTGCAGTATTACCTGAAGAACTGCAGTAGCCATGGCATGTCTTATGTAGCAGAATATCAACAGCAATACAAAGGCCTATCTTAGTAAGAGGCATGGCTGAGCCAAAGCTTTGTGGACTTACAAGCATCAGTTCAATGTCCTATTTATATGCATAAATAATTCAAAATATTATCATTAAAACAACCAAGCTGAACCTGACTCTTAAATGTCAGAGCTTGGCAGGGATCTGATAACTTCCTTTGGAGCTAAAGGTGTTCCAAGGTCATAAAAAGTTGGCAGGTCCTTTGATATACTCTGCTTGTTTGAGATGTGCAGTTAACCTTTCCAATGTGGGCTGTAGCAAGGAAGCTTAGCTATGCTCAGGTGAAATACGGTGCATGAAATAACTGAGGAAAGAGCAGCATCTGAAATGAACAAAAATGCATTGAACAATGAAAACATAGGATTCCAGGGCCAACAATGAGTTACATTTATCTCTGTGTTAAATAAAGACCACAACTGTTTACATTGCTGCTATTAATGCACAGTGTTCTTTCATATTTGCCAAGGAAGCACAAAAGGGTTCTCTTCCTAAGGGAACACTTCTGAACAGTACCAGCAGACTTTTTTTTAATATGATGGGCTGTAAATATAAAAGCATATACTGTAAGTTATGGCCCTTTAGAAGAATTGTTGGAGAACAATGGCTCATGTCTGGTACTTATTAGTTTAATTATTGCTATGCCACGTTTTTCATGTTCAGGCTTTTCTATTGGACAGGAAAAACAATTGGTTTTTTTCCTTTACCTGTCCCATCCCTACCTCTATGCCAGAAGAAGAAAATGTTAGTTATGAGAAGTGTAGTGACATAGTGGTAAGGACACTGACCTCCCACCCAGAAGGTTGAGGGTTCAATCCTAGGTAGTGGCAGATGCTTCTCTCTCCTAAGGCATAAAGAAAAAATTATCTGCCACAAACTCCACATGGTGTTGAGAAGGGCATCCAGCCAATAAATGCTCTGCTCCATCCAGTCACGCCAACTCTATTCTGAATTAAGGGATTACAGTGACTTAAAAAAGAAGGGTTTTTTAAAAATATGATGGATGGATGAAAGGTTATCTCAGTTATTTCAGAATGCTGTGATATGGAGGACATCTCTCCTATGGCCCACCATAGTCTCTCTAGTTTCCCAATCTCCAATGCAAGGGATAAGCACATGATTCCTCTCAAGATTCAAATTAAGGAAGTTTGATGATGCCACTCTTCTTTTTCATTTCGGCATAATATGAAAGCGTCAGGAAAAAAAAAATAAGAGAATGAAATAAAAACAGAAGCTTCTCCCTCCCCTCCCCCACCAGTTTTTTTTTGGGGATTGGTTTTTTAAAGAAAATTTCTGGGAATTGAAAAGAAGATTTTGGCACACCATAATGAATTATGGGAAGGTCAAATAAGGCAGAGAAGTGAAGCTAATCGTGAGGTTGCAGTTCCTCTAGAAGAAATTCAGTTTAAGTTTTGTTTTTCCCCCATGCACTTGATTCTTATTTCTCCTCCCTTTTGGATATTGTCCAAGAAATAAACAACAGTAAGATATTTAACTTTGCTATTATGTGTTAGGCAACCAACTAAAAATAGATCATAAATCATCTGTGGGGTTGTCCTTCAAAATCCAAACTGCGTGTTGGACTAGAAGCAGGAAAACCACAGAAAGTCTTGGATAAATTTGGGCCAGTCATTCTTTTTTTATTTTATTTGACTTGTATGCCACCACTCTCCGAAAGGATTCGGAGTGGCTCACAGATAAAAACATAGAACAATAAATAATTTAAAAAGAGATTAAACCTAAACAAGCCAAATCCGATAGTAAAAACCCAATTAAAATCCCACCCTCCCCCACAGGAGGTCAGTCCAGCCAGCCTGTAAGAACAACCAGGTTTTAGATCGCACGGAAAGAGGAGAGATCAGGAGCCAGCGGAGCTCAACCGGTAGTTGGTTCCATAAAGGCGGAGCCGCTACAGAATAGGCCCTTCCCGGGCACCGCTAACTGACATTGTCACGCGGATGGCACCCTGAGGAGTCCCAGCCTGTGTGCTCGCACAGGGCGATTAGTATTTGATGTCGGCAGGAGGTGCTCCCGCAAGTACCCCGGACCCAAGCCATGAAGGACTTTGAATGTTAATGCCAACATTCAGCCCAATTTTCCTCATAGGGCTGGTCTTGTGAGTTAAAACCAGAGGGAAGAGCCTTATTTACACCGTCCTGAGCTCCCTTACAAAAGGCAGAATATCAATAGTTTTGCAACTATTAGGTTTCTTCTGTTGTGGCGTATAAAGGCTGCATAGCAAAAGTAAGGACTAGGAAATAAATAGTACCTGTCACCATTGATTCAGAACACAATGACTTTGGGGATAGCAAACATTTCCTGCTATGATGAAAACCACAATTTGTCCATAGAAACACACTTTTAGGAAGGGCTGTTTCCAGGACAAGGAGACTCTAAGGATCCTTACTTGGAGAAAGCCACAGCAGGAAGAGTACTATGGAGCTAGATAAGGAAGCATTGTTACAACCATTGAAGCATCATTGGTATTCACAGCCTTACTAACTGGTGACAAATGTACTCATCCTTTTTAACTGGCAGCCTCTTTCAACATCTGTAGTCTGTCAAAAAGACAATGGAGGTGGACCAAATCATTGGTGAATTCAAATATTGGCAATAGGTACAGATCTATACTCCTTTTCTTGGGTTTAAGCCCCACTGGACTCAATGGGACTCATCCTAGTAGACCTTAAAAGATTGCATTGCTAAATTAGCTTCATCATGTTCTCTTTCCAAAGAAATCCAAACATTGTGGCTCAACCAATAGAGGGATGGACAAAAGAAATTTAGGACTGGAGGAAGAAAAAATAGAGTTGCAGTTTAACAAACATTTTGAATCTTTTCATTGCTGCACTTTGATATTTGTACACTGCTGACAGTTGAAAATGGGAGGTCAAGGTTGCTGCAGTAATCAACCACATTAACTGTTTGCCCAGATAGTATTAACTACATAGTTCCTTGGTTGATATGAAGATCTAAAGAAGAAGGTCAAAATGGAGGCCAAGACGTGACTTGAACCCTCATCTCTGATTTTATCCCAAAACAGATTAAAAAGGGTGGGCTTCAATCGTACAGATCTGCCACCTTAACTTTTTTTGACATCTCCTGCAGATTTTACTTGAAGGGAAAAGTAATCTATGAAATTATTTGCATCTGAATTTACTGTCTCTTGATTTTATTGAATTACTTTAATACCTTTTAGTTAAAGTCTTATAGTTGATTTAATTAACTGATGCATCCAAAATCAATTTGGCCTATTGATCTTTATTTCCATTAACTTTGTAGCAAAAATAAGTATACATTCCAGTGCGGAATGGTAGTGCTGTAATATATGTAAACTATGAATCTGCATTCCAAACCAATTATACATATTTAACATCAGAGCCAGTGGTCAGGTAACTGCTTTCCCGAAAAATAGATGAGGGTGCTTTTACTCATATTTGTTTTTCTATAATTAGTCACTAAAGGAAGAAGGAGGCATGTGTTAAGTTACATGGCATCATAAATACAATATGGCAATCTGCATTGCATATGCTATAGACAAACCTCTGTTACTGCAATTATTTTCATAAATCTAACGTTCTGGTATTTGTGTAAACACTCAATTACATGTTGAGTCACAAAGAACAAGTTATTTTTTTAGCAGGACTTGTCATCATTTGGAAATGGGAAGAAAATAGTTTAATTCATCTTTTAATATGTCCTTGGAAAATTGTACTTCTCCAGATTCTGCAGATGAGTTCTTTAGGTCCCCATAACCAAAAGTATGCAAAATGCATATATTAGAAAAAACACACACAGAAAATGATGTATATATTAAGGGAAATTATAATGCAAATGATGTGGCCAGAAAAATATAAATGGGGCAAAAATTTGTACACATAGATATACCTTTATATGCACCCAAAATGCATATGCATTCTCACACAGAAATTTCTATAAACCAACTGGCTGGAAATGAGAGCCAGGTAACTGAAAAAGAAACAAGATCTCAGCAGGTTATTTTAGAGAGGAAAAACTGTACAGTTTGTATTTTGGGTTGTTTGTTTTTGCACGGATTAAACAGTTGACGCGGCAAGATTTCAAAGCTGCATTTTCCTAGTTGACAAACAAGATCAGAGGTATTTTGTTTCCATTGTTAAACATTGTGTTCCTCAGAATGACAGGTTTCTGAGTCCCTAGGACTGTACCTTATCCAATACTAACAGGTGAACTTGAAGTGACTCTGATGAGAAATGGAAAATCAAACAGAGAAGATCTAAGGAAAGTAGAAAGGCTGCAGGTGACAAGGGTCTCAGGCCAGCTCTACCCAATGGAAAAACCTAGGTAGGATACACTGGAGAGAGATATGTTGAAGGCTGCTCTTATCAGAGCCCGCTTTGAAAGGAAAGGTGAAAAACAAAGCAAAATGAAAGATTGAGCTCAGTGTGTGCGCTTGAAGCACTGGAGTTGAAATTGTTGCCCACCCGCATGGCTGCACAGTCCATATGCAGTGAAGTCACTGTTTGTGGATAAATTATTGTAGGGCACAATCCCTGTTGTTTTACAGAAGGGGGAATGGAGTGGAGAGATAAGCCATGTGTATGCCGGTGCTCAGAGAAAAATGCAGAGATAAATGCTATGAAAGCACCAGAGGAAACATCCCATCAAGCAACTGTTTATGGAAGCACTTTCCGTTCCCTCCCACAAATGTTATTTTAAGATTCATAGAGAGTTAGCTGCACTTTGGGAGCTGGATGGAAAGAGATGATGAAAGGAAAATTTGAGACATTCCTTTGGGATTCAGCAAGTTCCATATTGGTATCTGGAGGGAAAGGATATGGAGTTCTGTCCCGTATCACAAAAAAAAATTCCTCAATAGTTTCAGGTTCATAAGCATTTGGTTCACTAAACGCAATGCTGGATTATAGCTGCAATTAAATTATAAAAAGCTCAGCATGTACACTTTTCAAATATTCAGCTAAACACACGAAGGACTTCAAACTAGACAGAGAACAGGGTCCTGCAGTATCTTTCTAGGATACCCACATTTCAACTGGAGGTCTGAAAGAAAACTGAATTCACATTTGTTTGAGCTGGAATACTGCTCTCCCACTTTTCAAAACCTAAGTAAAGCAAGTACATTAAAAGGAAGGATTTAACATACTGTATAAACTTATCGGCCCTCTTAGCCTTGTGTGAATAACTCAATAGGGCTATAATAGTATGGCATAGGCATTCTGTTTCCAGTGGACCAACTAAAAAAATATTTCCTTTCTGGCAGCCTTTTGAGTGTTTTAGTAAGTTATGTTGCTTTGTACTTGTTGATTATGATTTTACTTTTCTTTTGTACGCTGCCTAAAATCACAAGGGTGAGCTGGACAGCTATGTCACTGCATAAACAAGCAAACAAGCAAATAAATGTACCTTTTACTTTATTTTGTATGACTCAAGGCACCATATAGAAAGTTCCCACCTCCTGTTTTCTCTACAATAGCAATCATGTTGGGTTAAGGGAGGGGAAGAGGGAGGGAGAGAGAGAGAGTCAATTAAAATAATTCATTTTTATTATGAGCATGTCTCATGAATTGCTTAGATAAATATATAGCTGACAGATAGTTAAAGAAATGGAAAAGAGGAGGGTTATATTTAGAAGAGATACAATTGATATAATCATAAGAGAGCCAGGTTTGGTCTAGTGGTTTAGGCACCTGGCTACAATGCAGGAGACTGTGAGTTCAAATCCTGCCTTACCTATGAAAGCCACCTGGGTGACTTTAAGCTGACTCTCTCAGCCCCACTCACCTCCCAGAATTGTTGTTATGTGAAAAAAGAAGAAGGATTATTATCTTGAGTTATTCATAAAGTATTAATTTAATTTAATTTGCGGTCACAGACCAAAACACAGACACAACAAAAGAAAAACATGGGAAAAATAAGATCATGGACAATTTGGTCACCAGAAACTTTGACTGAGGGGAATTACAGCATGCTCCTCTGATGGGTATTCATAAAGTAATAAGGGTGGGATTTTAAAAGAACAGACAGACAGACAGACAGATGGACAGATAGATAGATATTGATATGTTAAATACATAGTCTTCTAATATCTACTAACCTATATTGGTATATATCAGTGATGGCTAACCTTTTTGGCACTGAGTGCCCAAAGCGCGTGCGCGCATCCCCAAAATTCAGTGCATGCGTGTCCCTCACCCCAGCGCATGCATATGTATCCCTGCATGTGTATGCGTCCCCTGTTGCATGCACCCCACATGGTCTCCGCCCCCCCATGCATGTGTGGCAGAGACCCAAAGACCAGCTGGCCAGCAGGAGGCACACATGCATGCGCATGTGCGGCAGAGCTGAGCTGGGGTGATGGCTCACATGCCAACAGAGAGGGCTCTGCATGCCACCTCTGGCACACGTGCTAAAGGTTCGCCATCACAGATATATATAATGGCACAACCAATCGTTTTAGCCACACAGATATTTACATAGGAATACAAGTTAAAAAAATTAAGGGAAAGATACAACCTAATATAAAACTAATATAAAATAAGAAAAAGAAAAGAATAAAAGAAAATGTGAAATCTGCAAGAAAGGAAAATAAGAAATAGAAAAAAAAGAAATAAAAAATAGCTTCTGATCTTTTTTATAGCACAACTGTAAATTTACAGTATATTCATCCATGGTTCACATGATTAAGCTTTTCTCTATAATCTATCCTGTCTAATCGTTAAATCATATGTTCAGTTTTTTTCTGTTTCATACAAAAAGTCCATGAAGGGTTTACAGTTAGCAGTAAATTTCTTAATTATTTTCTTAATTATTAATTATTTAGTTATAAATGATTAGTTTCTTAATTATTTTAACCACTGTAAATTTTAGTTTTTGTATTTTTGGGCTTGTGAAATTAGTTTAATTTTTTTAAGTATTTATTGTTGTTGTTTTAGTTTGCGCCACCCAGTCTTCGGAGATGGGGTGGCATACAAGTCCAATAAATAAATAAATAAATAAATAAAAATAAATGTAGATATTGTCTTTTCTGTGATCCAAGAAGTTAATCTCAGCAAGTTCCATCATCTTCATCATCCATTGCTGTACTGAAGCTGACGGTGAATCTTTCCTTCTTTGCACATATAATAATCTTGCTGTAATTATCATGTACCAAAACAGAGTTTCATAACCTTTTTCCAGCTAGCCATACATTAAATAGGGACAGAGAGGAATGGAGGAAAGGGTGGATGGTTATGGGTCATGATGAAATGCAACTCAGATCAGTTCTTTAAAAGTTTCATGATCTTGGACTGTAGGATTGGCAGATGGCCACATCATCAGGTTAGGATCAGATGGTACAAAATGTTCCTTTTTGATATCTGGATAACAGTTTGAGATGAACATTGCAATTTCTCTTTAGATATACAAAATTTGTAGGTGGGCTGTTGCTCTCTGGACTAGATCCCTTCACTCATATGTTTTCCATATTAAACTAGAGGGTCTCAAACAGGAACATAATTGGGTTTATGGCTATTGAGATTCATGAGATTATGAAATCAAGCAGAGCAGAGCTCTTGATCATATAGTAAG
This sequence comes from Naja naja, assembly GCA_009733165.1. Taxonomy (NCBI): domain Eukaryota; kingdom Metazoa; phylum Chordata; class Lepidosauria; order Squamata; family Elapidae; genus Naja; species Naja naja. The sequence continues at coordinate 19,744,470 of CM019159.1, read as the reverse complement.
GTATAACTTCATTTAGTTTAATGTAATTAAATTTTCACTTCAACTTGTCTAAGCACAAACACGGAACTGGAAATTAGAGGTGAGGTTTGCCTTTCTTGTACTTCCACAGTTAGGATTAATCACTGCTATTTCTGCAACAATTAAGAATTCTATATTGATTAATTGATTTCATTTGTATAGCCATAGATCAGAAGTGACTTTGATGGCATACATCATTTAAAAAATGAGAGAAAGAGGGGGGAGAGAAGGAGGGAAGGAGGGAGGGAGGGAGAGAAGTTTGCCTTTTGTATGTCTTTCTGTTCATATAGCTATTTCATGCTTTTGCCTAATATTTGACTTTTGATCAGCAAATGTCCATCTGAAGCATTTTGTACATAATTCACACTATATATTTTTGTCTTTCTCTTTGATAAACATATATTTGCATGGTCTGAGGAAGGTGGGTAGTTAAGAAATATGAAATACAAAGAAAATAAATGCAATTGAAAAGCTACATAATACATTTAGCTAAAAACATAGGTATTTCAAACTGTAGCCCATGAGATTCTACAGAATGGAAGATGAGTAGGATGTTTTGGTACATCAGCATCTGTGTGGGGTGAGGAAGGGAAGCCAGTGAGGTAAGGAATGGAACTTTAATGCAATGTCTTAAGCAAACTCCATTTATGGAGTTCTATGTGACATCATTAGCTTGGTGGTGCATTGGTTAAAGTGCAATACCCTGCCTACAGCCTGGAGTTCGATCCTGATGGGGATCCAGCTGGACTCAGCCTTCCATCCTTCCAAGGTCAGTAAAATGAGGACCCAGATATTTGGGGTAATATGCAAATGAAACTTCTACATTGTAAACCACCCAGAGAGTGCTGTAAAGCACTGTGGGGCAGTATGTAAGTCTAAATGCTATTGCTACGGCAGTTTTTTAATTACATTTATATGCTGCCCTTCTCTGGAGACTCAGGGTGGCTTACAATTTTTGGAGCACAACCCAATGCACTCAGCAATAGCCTTCATTCCATTGTGTATGCCTGCTTATTACTAAGCGGCATTTTACAGTCATCTTATTGCCCCAACAATCTTGGTCCTCAATTTACCTACCCCGAGAGGATGGAAGGCTGAGTCAACCTTGAGCCTGGTGGGATTCGAGCCTGCAATAATTGCAGGCAGCTGGAACTTAAGTGCTAGGCATTTAACAGCCTGCACCACCAAGGCCCTTATTGCTATCATAATGCAAGCAGAATGAAACAGGGTTTGTTTCTTGACATGTCTTGAAGTCATGTTGCACATTACATTGTTTTCTTGTAATTGTAATTGTAATTGTAATTGGAATTGGATATGGATTTGGATTTGGATATATATTTGTATATGTATGTATGTATGTATGTATGTATGTATGTATGTATGTCTTTGTGTATTCGGTCTTATCCGTGTAAGATTGAGATTATCTTGGTGACGTTTGACGAGATCCCACTCACCATCTTCAGGCTGGTGTCTTCAGCTTTGTGCTTGTGCCAGCAAAGCGTGATCTGAGCTGCCTTCTCTCTATAAATACTGGAGGGGAGGTGTGGTGTGCTGGCTCTGTTGTAAGCGGGTTGGTTGGCTGTGTTGTTGGCTGTGTTGTTGCTTCTTGATTGGTTGATGGAGTTGATGTTTGCTGATTGGTTGGCTTTTTCGTAAGAGCCTGTGTGGCTGAGGTAGTGGCTGTGTGTCCTTCAGCCTTTTGTGTTGTAGCTACCTGGGTAGTGGGCTGTGTGATGACCTTCTGAGTTTTGTTGCTGTGACATCCTGGGTCTTGTGCTGTAATCTCCTGGGTCATTGTCTGTGTTGCAACCTCTTGAGGTTTTGTGTTGTAATCTCCTGAGTTCCATGATGTAGTATCCTGGGTGGAAGGCTGTGATGTGACATTCCGGGCCTTGGTTTGGCTCCAAGTTTGAGGTCTGGCTATGTGTTTATAGCGTGTGTCAGTTTGCTTAGTTTGGGGGTCGGAGTGGGGTGTAGCAGCTGGTGTTACAGCCATGGTCTGGTTTCTGGATGGTGGTTGCCTTTCGTCTGTGGGGTGGGCTTGGGTTTGAGTCTCCCTCACCAGACTTATCTTACACAGGATAAGACCCAAATACACCAAGACCTATATACCTTTACCCGTGAAAATCTACATAAACATATATATATATGTGTGTGTGTTGTGGCCCCGCCTCGTGAGCCTGTGCTATGAATGAAATACCTTTCACGCATCATCACAAATATTCCAGAACCATAAAGCCTACAAATTTGAAATTTGACACATATGTTCCTCTTGGCTTCTAGGTGCTCACTAAGAAAGGATTTTTCTAAATGACCATCAGAGCATTAGTATTTCCTATATTATTATTAGCACATTCTGATGCTAAGGGGTTCTATTCCCCTTGCCCACCTAAAAAGAAATCTGTTCCAAATGCAAAACACAAGCAGAGGAGAGGAGTTTCAGTCTCAGTTTTAGTTTTACAGAACCAAGCAGCTTTAGCACAGAACTTTTGAGCTAAGCCACCTGGTGCCTTGCTGTCTCCTTCTTGCTCACACAGTAAATACTGTTTCACTTTCCAAACAGCCCTCAACTCTCTCACACACTGACAGGACGGTAGCCAGATGAATACTAATGGATACTGGCAGAGGCAGAATATATGTATATATGTATGTATGCATGTATGTATATGCATATATATATATATGTAGGTCTTGGTGTATTGGGTCTTGTCCGTGTAAGATTGAGAATACCTTGGCAACGGACAAATCTCATCCGTCATCTTCAGGCTGGTGTCTTCAGCCGTTCTCCTGGGAGAAGTGTGTGATCGTGGCTGTTTTTCCCTTTTAAACTCCAGAGTTGGTTGTGTTGTTACTTCTTGATTGGTTGATGGAGTTGATGTATGCAGATTGGTTGGCTTTTCCTTAAAGCCACAGGACATGAAATTGATTTTGAGGGATCCAAACTTATCTCCAACACTGAACACTTCAACAAGAGAATAATTAGGAAGCCATCAAATAGAGAAACACCCCCATAACTTGAATAAACGGGATGATACTTCCTGCCTACCAGACATCTGGAAACTAGCCCTCATCAACAAACGAGTCCCAGCCACGAAAACCAACACCGGACCCAAAATAACACATGATGCCACCACCAATCTCCCTCACCAGACTCAAACCCAAGCCCACCCCACAGACAAAAGGCAACCACCATCCAGAAACCAGACCATAGCTGCAACTCCAGCTGCTACACCCCCTCCGACCCCCAAACTAAGCAAACTGACACACGCTATAAACACATAGCCAGACCTCAAACTCGAGCCAAACCAAGGCCGAATGTCACATCACAGCCTTCCACCCAGGATACTACATCATGGAACTCAGAAGATTACAACACAAAACCTCAGGAGGTTGCAACACAGACAACGACCCAGGAGATAACAGCACAAGACCCAGGATGTCACAACAATAAAACTCAGAAGGTCATCACACTGCCCACTACCCAGGTAGCTAAAACACAAAAGGCTGAAGGACACACAGCCACTACCTCAGCCACACAGGCTCTTAAAAAGCCAACCAATCAGTAAACACCAATCCCATCAACCAATCAAGAAGCGACAACACAGCCAAAATACAGCCAACCAACCAGCTTACAGCAGAGCCAGCACACCACACCTCCTCCAGTATTTATAGAGAGAAGGCAGCTCAGATCACGCTTTGCTTGCAGAAGCACAAATAAGACACCAGCCTGAAGATGGCGAAGGGATCTCATCGAAAAAGCCGCTATAGATTTCATCTTACACAGGACAAGACCCCACACCAAGATCTACATAACTTTACCCGTGAAAATCTATATATATATATATATATATATATATATATATATATATATAGTGTGTGTGTGTGTGTGT
>CM019159.1:19078945-19108302 GCA_009733165.1 Naja naja | reverse complement strand
GTCTGTTTGCCGGCAAGGGAATCTTACCTGGGCCTGGTCCATTGGTTAGGTTAGCTTGAGTCCCATCTGCTTGGGTGCCAATTGTTGAAAGAAATATCCTTCTGGGTTCAGTTCCAAGTGGGGAAAAAGACACTGGAAACATGGAGGCTGCTTGGAAAGTTTAATGGTGAACAGGACCACATGGTCTGGAGCTCCAGAGAAAGATGATCACATGCTTGAAGGAGATCAAAAAAAAGGGCTGAGGTGCTGAGAGTATCTGGGTTTTATAACCTTTGTTGGGATTTGAATTGAAGCTTGTTTCTAATTGGTTGTCAGACTCCCATGTGGGGCAACTCTGTAGGCTGTCCTGAGTTCCAAGCTTGGTTGACCCTTGCTGGATGATTTATGCCCTTAAAAGGGCTTTTGGCAATTGCTATAGCTTTACCTGGAGACCTTTCTTATGTAAAGTATTCTGGCCCAGGCTAATGGCCCACCCTTAACAAAGGTGGGGGTGAGATTCTGCTTCTGGGGTTCTACTCTTTTTAGAAGAAATATTCTGCCTTTTAAATATCTACCAGAATACTTCATTTTTCTAGGAGAGTTGGGTGCCAACTTCCTACACTTGTGTGCAGAATTGCCCAATCCAGGCTATTATGAATCAGAAGATGGGTTACACATTGTGTAGTTTCCTCCTCATTAGGCTAGTTGTAAATCATATTTTAGCTTGGTTGATAGGCAAATTGTTGGGACTCGGGGAAAAAATATAATTCACACTCAGCCAGGAAGGCAATAACTTTCCTTGAATTCTTGTCATATTTGTCAGCAAGTGGTAGTCACTATAAAGGATTGCAGTTGCTTCAGGGTTTGAGGTCAGGTTCCCTGGCTGTGATAGATTCTGTTCCATCTGCTGAGCACCATGGTTCAGCTTCTGAGATAATTAGTGCAGCTGGGTTGCCACTTGAATGTGATAGTGGAGCAAGGAGTGGGTGTCTTGAGGAGGGGTTGATTCTACTAGTTCGGACCAGTTCGGGCAAACCGGATGTTAAAGTTACATCTGGTTCACCAAACTGGTATTTCAACTGACCGGCTGGCCCTGCCCACCCCTCCCCTCCCCTCCCCTCCCAGGAGTCTCCACGCACCCCATTTTCGATGGAGGTAAATGAAGCATCGGCGCGGAGGCTTCTGGAAGTCTGGAAATGGGCCTGTTTCTGGCTTTTGCAGAGCTTCCAGAACCCAGAGGAGGCTGTTTTCACCCTCCCAGCGGCCCCGGGGAGGCCTCTGAACCCTTGCAAGGGCAAAAAATGGCTGTCCTGGAAGTACCAGAAGTTCGCAAATGGGTCTGTTTCCGGCTTCCGGTGGGCCTCCAGAGGCCAGGGGAGGCTGTATCTGTCCTCCCAGAGGCCCGTGGGAAGCCTCCAGACCCTTGGGAGGGCAAAAATGGCCTCCCCGGGTTCTGGAGGCCCACCAGAATCCAGAAACAGGAAGCTCCAGTAGGCCACACCCACCAGGGCCACTCCCAGCAACCGGGCAGCAAACTAGTTGCTGGGATTTTTGAATCCCACCCCGGTCTTGATCCAATGGCTGGCAAAGATAGAGGTGCTTACTCCATTCCATACAATGCCTGTCCAACCTGCGCATTACACGTCTAGTAATGAAGCCCCTACAACTTCAGGAAGCAGGCTTTTCCACTGCTTAACAGCTGTCATGGTCAGGGAATTCATCCTCCTTGAATTTGTGAAATGTATGTATGTGTGTGTATATATATATATATTATATGTATATATATATATATATATATATATATATATATATATATATTGTTTCGTAGATTTCACGGTAAAGTATGTAGGTCTTGGGTGTATTAGGGTCTGTCCCGTGTAAGATTGAGAAACCTTGGCAACGTTTCGATGAAATTCATCCGTCATCTTCAGGGTGTCTTCAGCTTCGTTCTCCCAGGAGAAACGAAGCTGAAGACACCAGCCTGAAGATGATGGATGAGATTTCATCAAACGTTTGCCAAGGTATTCCAATCTTACACGACAAGACCCTAATACACCAAGACCTACATATATATATATATATATATATATATATATATATATATTCACTACATATACTATATATATACATATACAGACACATACACACACATACAGTGGCTGGATGGTGTAGTTATTAGAGTGCCTCTTTTGATATGAGAGGCCAAGGTTCAAATCCCAGCTGTACAATCATATGACAAGTGGGCTACTGGAAAAAGCCATACATGGATTAGGCAAGAGAATTTGAAATTATTGGAATGTAATTATAACATCAGACCTAATGAGATGGGATAAATGAAGTGTATGAGAGAATGATGGATGGACTAAAGACTATATCTGCACTAACTGAGAAACCGTTACCCAATGCTGCAACATAGAAAGATGAAGCTGCTATCACAATTGGAGATAGACCAGTTACACATAACATCCCATACTTAAGAAGACCAGTGCTGGGATTCAATTTTTTTTTACTTCCGGTTCTGTGGGTATGGCTTGGTGGGTGTGGCATGGGTTGATGGGCATGGCATGGCAGGCGTGGCCAGGGAAGGATACTGTAAAATCTCCATTCCCTTCCCACTCCTGGAGGAAGGTTCTGCAAAATCCCATTCCCTCTCCACCCCACTAACCTGCTTTCCACCTCCTCCTATGCAGGGCAACATAAGAAGACCCAGCCAATCAGCTGGGACTCGGGAGGCAGAGAATAGATGGGGGCAGGGCCAGTCAGAGGTGGCATTTGCCGGTTCTCTGAACTATTCAAAATTTCCGCTACTGGTTCTCCAGAACTGGTCAGAGCCTGCTGAATACCACCTCTGAAGAAGACCCAGAAGAACAAATGGATGTGCAGCCAATACTGGAAGCTGGACTATCATTACCACCCTCTCCATTGCAGAGCACAGCTGCTGCTATACGGCATAAGATCATGGGTAAAATAGCTACAATTAACCCTGAGACCAATTGCCAAGACTCAGTAGAGGACACCATCAGATGCTATGTTAGCATCCTCACAACAATCCTTACCACCCTAATGACTCAAACCAATGAACTGGTATATGCCACAGTTGCTGTAATTGTCATGCCCCTGGGGGAGACTGACTCTGAGGGAGAGGAGGAACAGCCGACAGGGAGTGGAAGTGTGGCTCCGGAGGTTGTGGAGGAGGCTGGGGAAGGGCAGAGGCCGTCTGGGCAGTCAGAGGAGGACCCAGGTCCATCCCTTCTCCATCCTAGGGCACTCAGGGAGGAGAGGACAAGGGAGAGATGTGGTCTACTCAGGACGAGAGGGCCTTGATCCTTTTCATGGGCTGCAGGTGTGAGAACTGCATAAGAGTTTGGACTTGCGTTCTGGCAAATGCTGGAGACAAAGCATGGAAGTATCTCTAGGTTATGTTTCCTCTCTGAGTTTGGCGTCTTTCCCAGTGTGTGTTCTGATATCTATGGACATCTTCAAGCTCTTATCTTGCCTGGTTTGTGTTGTTTTTTTACTCTTTATAATTTATAGCCATTTTTAGTTTAAACGGCATTTCCTCCTTCTTGTAGCTGCTTGTGTGGGAGTTTTTTGTCTCCATTCTATGATATTTGGAGCTTGGAAGCAAACTGAAGGAATAAAAGGGGCTTTACCTTTTTTTTTTGTGACTGTGTTTATTTTGTATCCCACCCTGGGTCATCACAGTAATCCTAAAAATGTTTGACTACACAATTAAGATGAACAGCAGTACATAACTGTCCTGGAAAATGAGGTTAGAAGATCAAGACAACTCAGTGAAAGATTAGTCAGATGGTGAAATTACAGAAAGGTGTGAAGATTAGGGTTGGCTACTGAAAAAGGGTCTGTGGAATGTAAAGGCCCAAGTAGTCCTGGAGTTGGTAGGAGCATTTGGGACAGTGACTGCTAAGCTGGGAGAATGGCTGCAACAGATCCCAGGAACAACAACAGAGCTCTCTGTCCAGAAGAGTGCAGTGCTAGGAACAGCTAAGATATGGTGCAGAACCAGGAATTATGTATTTTAGAACTTTATGGTAGATTGGATCTATCTTAGTCATCCTAAGAATCAGTTTAATAAACCCCATTAACTTTATGTTCAACTATTTACTTACAGGTCCATTCAGTGCAATGGATTTAATGCTGAATATCCACACATAAGGATTTTCAGCCAGAACTTCAGGCATATAATGGCAATGCTAGAACATAAACAACAGCTTGATTTGATTTGCAGTAGCTAATCCTATAGCTGGTTTCGTTTAGAAATGATTGGCATTTCATATCACTGAAGTTGATACCTGGAGGCAAGTCCATTGAACTAAATGAAACTGACTTCCTAGGAAACATATATAGGGCTGTACAGACTTTCATTTAACTTGCTTGTTGGCCTTAAAGTTATTACACTGAAGTTAAGGGGAATTTTTTTAAAAAATCAATCATGAGGCAATGTTTGACAACTTAGAAGCTAATGTGTACTGGAATTAAAAATTAGTAGGCAGAACAATGGAACATAAGGATGGTTGGCTACAGTTAAATAAAGAAGTGAAAAATAAGTACTTAAAATGTGTGTTCAGAACAAAAGATTAGGTGCACATATATATTGCATAAGTTTACACAGTTATGTAAAAGTAAAACCTTATCTTTTAAATAAATATCTTCAAATTCCAAGAGAAAAGCAACAGTATTGTAGTTCAAAATTTTAAAGGTTTGGAAAATACATAAAAATGTACTTGTGTAAAATGAAATTCTACTGTAATATGCCAAATATTAACTTAAGGTATTAATTATTAAATAGTTAAAAAACTGAAAGATTATTTTTTGAATAGCTGTCAGGTATCTTTTATCAATCAAAAACAAAGTTTTATTATTTTTTATTTTAGTATTTGACTGCTCCTTATGGTATTTTTCCATATTGTACCATCACAATATTTTAGAGTTTATTGCAGAAATCAAATCCAGAAAGCACACACAGATGACTGATTCAGCAGGATTCATTAACTTCTTTATATACATAATAATATATGAGTAAAATGTACAGTACCAATATTATATTCTTCCAACATGGAAGGTTACAAGCAAAACACAAGTGGCAGCTTCAGAACTCAGAGCAGTTTCAGTTCTCAGCACAGCACTCAGACCTGCAGGGCCATGCCCAGGCTCCTTCAGTTTCAGTTTCTAATTCAGCTCTCCTTGGCTGACCTTGTTACCATGTGTCTGCCAGTTCATGAATATTCTGACACAATATTATTTCAATCTGTTAAGTCAAGATCACTTGAGGATACTTTTCATAATAGGGCAAATTCACAGACATTGGCAGAAGAAGGCAATGTTACGATATCACTGTTCAGCTACCATTATTTGGGCATCCTTGTAATTTGTATTTTTTGTAATAAGTATTAGAGATGGGTGTCAATGACCTTTTGAAATTCTTCATCAAATATATAGGTGAAAAAATGGGTGGGATGGTTTCTCTGAACTTTTCTAGAAAGAAAAGTTTTGCCAAGAATTTCTCAAGGGAAGAATAGCATCTCCACTGAATGTGGACTCACCACTGAAAAAAGCCCCATGGGAAACACACTCAGTTAGGATGCCTTCCCGTGAGATTTAATTGAAGTATCAGAGACGGGGAGTCTAAGGATCTCCTGAGGAATGAAAAGCAAGAGAGGATATCCTGACACTCTTGGTAACTTAGAACAACATATTCTACCCAGGAGAATATCTCTGAAATGCTCTTCAATTGAATAAGAGCTGATAAAAGAATAACGCAGGACAATTTCTCTGCCCAGCATTAATAAATATTTTAAATAGATAAATTCCCAGAGTTATTAACCAATAGATCTTATGAATTTTTCATGCAAGATGCATGCATTATTAAGAATGCAGATTGTGCACTTTTTTCCGATTGGCCATATACAATATATAGTTATAGATACAGAAGTAGATATATATATATTAAATTTGATGCTACTCTGAAGTTATATAGCAAATGTATTATGTACAGTATGCCATTAATGTTCCAGACATATAGGCAGCCTAGAGAGGTCTCTGTTCCCAAGAGGCTTACAGTCAAAAGAAACAATTGCAGGGAAAGGAAAGCAAAAGGAACAATAGGAGAGATAGGAGGAAAGAGAAATAACGTGGATAACTGCAGCTATATCAGAGTTTGATGGCAATACCAGCATCAAGTCAATTTTTGATTCAGTTGAATCTCCAGATCAACTCTTCAAATCAAATCTCCAAATTATTCACAGTGTAGGATCTAGTCAAGTGACTTGGAATCACTCCTGAATGTGCTAAACCTTAGCAGGTAGACTAGATGGGAAATATGACTAGAAAAGCTCCTTCTAATTTATTGTAAAGCTATATTGACAGAATTTTGCAAGTCTGAACGTACAAGTCTCCTGCCATCTTCTTTACAGCCCGAGTAACAAGGAGGGTTTTTTCCTGAGCCTCTTGTCTCACCCACCATGCAGCTATGAACTATGCTATCTCCAATCTGACTGCTTCCTCACCCATCACACAAGGTCTTTCCTACAAACTATTACAGAAGGCAGTTCAGAGATTTGGTAAACTCTGGATTTAGATGTAGCTTCTAAAACACTATTGTAGGCAAAGAATAAGGCAAAGATCATTAATGAGGAACCAAGGAGATAGGCCGTTTTATTCTTGCTTGTTTTTTTTTTAAATTGATAGCTAATTGAACACTGCACATTTAGTTGAGGCATATCTTGTACTGCTAAAATTTCAGAATGGTATTAGATGTGAATCCAGAAATATGTATAATGTAGTTCTAGAACCGGGAGTAAAACTTTTCTGTTAGCATAGTACAATCTTTCTCACAAATGTAATAATAGCAATAGCAATAACACTTAGACTTATGTACCGCTTTATAGTGCTTTACAGCCCTCTCTAAGTGGTTTTACAGAGTCAGCATATTGCCCTCAACAATGTGGGTCCTCATTTTACCCATCTTGGAAGGATGGAAGGCTGAGTCAACCTTGAGCCTGGTGGGATTTGAACAGCCAATAGTCAGCAGAAGTGGCCTGCAGTACAGCACTCTAACAACTGCGCCACCGAGGCTCTTAGAATAATAATAATAATAATAATAATAATAATAATAACTTAGAATAGTTAATCATTAATAATAGTTCTTTATTAATAGTTCATCATTAATCAGGTTAAATGTCTGCTATACTTTAGACTGCCATTTGGAGCATTCCAGGCCACTCTGCCAAGGACCTTTCCCTTCAATACACCACAGGAAGAGGAAGAAGAAAGCAATTGTGGAGGGAAATGGGAAGAACAGGAAAAGCAACAAACAGCCTTTCAGGTAGAGAATTTCAAATCAAAGCAATACAGTTAATCTAAGTTAGCTAATTATAAATGATCTGATTGAATAAAATCTTGGATCCAAGAGCAGAGTTGATTCTAAAGAGATAATCTAAATGACACTATGTTGATTTCTTCTGAAGAAATTTAGTGGTTGAGATCAAGGTAAATCAATGTTTATGGACATATTAGATACTTGAAAGTCGGAGGCTGCATGTAGTTTCTGATGTCAGTGAACTAACCATAAAAATATTTGGCAGCTTAACTCACACTCTGAATCACTATACACTTGGACTGTAACAGAAATATTCAAAAGGTAAGTACTAGGAAACAAAGGATAAAATTTAACACAATTCTTCACAAGAAGAGTACTACACTCCTCTGTTCTCAACAGAATACCCTATATCACCAGGCTTGAGATTTTGGGCTTGGACAACCTTGAACTATGCTGCCTACAGTTAGACTTAAGCATAGCGCACAAAATTATCTGCTACAATGTCCTACCAGTCAATGACTACTTCAGCTTCAACCAAAACAATACAAGATCACACAACAGATACAAACTCAATGTAAACCGCTTCAAACTTGATTGCAGAAAGTACAACTTCAGCAACAGAATGGTCAATGCCTGGAATGCACTACCTGACTCTGTTGTTACATCCTCTAACCCCCACTCCTTTAATCTCAAACTAACCACTATTGACCTCACCCTATTCCTAAGAGGTCTGTAAGGGGCGTGCATAAGTGCACCATCATGCCTGCCGTCCCTCAGGAATTCTGGGAGTTGAAGTCCACAAGTCTTAAACTTGCCAAGTTTGAAGATCCTTGGTATAAGTCAAGGACTATCTATATTGGTTTCTACTGTAAGGACATCCAGTTAGGCCCTAATCCTTTCTCTAGGTAGGACCCACTGAATTTAGAGCAAAGACAGATGTCCATTCTGCATGCCCCATTCCACATTGGAATACGAAGAATTGTTCAGCACAACCTTCAGGGAATGAAATAAATGAGACTCCTTGCTAAGCCTGAGTAAGTCCTGGGCAGGAAATGTGAACACACTGGCTAAAGATAATTAACAGAAGTGAAGATTGAAATAAAAAGAATGGTGAACTAAAGAGAGTGAAGTAAAACTGTTCTGCATTAAGCTACCTTTCCCACTACAAATGGTGGCAGACTTGATACAGTCCATGTCACTCTAGTATAAAACTGTACCATTCTCACTTGAGCCTGTAATTCTTCATCATGAACTTCCGTTGCCAAAGGGATTATAGCTCTTCCTTATTAGCCAGCACCACTTTCTACCTAATGACACCTCTGAACTTGTATTTCTCAGCCAACTCTTGCTATAAACTGAAGGTGATTTTCTTTGCTCATTTGGCAGTGTTCAAACTGAGCAGGTTTAAAATAAAGTTTTTGGTTTCCGCTTTGAAGGTCTGCTTGCCTTTCTGCTTGGGATTTTGGAAAGCTTTGGCAGAAATCAAGGGACCCTTTAAAGCTACAATGAAATAAGGCTTGAAATATTCTACAGTTTATTAGAGGTGCTTGTTCCTAAGAAGCAGAGTTCCAATTGTTAGTCTGTGATTAGCAGGAGCTTCTGTCTTTCATGCTTCAATAGTTCAGATAAGCCTATTATTAAAACACTATTTGCCACAAAGAAGATTCAACAGGTAAATTTACATACAGACCCAGTTTAAGGAGATAAAAAAAAACCCTGAACCCTTCAACTTAACATTGCTTGCTTTGGATGCAGTGGCCACAACATATTTGATATAGTTATTCCATCTCTTTACTAAATTTTAGAATAGGAGTTTTGTTACTGGAATCCAGAATAAACAAATAGGTGTTTCATAGATCCCATACGCCTCTTCCAAGTCCACAAATTATACACTTTTAAATTAAGTTGTCTCATAAAGAACACATGTCACATATCTGAGCACAGGTGGTATTCAGCAGGTTCTGACCAGTTCTGGAGAATCAGTAGCGGAAATTTTGAGTAGTTCGGAGAACTGGCAAGTACCACCTCTGACTGGCCCCCCTCCATCTATTCTCTGCCTCCCGAGTCCCAGCTGATCGGCTGGGTCTTCTTTAGTTGCCCTGCACAGGAGAACGGAGCTGGAAAGCAGGTTAGTGGGGTGGGGAGGGAATGGGATTTTGCAGTAACCTTTCCCCTGGAGTGGGATGGGAATGGAGATTTTACAGTATCCTTTCCCTGCCATGCCCACCAAGCCACACTCACCAAGCCATGCCATGCCCACCAAGCCATGTCCACAGAACCAGTAGTAATTTTTTTAATCCCACCACTATATCTGAGTCAATAACCTGGTTAATCCCTGGTTTAATCCCAATGTCTTGTATGCTTTTATTCCTTTGCCAATGTGGTAGCATGGATGATAATTGATGCAGAATTACTAAAGAATGTCCAGTTGACTATGTTTAGGTCACATCAACTTAATTAGCTGATCATTCATTAAGAAGAAAAATATGGAAAAACTGGTACTGCCTTTTTATTGTTATAATTCATTTGGAAGCAACCTTAGAAAGGGCTCATAAAGGAGTAGAGGACAAAGGCAAGCACAAGTTATCATCCGTTGCCTTGCAGCATCATGCCCCAGGTTCCAGTTTATTACCAAAAGTCTTCATCTTTTCTGTAAGGCCACGGGTGTCAAACTTGCCACGTCACATTGCCATCATGTGACATTTCGCAATGTTTTTTTCCCCTTCGTGGAGCTGGGGTGGGCATGTAATGCATCCAGTGTCAACTAAAAATACATCTTTGGTCTTTTTAGCTGTCAGCAGAAAGGGAGGGGGAAAGCAATGCATTCATTAAATGCTTCAGATAATCGCTTTGGCAACCCAAGTTTCTGGTGAGCAAAATTATTACTGGAGAGCATGATTGATGACTCTTGGCTATGGATGTGTCTCATTGGAGAATATACATCCAGGAGGTTGTGGGAAGACCAGGGTCAAGGATGAAATGAATGATGTGTCAGAGTTGGCTGCAACCTGGAAAATGCCAACATGTCAACTCTTACTAAATAAATCTTTTTTACTCTGAGAGATGTGGCTAGAGACTTATGATTTGAATGAGGGTGCATGTCAGAATCCTGACAGCCAGTCCACGGGCCACCAGCCTGACACCCCTGTGTAAGACTCACTTCCAATACATATGTTTTTGGGGTGGCCATTCTCATTTGGAATACCAGGAGAAAATAAAATTAGAAATACATCTACAACAACCAACAAGCAAATAATGAATCACTCCCAAGCAACACAAAGTATCACAGCATTTTACTTCCATTTCATGGCAGCAGATCCTAAGTACATGCAGAAAATCAACACTGTAGTAACAAATAATAATTTGAAGCAAGCACATGGCCTTACCAATCTTGCAGAACTACTGTTTCTGCTCTAACTAATCACTGGAAACTTTCATGCTAACTCGGGGAACTCATTTCAACGGGAGAGGAGATATGCAAAGAATGTAAACAAACATCTGTCATTAACAGACACTATGAAGGCTAGAAATAAAATAATATCCATGCCTGCACTTCTAGCACAAAAGGCTTGAACTCTGAGTATAAAACCCTACTAATTCGTACTAATTCTGAAACTCAACTACTGGACCTGCAGTTGACTGCAATGCAATCTGCCTGCAATAGCAATAGCACTTAGACTTATGTACCACTTTACAGTGCTTTACAGCCCTCTCTAAGAGGTTTACAGAGTCAGCATGCTGCCCTCCAACAATCTGAGTCCTCATTTTACCAACCTTGGAAGGATGGAAGGCTGAGTCAACCTTGAACCGGTGAGACCCGAACTGCCAGATTGCAAGCAGCCAGCAGGCAGCAGAAGTAGCCTGCAGTACTGCACTCTAACCACTGCACCACTGTGGCTCAATGCAATAGAAACTGAGTTTTAGCTATATTCATCCTTGTCTCTATGAAATTCTACAACATTGGCCATAGTGGTTGAGGACCTGAGAGCTGTAATTCAACAGCACTTGCAGAAGAAATTATCTCTTCTGATCTAAGGGAAAATTAACTTCCATGCCAAAGAGTGCAGTTAAATCATTGCCAGTACCTTCACTTGAACTGGTGACAACTAGGATTTCTTAGCAGTGGTACTCTGATTAAGGAATGTGTTTTCCAGACAACAATGTTACTGTTTATTTTCAAAGTGCCAGGAGAAAACCATTTTTAAATCTTGGCATTTCAACTTCTTCAGCAATTTAAGCATGTATGTCCCAATTGGCTGTACATTTTAAATCATTGTGGCTCAGTCATTTTTAAGTGGAAATACATGAGAAGTATTTCCTTCCACACAAGACTAGTCCACCAGCAGTTTATTTTGGGGGTTTCAAAGTACTCCCCAAATTCGAAGTATTGAAAACTGCCAGGGCCATTTCCCACCATTTTAAGAAAAGAAAATATATGGAAGTTGAAGAATATTTTAAAACTATACTCTGTATAATTTAAAGAACAAAGAAAACATCATAGCCCAACAAAGATTACCCACCTAACAGCTAGTGTTCTTCTAATAATCAACACGGGGAAAAAACTTGCAAGAAATTTTGCTGCATCCTTCCTTCCTTCCTTCCTTCCTTCCTTCCTTCCTTCCTTCCTTCCTTCCTTCCTTCATTCATTCATTGTATTTATATAGCCACCCATCTCACAGAATGTGACTCTGGTCAGTGCAAACCATAAAACAAATACTCAGTAATAAAAGAACATAAATACTATTTGAAAAGAAGAGAATATCTTCAATGTTACAGATAATATATCCATCTCAAGAAATTTCCATTTTCTTTGAAATCCACAGGCTTGTTGGCATAGCCACATTTTGAGGGATTTTTGGAAGGCTACCATGGATGGGGCCAATCTCATCTTGAGAAGGATAAGTACCACAGCAGAAAAGGCTGGCCTCCTGGATCCTGTCAGATACCTCTCCTGCTGGACCTGATAGGATGGGCAGATGTAATTAGGAAGAGGCATAATCTGGCACCATAATTCCCATGGTTTTCTACTTTGCCTCTATCAATATTCTATAGCAGCCCCAGACCTCTGGAACCAACTTCCCCTGGAGCTCCATCTGGCCCCTCACCTCCGCACCTTCTGCCATGACCTGAAGACCTGGTTGTTTAACCAATCTGGGTTGTGATTTTTTGTGATGGGATGGTTTTTATTGGATGAATTTTTAACTGTAATGGGGCTTATTTAGTTTAATTTGTTTTTAATTATTTATTGTTGTTGTTTTTATTTGTGAGCTGCCCCGAGTCTTCGGGGATAGGGTGGCATATAAGTCCCCTTAATAAATAAATAAATAAATAAATAAATAAATAAATAAATAAATAAATAAATAAATATGTCTAGACTCTGATCTGAAAAAATCATAAAAAGCTTACTTCACTCATAACTAAAGAAAGATCTTTTACTTTATATCCAAAAGTGCTTTGAATATGCAGTCACCTATGCACATATTAGTGCCTTGGAAGTATATTTCAAGTTAACTGATACATTAAGATTCAAAAAATATCAATTACCTGATGCATATTATGTGGGGGAGGGGAGGGGGAAATAGCCCCGGTAAGAAGATATTTTTAGTAGCTTGAGAAGAATAATAGAAAGGCAAAATAGCCAATGATAACTTTGATAGATTTTTAGAAGCTGGCAAGAATCCATACGATGTTAGTAAGGTTGTTTATCAATACTAAGTGAAGAGTTTTGCAACCAGTTGAAAAAAAAATGCTAACACTCAAAGCATTGAAGGGGAAGATCCCTTTGTGCCCATGGCAACTCCCTGATCTGTGGCACTAAATAATCAGTGAAGGAAAAACAATCCATTTTCCACCTATTGAATTTTCATGACACATGATACTATTTCTATCCAAATTAATAACCTGGGTTTCCACTTGCTGGAGATCAGGCACATTGATGACAAAATAAGATGCAATGCAGTGGCTGAAAGATGTCCTGGAGGACAAAGGAAGCAATTTGATTAATAATTCAGGATATATGTATCCTAGCTGGAATTAAAATTAAATTAACATTCTTTTGTATCTGTATACTGTCCAGAGAATTATGGTTATTGGCTGTCCTAGAAGTATGACACAGAAGATAAAGCAGGATCATGTGATCAAGGTATGTTGGCCTCCCACCTAGTCATTCATGAAGTAATGCTTTGTTTATTTACAAAAAGAGACTTATATCAGCAGTGGCCAGTTCTCGGAAATTCCTACTCTCAGTGGTGGGATTCAAATTTTTTTACTACCAGTTCTGTGGGCATGGCTTGGTGGGTGAGGTGTGGCTTGGTAGGCATGGGAGGGGAAGGTTACTGCAAAATCCCCATTCCCTCCCCTCCCCACTAACCTGCTTTCCAGCTCTGTTCTCCTGTGCAGGGCAACCAAAGAAGAACCAGCTGATCAGCTGGGACTTGGGAGGCAGAGAATAGATGGGGCGGGGCCAGTCAGAGGTGGTATTTGCTGGTTCTCCGAACTACTCAAAATTTCCACTACCGGTTCTCCAGAACTGGTCAGAACCTGCTGAATACCACCTCTGGCTACTCTTTACATATATTAAAACACACACAAAAGGAACTTTCAATTGCTACAGTTTTTTATTCATTTTAGAGGGCTTGAACTAGAAGAACAAACATCTCAGCAATACTAAATAATACCTATTTCTTTACTCCCTATTCATCTCTGTCTAGCAAATTTCATGCAGAGAAAATGTCTGATTGGTAAATGATATCCAGGCAGAGGTGGTATTCAGCAGGTTCTGACCAGTTCTGGAGAACCGGTAGCGGAAATTTTGAGTAGTTCGGAGAACCGGCAAATACCACCTCTGACTGGAGATTTTACAGTATCCTTTCCCTGCCACGCCCACCAAGCCACTCCCACAGAACTGGTAGTAAAATTTTTTGAATCCCACCACTGTATCCAGGGTATATAAAATCACTTCACAAGAGGAGTTTAATATATATCCTGTCTTTTTCATCTGAAAATATCTAACAATATTTTACTTTTATCTTCATTTACATTAGAGGTTCTAGTTAAGTTCACAGATTTGTCACTTAAGGCTTTGATCAATAGAGTTTCACCATACAGCATTTTCCTTTTTTTCTCTTAGTAATTCCTTATCCCAGTTTTTGTATTCAGCTACTTAGAGGATCTACAACAGGAAATGATAGACTGTTTCCATATCTCCCAATCACGAGACAAAGCTTTGCATAATCAGCCCTTAACTCATGGGCCAAAACTCCATGTTTTACTTTATTTCTCAGATTTCACTCCTGGGAGTAAACTTTTTTAGATATTGTGGGAAGAAATATCAATCTGGTTCAGTTCCAAGCTGGAAGAAAGGCACTGGAAACAAAATGGAGACTGAAGATTGATTGAAAAGAAGGTCCATTTATTGATGAAGCAGAACCACATGGGTTTGTGGTTCTGGGCAGCTGAAAAAATGGAGTTCAGAGTGAGGGATTTTTATATCTTCTTTGAGCTTTGTATTTGGGCTTCCTGTTCCTGTGCAAAAACATGTTTTCTATTGGCTGTTGTCAGATTCCTATGGGGTCATGTAGAGGTTATGTAGGGGTCATAGTTGGCTTTATAGCAGTGGTGGTTAACCTTTTTCGGCTCCTGTGCCGAAAATTGCATGTGCAATCATGCGCAGGTGCTCATGTGCCAGCACCCAGAAGGCAATATGTGCTGCCCCCTGAGCATGTGTGTGCAATCTCCCCTGCACACCATGTGTCTCTGTGCATGTGTGTGAGACCCCCCGTATGCTGCACGTCTCTGCATGCACACTGCGCATCTCTTGTGCAGCCCCATGCATGTGTGCCAGATACCCAACACTCAGCTGTCGGGTGGTGGTGCACGTGCAGATGTGCAGTGGGGCTTTTCCAGGTGACCTCTCATGTGCCGGCAGAAGTGGCTCTGCATGCCACTTCCAGCACATGGGCCATAGGTCCGCCATCATGGCTCTATAGGCAAAAGAGGAAATGTAAATCATAGGTATTTGCCTGAACTCCCAGGTTTGGTTGAAGTTCAGACTGCTCTGGACTGCTTCTAATCCTCCCATTCTGCCTTTGTTTCAAATTATCCTGTCTTGAATGGATTACCAAATCTGCATTTCTAAAAGGTGGCCTCCTCAGTTTGGTTTCTGAATAGGCTGGCTCAATCTTTCCTAATGGGCACAAAATATCTGCTGGGGCTATTAAGAAAGACTTCTTCTAGGAGAAGGGCAGGTGCTCATTTTCTACAATATAATTGAGATGAGCCTCCTTTGAGTAATTGGCAGAGGTAGAACAGGTTTTAGATGAACTCTACTCATATTAAAGGAGCCCACATGGAAAGGAGAGAAAAGAAATATATTAATTTCAACATACATTACACTTATACTGATACCCAGCTAATGCAAGCAAACAAGTTCAGTAGGTTAATTATGAAATTCATTGGTTATATTTAGATAATTCAGTTAATTACATGATTGATACTTGGGTGATTGTGTGACTTTTAAACTATTAACCAAGTAATCTTATTTCATTCATTATTAATATATTTGTGCAGGGGTATGTCTCTCTCTCTCTCTGTGTGCTCATTTAAATATACTCAGTTAAGAGCTCACCTTGGTTCTATTTTGTGTCATATTTACCTATGCAAGGCAGGAATGCAAATCATACAAAGATATGTTGTATTTCCATATTATAAGAATGCATAATAAATTTTATCCTGAAATCTAAAAATGATTAATGTGATTTTGTCCAAAGATCTGTAGAATTTTTCTGATCAAGGTAACTCCCAGTCACAATTTACACTACACATTAAATACATTTAACAAAACCACAATAGGCTAATATCTTTATTAGGCCATTTCAAATATTATAAAATATATGCAAAATTCATGATGGCTTTGGATGATGTTGTAGCCATAAAATCACATCCTCGCATTCTAGTCCAACTATCATTCTAGTCCATATAAAGAACAGTTGCTGGAACTGGGTCTGTCTAGTCTGATGAAAAGAAGGACCAGGGGAGACATGATAGCAGTATTTCAATATCTCAGGGGCTGCCACAAAGAAGAGGGATTCAAGCTATTCTCCAAAGTACCTGATGGTAGAACAAGAAGCAATGGGTGGAACCTGATCAAGGAGAGAAGCAACTTAAAATTAAGGAGGAATTTCCTGACAGTTAGAACAATTAATCAGTGGAACAATTTGCCTCCAGAAGTTGTGAATGCTCCAATACTGGAAGTTTTTAAAAAGATGTTGGATAACCATTTGTCTGAACTGGTGTAGGGTTTCCTGCCTAAGCAGGGGGTTGGACTAGAAGACCTCCAAGGTCCCTTCCAACTCTGTAATCTATTTATACTGATCATCAGTCTTTTGCTACCTTTTTTCTTTTCCTGTCCATTTTTCTTTTCTTCATACATATTAACAAGTGAAAAGATCTGGAGAAAAGATCTCATCAGAGGTGGTATTCAGTAGGTTCTGACCAGTTCTGGAGAACCAGTAGCGGAAATTTTGAGTAGCTCAGAGAACTGGCAAATACCACCTCTGACTGGCCCTGCCCCCATCTATTCTTTGCTTCCTGAGTCCCAGCTGATTGGCTGGGTCTTCTTTTGTTGCCCTGCACAGGAGAATGGAGCTGGAAAGCAGGTTAGTGGGGTGGGGAGGGAATGGAGATTTTACAGTATCCTTCCCCTGCCATGCCCACCAAGTCACGCCCACCAAGCCATGCCACGCCTAGCAAGCCACGCCCACAGAACCAGTAGTAAAAAAAATTGAATCCCACCACTGATTCTCATGTCTGTAATCTTTAACCGGCTGAAACAGTGCATCATTGGGCAACAATTTTTGAACCAGGATATTTCTGGTGGACTAACTTACAGAATGTGCCCAAAATTTGGGGCCATAATTCCCACGGGATTGAAATGTATTGCTTCAGTTCTGCCATGCTACTGCACCACTGCCTGAAGGTTCAGTAGATTGCTCCTATCCTATCCCCTCCAGACCTGTCCCACCATTTGCTGCCAGACAGCAATCAGCCATAGACAAGCTGGTAGGAAGTCAGAAGTTGCTTCCATTTAAGGTTTCTTTGCCCTTAGTCATTTGTTTCTCTGTTTAAGTAAGGAAATATCTCTGAAAAGATGATCCAACAGATAACAGGTTGTCTAGTTTGTGTTAAATATAGAAGCAAAGAGGAAGGAAACCATATAAATACTTCACCACAGCTTTTCTACATAAATCCCTATATCCTGTAAATCCAAGACTTTGCTGAAAATAGGAGAAACCTTGGTTAAAAATGCCGCAAACTATTATTTCACAATTGACATTTTCATGCAAAATTAAACAATGGAAGCCTAGGGCATAACAAAGTGTATTTTAGATACCATGCAGTTTCACTTTCTTGAATGTGTAGAGTTGGCCAATGGCAAAGAATGGTAATAATAGCAATTTGCCTATGAGATTTCATATCATATAGTTCACCCCACTGCTTTTGTTTCATTTTTCATGTATTTTTAACTTTGGGTAAGAGGATTTTATGGCAAAAAGGAAAAAAGTACTTAATAAAAGTCCATGACAAGTAAAATTAACGCATGCTGAAAGTCTTTGATTCAAGCTTGAAATATTTTGATCTTCAGCTGGCTAATATATGGCTTTATTCAAAGTGAATTGTAGCTCTGGCTAACATGGTGGATAACATGGTGAATGTTTATGAATTTATATGACACATTCATTCTTTATCATTTATTTATTTATTTACATAATTACACTAATGCTTGAAACTATTGGTAATAAAATTCTAAGCTAACAAGATAAAAATAAAACATTCATTAAGTTCAATATTGTAGCTGCCTATGAGCCAGATAATATATTGCTTCATCCAAATTCATATCTGGTTTTCTTTATTGGTATCTAAGTAATGGCACATTAGGTGTTGGCAAAAACATTTTCTCAATCAATTTTCTTATTTGTATCAATGAATCCAAGTAGTGTAATATGGATTTATTCATGCTGTCTAGTTGCCCCTTGCCAGAAGAGGCAAGCAATAATTTCTTATACTTTATTTACGAACAATTACACACTTCTAGAAGATGTTGCCTTAAGTATCATGCCTGCTTGCAATAGTACAGCTCAATTTGGTGCAAGTTAAAATTATCGGTTCATGGGATGTTTTGCAAAGGAAGTGAAAGCCCTTCAGTGTAGTTGATTCCTACTATTACTTCCTGTAATAGTAGGAAAACTAATTGGCTAAGGAAAAGAAAAATAGTAACTTGGCAAAATCTGCTAGGTTTCAAAGCATAATCTTCTATATGGTGGGCAAAGTTCACAGTCACAGGGGGAATGGGAGAACTTGCCACAGCCAACTTGCTGTGGCCAACTCACCATGGCCAACTCAACACAAGACAACTCGCTGTGGGGCAATTTAGCAATTCTATTTAATTATTTAAAATAAATAAATATTTTAATTTTTGCCATTGACATTTCATTGAGCCACGGTGGCGCAGTGGTTAGAGCGCAGTACTGCAGACTACTTCTGGTGACTGCTGGCTGCCTGCAATTCAAATCTCACCAAGCTCAAATGTCCCTGAATGTAAAGGAAATTAATATGTATGTATGTATGTATGTATGTATGTATTATATGTGTAGATGTATATATATGTATATATATTTGTTTTCGTAGATTTTCACGGGTAGGTATGTAGATGTATGTGTATATATATGTATCATCTTCAGGCTGGTGTCTTCAGCAGGAGAATGAAGACACCAGCCTGAAGATGACGGATGAGATATAAGGTATTCTCATCTTACACGGACAAGATACATATGTATATATATGTATATACATATGTATACACACACACACACATACACATATATATGTATATATATATATATGTATATATATATAATATTTGTGTGAGTTAATACTCCTGTGCTCAAGGGCTGGGCTGCTGGAGGTTCGGAGGGGTTTGGGAGATCTCCTAGCTAAGATTCTGTGAAGTTTGGAGAACCCCCAAATCCCACTCCTGGCTGGCCCCACCCACCCCGCCCCTCCCCTCCCAGGAGTCCTCACATGGCCCATTTTGGATGCAGGTAAGTGCATCCAGGCTCCAGGCTCAGGGAGGGCAAAAAACAGGCCTCCTGGAAGTTCAGGAACACCAGAAATGGACCCGTTTCTGGCTTCCAGAGAGCCTCCAGAGCTCAGGAGGCCATTTTAGCCTTCCCGAGCCTCAAGGAAAATCTCCGAGCCCAAGGATGGCAAAAACGCCCACCCACTATGGTGCAGGAGGCTGACTAGCCCACCCCACCATGACTAGCCCACCCCACCCACCCAGCAACTGGACAGAGAACCCTTTGCTAAAATTTTTGAAGCCCACCCCTGCTGTGCTCTGATAGCTTTTGAAGCAACAGTAAAGTAGCCTTGGTATATCTGAATGTATAGAGCAATACAAGAATAGACCTGATGTTCAGCAATGGATTGACAACAACAGCAAGAGTTCTTCCATTCTACAAGAAGTAGGAGGAGGTCACCAAGTTTTTCATTACTTCTTACGTGTTAAAATAACAATACAGCCCTACAATACAATACAGCCTACTCTGGAGGGTACTATCTTTAGCCTGCTTTAATGTATTGACTACAGTGTTTCTTTAGGGGAGATACAAAAATTCTGCCTAACTAAGGTTGTACCTCTATGGAGAATATTCTATCAGAAAAATGGAGAATATTCTATCAGAAAAATAGTCATGCCCTGCTGTATTTTTTAATAAGGATACAAAAGGCCCACCTTATCATTCTCCACTGAACGAAGTACCCAGACAGCATTGATTTATTCTATATAGAGTTATTATCAGACCAGTAGGATTCTGGTCTCTATGGATATGGTTAAATTCTGTTATACTGTCTGCAAAGCTAGGAATAGTTTGATTGCACCAATGAACTACTTACAAACTGTTTTTGCTCTTCTGTTGTTGATTGTTGTATACCGATCAATGATGATAATGAAAATATATAAAATGACAAAACAGGGATGACAGTCCTCCTTCTTGGGGAAAGTAAATTCTCAAGATATATGGAAAGGGTTGCAATTTATAAGTGCAAAACATCCTTGGAATCTGTGTCAGAACTCTAATATTAGGCAGGGAAGGAACCACTTGCCCTCCATTAAAAGATGTAGAAGTAAAAGATGCTGAAGATGCTAATCCCATCGGACATCACCAATGTATGTTCTTAAAGCAGTTGCATCTGAGCCTTTTGGTGTAGGATCCTCAATAAGTTTGTTGTACATCCCCTTTTGTTATTATTGGTTAGTTAAGGGATGTCTTACCTTGGCAACTTTAAAGCCTATGGACTTCAACTCCCAGAATTCCTCAGCCAGCCATGTTGGCTGACAAATTCTGGGAGTTGAAGTCTATAGGCTTGCCAAGGTTGAACACCTCTAGTTTAGATTGTTATCCTGCCTTTTTCCAGGAGCTTAAGGAAGCTTCCATGGAAATCTACATTTTATTCTGTCAATATCCATTTTGTGAGGTTGTAGGCTAGACTAATAGTAATGGGCCCAAACCAGACAGGATACAGTCCTGTTATCAGTATTGAAATAAAATTTAATTCTCAATCTAGTTATACCCTCAGGCTCCAAAAGATCTCAGAATAATAATTTTTAAAAATCATTTGTTAGTTAGTGATATGAGTTAGTGTTTGTTTACATAGAAAAGGAAATTTAAAGCTTTTCATTTTCTTTTCCATCTTAGAACACTTTCCTTAAGATAATTTGGGCCAAACAGATGAATCAATAATACTTTCCTTACTTAGTTTTCTATAATGACTTCAAGATGTTACACTGTGATTTGAAATGTTACTGTTGTTATCTCATAATAATGGCACCTTTCATCTTCAAAGATGGCTGACAAATAGCTAATTAATTTCAGTTTCTTCTTACAGACACCAAGCTGCAAACTGTGATCTGGCAGTCCATTTCAGTCATGATAATTTGCTTTACAATTAAGATTATTTGCAAGTTGATAATTTTACCATCTTAGATAGAGTGTCACAAAATGTTAATTTGATCAGATAAGAATCAACATGTAAGAGATTGCAATCAGTTCAGTGGTGAATTTTATCTTTTCTCAACTTCACGTTAGACAATGTGATAGATTTCATAGAATAGAATGTTTTTTCACCCAAATCCTATCTACTAAATCTGAATATCACCAAAGTGGTATGAGTTAATGTTTGTTCACATAGAAAATGAAATTTAAAGCTGTATTATATGCTAGGAAATATGAGATTGAACTCCATTTCATTCTTGTAGTAAGGATATGGAGAACTTTGTAGTAGAGTGATTAAAGTTTTAAACTAGGAGTAGAGAGATCCAAGATTAAGGCTACCTCATCCATAAGAGCAAAGTGACTTTTTTAGTGGCCAGTCACTTTCCTTCAGCCCAATACAACTCAAGACTGTGGTGGGAAATAATAATAATAGGAGGAAAAGAGCACTATAAAACGTCACTTTAAGTTCCTGAATAAATAGTGATAAATAAATAACATGAGGAGAGAAAATTGGAGGTGGGCTGGCAACAGCTCTTGCGAAATGTCCTGGAGCATAAAGACAACAACTGTTGATGCCTGATGTAAAAATATAGATATATATGTTATGTATGTAGGTTTGAATGTTATTGGTTTATTTGAACTGTTCTTGTAAAATGTCAAATGGTATTGGTTTAAATAGTGCGGGAAGAAACCCTGCACTCCCATTGGCTGGCAGCTACGGCTGCAGGCTATAAGAAGCAGCCGTAGCCAAGCCAGGACGGGTCCATTCGAGCTGTAGTCACTAATAAAGTCTTTGCTGGAACTCCTCGCGTCTGACTCTTCATGCAAACTTAACACTGGCGACGAGGATGGGATTTCCCTGAAGAGAAGACGACGCGATGAACAAGCAACTGAGCGAGATGGCTGCGCTGAACACCCCCAGCACCGTTCGATCCGGCGACGGAAGACTGGGAATCGATGCGGATCGTTTCCACATGTTCCTGGAGGGGAACGATCTCGCCGGCATCCCGAGAGACGGAAGAGGGCGGTCTTTCTCACCACTGCGGTCCGGCAGTCTTCAAAATGGCGAAGGCGTTGGCGGAGCAGCAGAGCTGAAGGTAATGGAATGGCCCGATTTAGAAAAACTTTTGAGAGCCCATTACGCCCCACAGTATCGTGCCTCATTAAGAGACACGAATTTTACCGTCGGGATCAAGGGAAAGCGAGAATGTTAATGACTTCGTCCGCAAGTTTAAGGACATTGGGGGTGCTTGTGACTTTACCAACTTAGAAGAGGCCATGCGTGATCGGTTTGTTTTAGGCCTTAAAGATAAGGTTTTACAAAGCAAACTATTAATGAAACCTAAGATCACGCTTAAGGGCCATTGAAGAAGCTGTTTCAGCGGAAGCCACCAAGTCCTCAGCAGCGGCCATGAAAAGATTAACAAGGCCTCAAGCCAGGCCTCAAGCCATTCTGATGGGGATAAATCCACATCTACTCATTGCGAACAAATAGACTCTGATTCTGATGGCAGTGAGGCAGAGGAGGGATTTTTAAACTCAGAATGGAGAAGAAAAGAAAAGACTCTGGGAAGAACAGGCAAGGGTTCTATTGCAGAGGCTGTGGGGGCCACCCCCGCACTGATTGCAAGTTCTTTGACTCCATTTGCCTACGTTGTGAGAAACGGGGTCACATAGCCAGAGTCTGCAAATCATCTAGAACTCCACCAGCTAGGAAGAAATTCCCTGACAGAGACTTTAAGCCCAACAATTTCCTTGAAAAAATGGGGCGAAATTTAGAAGCAAATGGCAAGAATGAAACGCACCAAACAATCACTATTGGTCATTCCTCACCCTTAAAAAGCAGAAAAGTACATGTGAAGGTGTTTATTGAAGGAAGACCTT
The DNA here is from genome assembly GCA_009733165.1 of Naja naja. NCBI lineage: Eukaryota > Metazoa > Chordata > Lepidosauria > Squamata > Elapidae > Naja > Naja naja. Next base: position 19,085,049 of record CM019159.1, on the reverse strand, counting down.
GCCAAATGGAAGTGGACTCAGGCTCTTATTTATCTATGGTGTCATGGGACACTATCCACAGACTTTTTCCCAAAATTCAGAAAAAGCATTTCCAGAAGCAAGCACTGACTCTCAAAGACTACCAAGGGAACAAGATTCCAGTAGTTGGAGCGAGAGATTTCAACGTGCAGTTTAAAGGCCACACCAAACGTTTGCCCCTGACCATCGTGGACAAGGATCGCCCAAGTTTGCTGGGACTTGAGTGGTTCAAGCCACTTGGCATCAGGTGACTGGCATCCATGACGTGAGCAGTTCTGACTGGGAAGAGTCCTTGAAGTCTGAGTTTCCAGAGGTCTTCAGCGAAGGACTGGGCAAGTATATGGGGACCCCTATTGCTTTCAGCCTAGACCCCAAGGTGCCCCCAATTCGTTTAAAGCCCAGGAGGGTCCCATTTGCTTTAAAGGAAAAATTGATGCACATTAGATAAACTCATTGCTCAAGGGGTTTTAGAGCCTACTGACCACTCCAGATGGGAAACACCCATAGTCACACCAGTCAAGGCTGATGGGTCAGTGAGAATCTGTGGTGACTACAAGGGGGCACTTAACCATGCGCTGCAACAGAGCGCATATCCTGTACCAGTTGTGCATCATCTGCTCCATTCCCTTGGCAGGGGTACAGTATTTGCTAAACTGATTTGGCTCAGGCATATCAACAATTAACAGTTGATGATGCCACTGCAGAGGCACAAACAATTGTGACCCATAGAGGTGCCTTCAAATGTAAAAGACTACAATTTGGAGTAAGTGGCACCTGGCATTTTTCAGAGCCTTATGGAAAGAATGTTGCAAGGACTGCCAGGGGTAGTACCTTATTTTGATGATGTATTAATCTCTGCTGAAAATGACACTCAGCTTCAAGAAAGACTCAGAGAAGTCCTTACCAGATTCAGAGAAGCGGTTTAAAAGTCAAGGAAGAAAAATGTACACTCAAACAGACAGAGTTGAGTTCCTGGGGTATATGATTGACAAGCATGGCATCCATCCTACTGATGCCAAGGTTAAAGCAATCAATGAAGCCCCTAAACCTCGATGCAAGGCAGATTTGCAGGCCTTCCTTGGCTTTATTAACTTTTACCACATGTTTCTACTCACAGCATCTATTGCTGAGCCCTCACATCGCCTACTTGATAAGAATGCTGTTTGGATCTGGGGGCGAAGGAACAGTCAGCATTTAACAGTATTAAGAGACTAATCACGTCTGATGCTGTGTTGATACAATTCTCTGAGAATTTACCTGTTGTTCTGACTTGTGATGCATCCCCTTTTGAGTGGGGGGGGGTTGAGTCACAGGCTTCCCAATGGACGGAAGCCCCAATTGCATTTTACTCTCGCACGCTGTCCAAAGCAGAGAGGAATTATAGCCAATTGGACAAGGAGGCTTTAGCAGTTGTTGCAGCTGTTAAGAAATTTCATGAATATCTGTATGGCAGGTCATTCACCATTGTTACAGATCACAAACCTTTACTAGGCATTGTGGCAGGAGACAAACCTACACCTAATATCCTGTCACCAAGAATGCTGAGGTGGACTGAATTTCTTGCAGCCTATTCCTACAAACTGATTCACAGGCCTGGCAAGGACATTGGACATGCTGATGCACTGAGTCGTTGCCCACTACCTTGCCACAAGGAGGACTTTGAACTTGAAACTCACACCTTTTTCCTGGAGACCGTTGCTAAGCTTCCAGTCCATGCTGCTGAGATTGCCAAGAGACTGCCAAAGATGCTGTGTTGGCACCTGTTATGGGCTGGATTAAGAAAGGTTGGCCTCTTCAAGATCTACCTCACCTTGCCCAACCTTTTAAGTCCAGGCAAACTGAATTATCTGTATTAAGAGGATGTATTTTGTGGGGGTAACAGGGTGGTTATTCCTGCAAAACTGCAAAGGGAGGTTTTGGAAATGTTACATGAGGGTCATCCTGGGATTGTAAGGATGAAAGGTGTGGCCAGGAGTTATGTATGGTGGCCAGGTATTGACAAAATGGTTGAAAACTGGTAGCCTCTTGTCCCAATTGCCAGGTAGTCAGACCTGCCCCACCTCATGCCCCCACACAGGAATGGGAATGTCCTAGGGCCCATGGTCTAGAATCCACATTGATTTTGCAGGCCCTACAAGAGGGCACACTTTTCTAGTGATAGTAGATGCATACTCCAAATGGCTAGAGGTAATTCCAATGACATCCACTACTACTGAGGCTGTTATCAAGCAGCTCAGAAAGTTGTTTGTAACCCATGAGTTACCAGATGTCCTTGTCTCTGACAATGGCCCTCAATTCACATCTAACATTTTTGAATCCTTTCTAGCCAACAGGGCATCAGACATGCCCTCACTGCCCCTGGGCACCCTTTCGCCAACGGCCGGGCTGAACGCATGGTACGCTTTACCAAAGAGAAGCTTCAGCAGCTGTCCTGGGGACATCACTGAGAAGCTTGAAAAGCTTCTTCTATAGATCTATGTTTTTAGTAGCAACAAAAATATGGAGATAACTATCTCAGCACTCCTGAATCATTACTACATCCCATGGTGTGCTATTGGCCTGCATTATTCAGCTCTGCTTCTCCCATCAGCTGTATCCTAGCTTTGTACTCCCCGTTCAGCATCCTGTGGAAAAAGGAGTAGGATAACTGTATCCCCAGAGTCACATCCAGCCTCTAAACACCCCTTTGTGGCCCTTGGAGCTCCTTCAGATGAGGATTGCTGAGTACTGACAGGACAGATTCTTGCCATTCTCAATCTGTTAACCCTATTTTGTAAATCCTAAAATACACAGAGTCACAGTTAACCAGTAATCTAGCATTCAAGGTGCTGGTAATTGCCTATAAAGCTCTACATGGCTTAGGGCCGGGGTATTTACAGGACCATCTTCTGCTGGCAGCGATTTCCCAGCACCCGGTGCACTTCCACAGACAGGGCCTCCTTAGGGTCCCGTCAGCCAGACAGTGTCGGCTGGTGGCCCCAGGGGAGAGCCTTCTCTGTGAGAGAAGGTCTTATTGGTTTTTATTGGTTTTATTGTTTATTATGGGTTTTAAATTTTGTTAGGATTTAATACTTTTTAATACTTTTAATTTTTGTATTCTATGTTTTTAAAGTTGTGAGCTGCCCTGAGTCCTTCAGGAGAGGGTGGCATATAAATCCCATCAAATAAATAAATAAATACATACATAACTGTGTCCCCAACTCTTCTTCATTCATATGTACTGTGAGCATCATCCATAATGCATTCTCCATTTAAAACAAAAAGTGCCCTCAGCTACTAACAAAAATTGTATTTATGGAAAAACAAATTAAGGACAATGTTTTTTCATAATGTGATAGAAAAAAACCAGAAGTCTGCCTTCATTACTTTTACAATTCCACAAAAATCTAGCACAGACTAATTCCAGGACTGTATCCTACTGATTATTATATAAAAATGTTTATTATATAATATTCAGAAACAATTCCTGAGTTTGCTTATCTTCTCTTTTATCTTATTCTCTTTTCCCCATTCTTCATAGATAGTGGTGCAAATCTCTCTGGGAGTTCTTAATTGAAAGGTAGGATTAAAATGCTCAGACTAAAACAATCACCCCGATAGAGGAATAAAATCCCAGGAACAATATGTCTTCTCTGAAATACTATTAATTGGTAAATCATCAGTTTGGCAATGTCAACATGCTTTTCTTCCACATTTTATAATTATTAGGACTTCTTTCCAAATATCTACTGTTATGTTTTTTGAGAGGTGTTACCATACCTTTGTTACATGGAGTTTTAGGCTTCATTATTAGCATTTTAAAAGGTGATATTAGCATTTTAACAGTCTAGGCCTCTTTTTTAACTTCAGGAAAACATGTTTTTTTCCCTTCTTCTTAGCCAAGGTCATTGTTTTGATATGCAAGAACTTTTTTAGCACTAAACAACAGAGTACATTCTGAAAGTCCTTGAGTATGCTTGCAAGTTTAAGAGAGCTACAAACCCAGCTGGAAATGGAGTATATAATCCATAAATTTTCCACTTGTGGAATGTTATCTAAAACCAATTATTTCTATTAGTTCAAGTCTCACATGTAATCGGTGTGTTTTATTGTTTGATCACTAGCTTTCTATCACACACACCAAACATGTTTTAACAGAATAACAGAGTTGGAAGGAATCTTGGAGAACTTATAGTCCAACTATAAGTGCACAAGCAGGAGGTCCTCTACCATTTCAGATAAGTGGTTGTCCAATGTCTTCAAAAGTTCCCATGATGGAGCACTCACAACTTCTGAAGGCAAACTGTTCCACTGATTAATTGTTCTGTCAGGAAATTTCCCTTAGTTCTAGATTGTTCTCTTCAGGGGTGGGATTAAAATTTTTTAACAACCGGTTCTGTGGGCATGGCTTAGGTGGTGGGCGAGGCTTGGTAGTCATGTAACTGGGTGGACATGGCTTGGTGGTCATGTTATTGGCTGGGTGTGGCCAACTCAATATCACTTACATCGGGGCATGCATCTCCTTGCCTGGCCTCTCATGACTGTGGGGATGTTGCAACAGTTGTTAAGTGTGAAAAATGGTCGTAAGTCACTTTTTTCAGTGCCATTGTAACTTTGAATGGCCACTCCACACAAGCAAAGTACCAGCAAAGGAGGGGGAAAAAACTCCAGAGATGTTCCTGAGACAGGAAGTCTAGTCCTGCCAAGAATGTAATAAGGGTTAACGGAGAGGCAGTTTCTGTAAGCAACACCAGAATGTTTCCTTCCTGCCTTCCTTACAGGATTAGGCCAGTAATTTCTTCTAACAACCGGTTCTCCGAACTGCTTAGAATGTTAACAACCGGTTCTAGTGAATAGGTGCGAACTGGTAGAATCCCACCCCTGTTTCTGTCCTTGATTTGTTTTCATCAATTACTTCTTGTTCTGCCTTCAGTTTTACCCCTCTTTGTAGCAGTCCCTTAGATATTGAAACACTGCTATCATGCGTCAACTCTAGACCTTCTTTCCATTATGCTGGATTCCTGTAACCATTATTCATGTTTTAGCCTTCAGTCCCTAATCATCTTTGTTGAATTCCTTGTTCTCTTTCTAGAGTCTCAGCATCTTTTTAATATTGTGGTGACCAAAAGTGAATGCAGTATTCAAAGTGTGGTATTACCAAGGCATTATAAAGTGGTGCTAACAATTCATGTGATCTTGATTCTACTCCTCTTAATGCAGCCAGGGTATGCATCATTTATTTCTGTACCCCATTAAAAATCTGACCCTCCTTAATAAATACTTTTTTGCAGGAATTACTTACTGATTCATAATTTCTGGTGAGCCAAGACTGCTTTCCATATGTAAGAGTCTCTCTCTCTTAAATTTGTGAATCAAATTGTTATCTACTCCACGTGAAACCTGGAATGCCTGCATTTTGAGGCAACAATTTTATCTTATTTATTCTAAAAGCAGCAATATTTAACTATTAGTGCCACACACATATAAAAAGGAGGTGATAAGCTTTCAGGCAAAAAGCCAGTTTTCTTGGGTTCTGATGTTTCACCAGTGGCTGTGGATAGCATCTCCAGAGATACAATGAACTATTTTGCGGTCTGCTTCTCAACAACACACAAGCAACTCAACAGAGACTGATGTGGCGGTTGGATTCAAACCTGGCAAGCTGAGTTGTGATTGATTCATGTCATTGGAATCCAAGAAAACTGGTTTCTGATTTGTTCCACATCTAGGTAGAGTTCTGATGGATCTATTTTTTTAAAAATAATTCCAAGAGAACTGGTTTCTGATTGGCCTGTCCCTGACCCATGCTGTTAATTATGTAAGTAGACTTGAAATTGGCCTATTTTGGAGAAATCTCAAAGAATTTCAGAATAAGAGCCATCACTGCTTGATTGATACTAGCTGTGAAAGTCTACATCAGGTATTTATCTGAAAGAAAAGTCCTTTGAGGAAATTCTGCAAGCCAGAACATACAACCCTAAAAGAAGACAGACAAAGATTATCGCCTTGTAACAGGCAGATCTGCATACATCCCAATGAGCACCATATAGCAATAAATAGATAAGAAAATTAGCTTTGCAGCCACTAGTAGCCATTAAGATTTTGCA